>OX422140.1:193547908-194050746 GCA_949129095.1 Volucella bombylans | reverse complement strand
CTCCTTACCGTTTTCTCGGCAAACCCCGTAACCCTTTAGCGGTTACTTTTAAAACGTTCGCGACTCCGTTGCCACAAAGTGAGTCACCCAGTTTGTGATCGTACGGAATCGTGGGCCTTCCGCCGGCCGTCAAACCCGGTGTCAATTTTTGTTGGCTAAACCTTGAGGTGGGCAACCCCTTTGGTATCCAACGATTGTGATTTCTTTTGCATCATATACGGCCCTTGTCATACCTCCCCCCTTTAAAAAAAAAAGTACATACACTTAAATTCCTTATAAGGGGAAAGTCGATAATCGGTGTTTGTTTTCATCTTGTTTTCCCAATTTTCCATAAAAATTGGGTAGCGTCCACTCTTCCATTGTTTACGTTCATTTCCCCCTTTTCCGACCCCCCCCCCCCCCCCCCCCTCACCAAACGAAACCTTCCCAGCTTGGAAAAAACTGCTGATTGCAATTCCGGTTTTCTTGCGATTCCCCTTTGGGTTTGTTTTCGGTTGTGAGCATCCGTGTGGTTGCGGTTTTTTTTTGTTTCATAATTTTTGTTTTTTCTCTTTTTGGTTGCCGGCAGCCTGGCATCCTTTTACTAATAAATTATTTAAAATTTTCTTTTTAAATCGCGGAAAAATTTTTCCTCCCCCGGGAGTTGCAACAATATGTACACTTTGTACGTGAATAAAAAATAATTTGCTACTCAGAAAGCAAAAATTCTGGATCTTCTTTAAGAAATAAGGGCTCTAATTTCACAATGGATTCCAAAAATTCTATTGTGACATTGCCTCTGTCAATTAGAATTTCAAAAATCTTTTGAAAAGGTTTGAAAGTTGAAAAAGTATCTTTTAAATTATCGTTATACCTACACGTAAAAATTTGCAAAACCGTTCTAAATTCCTTTCTATGAAATGTTTGGAAATTGAAATCGAAAGCGGTTTCTGGATTTTCATCGATTCTTCTTGGTACACTGCGCGTTCTGTAATGTTTCATTTACATTCTGTAAATCATTCTGATTTTTAATTCCTCAGCGAATGAAGACAGATGAACTTTTTATTAATACATCGATTTGGTCGTCATCGTCGTTCATGTGTTGAAATGATACGGATGTGCTTCGAATCAACAATGAATCAATGACGTTCAACTCTTCCCCTTCTAAATTTTCTGTCAAATTTTTGAATTTAAATATGAAATTTTTACAAAAGATAAAATGAAAATGTAAGATTTGTTTTCAGCAGATCAGAAGCGGAGGTACGTTTATTATTATCAAAAGAACTTGTATCGATTTTTATTTCTTCCAAACCATGAACAATGCCTTCGAGAGAACTTCACACTGCCTTGACTGTTTCAGCTCTTGCTTTTCATCGAGTTTTTGAGAAATTTTTCAGTTACAATGAGTTTTCAATGCTTTTGAATTCCTCACGCATACGTTGACAACATCTTGTGCTGCCATAGAAGAAACATACAATACTACCAAAATATTGAAAACTCGTTAATCAACACACTCGCATTGTATTGCTGTTTCAACGCATATATTGATCCGATGCGCTTGGCATAGAATTTAGGGGATTTTCTAACCGCATTTTTCTGACAGTTTTTGCTGCATACCAGTATTCCTCCCGGACATGTTTTTGGCAAAGGCATAAGATTGAAAGACGATATTTTTTGCAGAAATTCGTAATGACTGAAGGGTCAATACGGTTTTTTGAACCAACTCTCCTCCTGTTTTTTTCGTTGGAACGGCATCCATTTTCAGAAGACGTTCAATAGGGATAGATATCTCGTCCTGAGTATCTCTAAGTATCGAATGTTGATATCAAGTCGAGTCTGAGTCTGGAGTTGTGTCAACCATAACAGAAAAAATATCCGCTTTATTGATTTCATTTACAATGGGGTTTTGAGTTTTTGTTCCCAAGAGATCAATGAATTCATTTTGGGTAGCCGGACAAAAGTATGTCACATGACGTGGTCTTTTTGATGATTCATCCAACTATTTCTTCATTCAAGGGCAATGTCATGTAATTAAATGAACAATTTGTGGAAAATTTTCCTCGCTATCCTCTAGTGATTGATCGTGACCACGAAAAGCTAATCCTTGCCTTCCCAAAGTTCTCGCGAAATCAATTAAAACTTGAAAGACTCATAAATGGTATGCTTTTTCTTGAATGTTTTGTTACCGCGAAACGTTTATATGAACTCCTCCATTAACGAAATTAGAGTAATCACGCAAATTTATATTTGCTTATCTTTATAGGTACATTCTCAGAAAGGACGGATAGCATCGGTCAATTTGCCGAATTAACCTCTTTAATCCCGTTACCGAGACAGCCACTTATTTTCTATTTTTTATCAAATAACTATGAATTAATCTGCATTTCCGAAAGGTAAAATACTTTTAGAGGCTTACTTGTATACATTTACAGGTTTAAAAACCTATACCTAATGAAAATCCAAACTCACTTCTTATTGGTCAACATTTTGTTCTGAGCTAATTTTTCAAAATTGTTCTTTTTATTCATATTAACCGATATTTTTTTGAAAAACACAATTTTGCTCCGCAGTTGAAGTAAAAGATACACCGGTGGAAAAATTGATCCAGTGTGAGCGGGCCCAATATGATTAAGGAGACTTTCACTAAATAATTCGGAGGAAACGGTAAACTCAAAATTATTAGGTGTTTAAAAGTGCTAGAAAAGGTAACAGACGAGGAAGAACTGACAACAATAATTGAAAAGGAACATTTGAGAAACAATCAAAGGCGTATAGAAGGAGCCTATAAAGAGCTAATACTTAGTTATTGTAACCCAAAACTAACACAAAGAATTACTAAATTGTCTGTAACAGTGAAATATGTGTTAGAAAACCACCCATACCTCCTTTTAAATTAACCGAAACGCCAACCAGACCTCTTGAAATAATACATGTTGATGTATTTTATAGGTTTGAAAAATCTCTTTTCGTTAGAATAATCGATATATTTTCGAAGCATGCATGCACTATTAAAATTATAGGAACAACTTGGACAGAGTTCAAGCGAACCCTTTCCTTCTATTTTAGTCAGTTTGAGCTACTGAAAAAGATAATAGTAGACAACGAGCTAGGTTTTAAGGCATTACTCCTAAAAGAATTTATATTGCAACAAAACATAAAGAAATCACACACCAAACACTGATGTCGAACGGTTATATGTTTAACACAATAAATGAACATGCCAGACTACTGTCGAAGACAAGTTATTAGGAATAATCATATTTTACAATAATGCGATCCACTCAATGACAAACAAACGGCCAGACTTTGTGAATGCCTAAATTCACGAAGACGAATACAAAAAAATCTACAATCGTATTCTTTAATAGAAATGAAACAAAATGTGATAAATAAGTTAAATATCGTTAGCCAGGACATTCCTTTAAAAGATGGAAAGAATTTTTTAAAAGAAAAAATCACTCTAAATATAGAAATATCTAAACAGAAAAAGTCGACGAAGAACAATTAAAATATTTAAGAAACCAAAAAATCTGCTACAAAACACAAAAGACCTAGATTAAAATATATTCAGATATCGTTTTACAGATGGCGACATACCTGGCGGCATTTATTCTTGCAGTAATTGTAACAACAACTTTGGCACAAGAGATGACTCTATGTGACATGAAGAGCAACAGCGGATATATGACATTGTACTTAGGAAAACATATTATGATATTATTAAAGACTATACGAAGGCATTGCATACAATTAATACTACAGAATTCGCAATAGCAAAAGACCACATTCAAAACAATATTTTAGTATTGCGAATTAAGTCAAATTTAGTTAGCCCTATGTACAACGCGATAAGTCAAAACTTTTTCTTTCTAGAAGCAAAATTAGAAAATATTAAGCCCCATATTTGATCAAGAAGAAGACTAATAATTTTATTAGGTTCAAGTTTTAAGGTTATCGATAGCACAATTGACTATGAAGACGAGAAACAAATAAATGGAAAATTAGTCAAATTATTTGACGATGACGAGACACAAATAAAGCAGTACCTAAGTACGGATCAATGAGCTAATTTCTGAGTAGGTTCACAGCATAACGCCTTATAAAGAAACAACGAACTACCATAGAAACATTCCTTAACTCTTACAATAATGACTTAGTACAAAGTACTTAGAAGACAAAGTTCTACTAATGCAGCATATATACTCGTATCAAGTTAATAATGACATTCTTTTATTAAGAAACCAGATTGAAGGCGTTGAACAATACTTTTCTTAAGCAAATTAGGTATACTTACTAAGACCTAGAAGAAATGAAATTGATTCCTGGTATTTAAGCTTACAAAGATGTTAAGTTAACAATATTACAAGAACCAAATCATATTGATAATTCTGATACCCATCATTTCTGACTACCTTATACCAAAACTCTAATAGAACCTCTGCCTAATTTTTAAGGCAAAGCAATCCTTATCAACGACAAAAAGATTCTAAAAGACGCAAGAAATAATACTTACAAATTTCCAGTTGAAAATAATCTGAAAAGAAATTTGGTTATGATAACCGATAACTGTATTAAAAATATAATGGTTTTTACTGAGCCAATTTGTCCCAAAATATTAGAAAACATTAAACAAATTAAGGAACTACGAGTATTATACTTAAAAATTCTAACAAAACCCAAATTATACATAATTGTGATAATGTAAATCATGAAATACAAGGACTCGAACAGAACCGTGGTGGAGACTATTCTGCAAATTGTAGCAATGATAAGGTTTCTCTAGAGACTCAAAAAAGGCTTCGGCTGCACTTATTCTACGTCTTTCCAAAAACGCAGAAGAAATCATCCTAATCTAGGAACCATGGATCGTAAAAGGCGTGGTTCGTGGACTTGGGACACCTGTATACGATTCGCTATATACAACAGACAAAGGTAAGATTAGAACTTGTATATAAAAGAACTTCCTAAACTCAGCGACCTCGTCTTAACCGTTGCCAGACTAGAGACTGTCAAAGGCTCCTACTTGACAGCAACGGCATATTTTGGTCACGATCTTGTGGGCCCTCTCCCAGGTGAAAACCTAGAAAGGGTTGTACTGGAAGCTAGAATCCTAAAAACTGGCCTCATCATTGGATTCTAATGCTCATCATACGGTATGGGGCATTAGACGATAGAGGTGAGTCAATTTATGATTACATTATAAGGACTAACCTTATTTTTTGCAACATTGAGAGTGAGGCCACTTTAATAACAAGAAACTGACAGGAAGTGCTAGATATCACTCTTGTCTCCGACAACATCACTCAAATGCTAACGAACTGGATGGAGATCATTCTGTGATAAAATTACAGTAACCTCACAGGCAACGCGGGTAAGAAAAATCCTCTCTACAAATCCTAGCTGTTTGAAAAAAAGCAATGGCTCTTGGGCAACCTCAAGTGATGAACCCCTGAAACTGCTACTGGACACTCAATTTACAGGTAGCTCCCTATTCACGGCCAGTGGCAACCAAATCAGGACTACTGAACCGTGACCAAAATTCATGGTCTGATTACAAGAGACAAATTGATTTGGGCGCTGCATAGCTTCAAACCATACAAGTCTGCTGGTCCGGACAGTATAATACCTGCCGAGATACAAAGGTACTCATATATTATCCTGCCTATACTAGAGAATATCATGAGGAGCTGTGTAAAACTGATCCACATTCCACTGTCATGCAGAGAAGTCAATGTAGTTGTTATTCCCAAAGCCGGAAAATGTTCTCATGTTGTCTCAAAGGACCTCAGACTTATAAGTATATCATCTTTCTTCCTGAAAACTCTAAAACGACTGATTGATATCCATATACGAGCTAAAATTGATCCAAGACTTTAGTCAACGGCTCTGTAAAGGAAAGTCGGTGCAAACGGCTCCTCTAGAACTCAGTGCTTAATGAACTGCTGATAAACCTGCAAGGGTGTGGTAGCAGTGTGATTGCCTGTGCGGATGAATTTGCTATAGCCGTCTCAGTTAAGCATATTAATATCATTAAAGTACTTCTTCAACTATAATAAATCTTAGCAGATGAAACAGATCGCTGTGGATTGTGAGTAAACCCCAATAAAACTGGTCTTGTCCTATTTTCCAGGAAATACAAAATTCCAATTATAGACCCTCCCTCAATAAACGGTGCCAGTTTAGACTTTTCCGATACAGCAAAATATGTGGGGGTCTAATTTTTGACAGGAAACTAAACTGGAAACTTAACATTCAAGAAGGAGTCAATGAAGCTATAGTAGCTTTATTCTCCTGCAAAAAAAACCCACTGGCTATACATTTCGGTCATAAGACTGATACTCACCTACTGGGTTGTTGTCTGGTGGATGGCCTTAGACAATGCAGTCAACTGCAGCAAACTCAGCAGAGTCCAAAGAATAGAATGTCTATGCATAAGCGGAGCCTTACAGTCTACTCCGTCTGCGGCATTAGATATTCTGTTTCATTTGAAAACCCTCGATATTTTCAGTAGGCAAGTACACGGTGGACAAATAATTCATTTGGCGGAGTTGGTGGCGGTGTTTTCTCAGATAAGCTAAATCTAAGCCTCTCCTTCCATCTTAAAAATCACTGTAGCATGTTAAAGCCCGAAATTTTGGCTATGGAAGCAGTTGTCCTGACTGAAGAAAAACGTGATATCTGCGAAGGATATCCGCAGCTTTGCGGATAGTCAAGCTGTATCAATGCCCTGGACTCAGTCGCATTAAATTCTAAAACCGCACTTGAATGCCGGTCAACCCTTACGGAGATGGCAGAGCAGTTCAACCTTCACCTTTATTGGATACCGGGAAACAGTGACATTCCACGGAATTGTAAGGCTGACGAACTCGCCAAAATTGGAACCACTCTACCTATTCTACCGGAAAAGGGTAGCTTAAGTATACCAATCGCTACGTGCAAATCAATATTAAAGCTGGATGCCAATAAAAGAACATACCTTAGGTGGACTGTTGTACCAACATGTCTAGCGACCAAACAGTCAGATCAGTCAGTCAAACCTGGGTCTGAATCGCTCTAAGAGTTTGATCCCTGCTGAGGAAACATCTCAACGCCATCATAAAACATCTCTGCACCTGCTAGATAGGATTCAAAACCGTGCGATAAAACTTATTGACGATACTAATATCAGTCAATCAATGGACACCCTCGAACACCGACGAAATGTCTCGTGTCTCACTTTGTTTTATCGCTACTTCCACCACCAGTGCTCCACTGAAATCGCCAGTAGCATTCCGCCCATTCAAACTTTCAACCGTAACACCCGTCTCGCTATGAATGCTCATCAGTATACCCTCAAGCCCATTTTCGGACGTACTCTAAAATATCGTGATTCGTTCCTAAGCCGTACATCTCGCTTATGGAATGCCCTGCCGATCTCTGTATTTCCTGGTCGTTATAACTTGCAAACATTTAAAAACAATGTACATCGGTACCTCTCTTTTCTTCCTCCCTAAATTTCCTTTGCCCGCGCTGTGTACAATCACTTTAAGGGTACTCAAACCCCTTGAGCGCGCGCTCATTATAAAAAAAAAAAAAAAAAAAAGGTGTTATCACTGGACACTGCCTTATAGGCAAGCTTGCAAAAAGACTTGGCGTCTTTACAAATGATTTCTGTGGAAACTACATGGACGAGGAGGAGGAAGAGACAATCCTCCACCTACTCTATATATGCCCAGCTCTCTCTTAAGCGATCTAAAGAATATAGGCGTTAACAGCCTCCTACGCTTCATCATAAGCTCAAATTGGTTCGATGAGCAGAAAGATCACAGATCCACGTGGTATCACAATGGGCCAATAGGGCGAAGTGGGTTATTCTTTCCAACAGCCACTTTAACCTACCTACCTACCATGTAGACTGACCCGTGTTTTGAGAAATTAAATTTTTAAATTTTCGATGCTCATTTTTTGCATTTAATACATAGTTAATAACGATTGAATGACGAGAAGGTACAGATTATTAATAATAATCTAATTTAAAAATAATTCATTTGTTGATTTATTACGTCCTTTTCATTTAATTGCAATTTTAAATTTTAACACAAAGTTCTATAAGACAATTCCATGTATTATATTTTAAATAACGCTAGAGTTTCTATGTGACACATAGAACCCTTTAATTGTTAAAAACTTTGTATGGAGATTTCATAAAAAAAAACATAAATATACTATGAGGAAGTACATAATCTCTGCGCTTTGAACGAAAATTAATTAATATTTATAATTATACATAATATATATATATTTAATAATTAATGAATAAACAATTATATGAGTTCTCTTTGTTATACTCGTAAGGGACTGTCTGAAACGATTTTCAAAGAGATGTTTATGTTTTCTATCATAAACCACTTAGAGGAAGTTATATGTATATACAAATTATAATATTTATTTTTATATTTTTATTATACAAAGTATATTATAATACGTATATTTACACGTACATACTCGTATTTATATTTTTATTATTAAAAATTAATACGAGAATAAATTGTACATGAATTTAATAAAATAATAGATTAGGGACAAGCATGCGCGGAGGCCTATTGGTTTATTGCGATTCCCTATTGATGTTGTTAGTGTATTATATCGTTATTATCATTATTCATATATTATTAGGGTTGAAAACCAGCCAGAACTTTTAAAAAATCTAGCGAGATTTTTTACATCAGTTTTACATTGCTGACATCCTCAAGTTCTCCCTCAAATCTGTAGCTCAGGTGTATGGCGTAACGTATGTGGAGTTAAGGCAGTGTCTATTTCCTCTTCTTTGCTACAGCTTCCAAAACAATCTTAAGGGAGGTTCCTATTCTATTGGCTATTCTGCCAATGAGGAAGTGACCAGTTAGGACACATGTACCGATAGAGAAATCATACTTGTTGAGACCTAGGGGGGTACGTGTTCTCCTATTTTGTGTCATTTCATTTCTTTTCACTTTTGTGTGCCCACTTATCCAACAAATGTCCACTCGGAGAGATTCGCAGACTCTACTTAGAGTTTGATGACATTTTTGTACTTCTATTTATTTTGTGGTTTCACTTCTCAAAGCTTTAATAAAAAACGTCCATATTCTAAGTTTTGTTAACAAATTTGTTTTCTTAGCCTTATTATACAAAATAAATAGTTCTAGGTAAAATGTAAATGAAGTCGAAAGACATACGTAGATATAAGAATTTAGAGTAGCTTAGAGTTCCTGTGTGGGGCCAGTAAGTTAGTATAAGATTGTTAACTAATTTTAAGCTAACATTTAAGCATTTTTTGTTAGTATGTAAGTGTTAATGATTAATATAATAAAATGCATTTAAAACTAAACTAACTTAAGCCTACAAGATATTTTCGAATGACGTTCAATTAACTTGTCCACAGGTTCTTCTTTCATAAAAACTAATTTTGTTGTATTAAATAATCTACTTCGTTTTGAATGTTGGGAAAACCTACTTGAAAAAAGTGATCCGGCAAGAGTTTATTTGGTTTTTATAGAAACTTTAAATAGATATTTTAAACAATGTTCGAGAACAGTAGAGAAAAGAGACAATAAATTGAAAAAGCTTAAACCGTGGATAACTTTTGAGTTAATCCACAAAATAAAGATAAAAACAAACTTTACAAGAAAAAAAATTAAATATTAGGGTATTTATTTGTATCTTATTGCCAATATCACTATTGTGTACAAGCAATTATGTAAAGAGATTTTTAAAGATTGTTAATTTTTATTAATCCGCTTTTGTTACAAAATTATCGTAGCAAATTGCATTCGCTGACGATATGGCATGTGATTTTCACAGTGGCTCTGCCTTGAATCTTTCTACTGATATAAATCATGATCTATTGTAGAAAGTGTATACCTTAAATCGCAAGGTTCTATCATGCAAAATGCAATTCAAATTGAGTATTGTTAAAATTTTTTTTTAATTCCGTGCACATTAGAAAAAAAACATAATTTTTGTTTTGTCACCTATAATCATTTTGTGCATCTTGAACCAATGGTGTAAGATGTCTATATACAGCTTGAAGAAAAGTGGATGTGCATGGGTTCATTCGAAAGTGCTTGTAAATACGAATCCATTGATACTCATATTTTATTTTTTGAAAAAAATTCCTCATAGAACCCTGTAATTTTCAGACGACGAAATGTCTGCTGTTGTGTTTGTGAAGTGTGTCAATTGTTGCCTTGCCTTGTATCTTCGTTGTTAGTGTGTTGATGCTGATGCATTTATTTATTTGTTGATTTGTTTATACTAACTTGTAATATAAAATTACAAAGCCAGAGAACAACAAGAGCAACTAAGGCCATCAGCCTTCTTTCTTTTTTTAAATAAGATACAATTTTTTTTCCATACATAGGTTAGCTTAAATAATATAGTCTATTCAGTATAAAATATGATGCTACCGTGTTAATGTCTCTTAAACTAGGGTTAGGAAGTAAGGTTATTGGGTTAGTATTAGGGAATATGAGTCTCTTGATGTTACCGAAGTTGTGGGAAATAGAGGTAGTTGCCTGATTGCAGTAGAGCATTGCGATGAGATGCTTTTGTTGATGGGAGAGTTTTTTGTGTCCTAGTCTAAAGCGAATAAATTTGGATAACTTTGGTTTTGCTTCGCTATCTTTCCTTTTATATTGAGGTAGTCCTTAATGTGGAGTTTGGTTTCGTTTGTTTTGTTTTGTGCCACACATAGGAATTTGGCCCCTGTTGTAGAAGCTTGGTTTTGTGTTGGAAGTTTAACCATTTTTTTAAGTTCTAAGGCTTCAAGTTTGGGATGCAAATGAGAGGTAAAATGGCGGGATTTTGACGAATTTATCTGCAAAGTCATTTCCTGTTATTTTTTTTTTTCCTGTGTAAGTAAAAACCTTTATAAGCACTATGTGAAACGGCCGCGCCTGCTCAGTGCTCATAGTAGTGCGAGATTCTTACTCACTAAAAAACCTCTATCAGCCTACGATTAAGTTGCCTTAACAAGTACTTTAAGCTTCTGTAGTTTATCGGGATTGCAATGATCCGCAAGACGGGAACGAAGTTTGTGAACAAAGCTTGTTACTCCGTCTTTCTCGGTAGCAATTCCTACATACCATTCATTACATACCATGGAGCATTCACGATTCCTCTTAGCACTTTGTTTTGAAATTTCTGTAGTATAGAGATATGGTACGAGTATTGTTTTGTTTGGTACAACCCCAAAGTTGTATACAATACGCCCAAGAGAGTCTTAGAACTTGCTCATACAAAAGCAGCTTGTTATATAAGTTTGATTCGAATATCTACCGATAAGCTAATTCATTTCTATAAGCCTGATTTCGAGCTCATCGTGCTTTTTTTTAACGTGTGATTTCCGCTTTAATTTAAATTTCGCATCTAGAGTCATTCCCAAATACCTTGGGGTTTTTTACCGAATTGATGAATAGGGGTAAATAGTTTATATTTCTATATGTAAAATTGACGTGTGTTGACTTGGTATCATTCAGGACGATTCGCCCGGTCTTCGCCCACTCAAATATTGAGTTCAAAGCTCTTTGGAGTTCTCCCGTCGAAGGTTCAGCTGTTTCAACTGTGCTAGTATAGCCGTATCATCCGTGAATTGTCTACTACAGTACCTTGATCTTAAGGCATATCTCTTGTATACAGTAGAAACAAGTATGGACCGAGAACGCTTCCTTGTAGACAGCGTCGTGAATTTCCCTGAATTTTAAGTATTCAGTCCCATATCTAACCCGAAATAGTCTGTTTTGAAGGTAACATTTCAATATTCTACGCATTTTGTCTGGTAAGATTTGTTGTAGCTTATACTGCAGACCTTTGTGCCATACCTTGTTGAAGGCTTGCGATAAATCGAGAAAAACGCCAAAACATACGAGGGGCGTTCAACATATTCTCGGTATCGGGGTGAAGCTGTGGTTGTATATATAAATTGACTTATTTATCAAGTAATACTATTATTTTAGTGCATTCATGTAAAATTTCATATAAATGTGATTATTAATTCGCGTTTTATCTCTAGTTAAACAGAATCATAATGGCAACTGAGACGATGATGGTGAAAATTGAGCATCGCGCTGTAATTAAATTTCTCACTAAGCAAGGAAAAAGTCAAAAAACTATTCGTGAAGAGATGGTGGCTGTTTACCAGGGTTCCGCACCTTCATTATCAACTGTGCAAAAGTGGTCAAGTGAGTTCAAGATAGGCAGAGAGAGCATTGAAGACGACCCCAGCTCCGGCGCCCCGGCTACTGCTTGTACGGGAGAAAGCATCAAAGAAGTCGAAAAACTTGTTCTTGAAGATGCCCGAATAAAGGTGAAAATGATGGCAGAGATCACCAAGCTTTCAATTGGTACCATTCACACCATTCTTCATGACCATCTTAACCTTCCAAAGGTCAGTGCAAGGTGGGTGCCACGAATGCTCACAGCGCCTCAGAAAAAAGTGAGAATCGCATGCTGTAGAAAGCTTTTGGAGATGTGTAGTGAGAACGCGGACGGTGTTATGGATCGAATTGTTACTGGGGACGAAACATGGGTCCACCACTATGACCCTGAAAGCAAACAAGAGTCCATGCAGTGGCATAAAAAAGGAACAGACCCCCCGAAGAAGTTCAAAGTCACTCCGTCTGCCGGGAAGCTCATGGCCACAGTTTTTTGGGACTCAAAGGGAATCTTGCTCCTTGAGTACAAAAAAAAAGGTGAAACCATCAACGCCACATCCTACGCTTCCACTTTGCATAATTTGCGGGAGGAAATTAAAAAGAAAAGACGGGGTAAACTCGCAGCGGGTGTGTTGCTTCTTCATGACAACGCTCCTGTTCACACGGCGCGAGTTTCCAAGGCTGCTGCGCGAGATTGTAGTTTCGAAGAAATCCAACACCCACCCTATAGTCCAGACCTTGGCCCTAGTGATTATTTCCTGTTTCCGGATTTGAAAAAATGTCTTCGTGGAAAAAGATTTTCGGATGATGAAGAACAAGTCGGCAATAAATGGATATTTTCCAGAGAAAGAGGAAATTTATTTTTTTGAGGGTTTAAAAAAGCTTATCTCAAGATGTAACAAATGCATTGATGTTAGGGGAGATTATATTGAAAAATAAAAACAATTTAAATTGAGTTCGCATTTTCCTTCATATCGATACCGAGAATATATTGAACGCCCCTTGTATCTTTTTTTCTTCTAGGGCGTTTTCAATTACGTTCATTATTCGGTACACCTGTTCGATTGTGGTATGTTTGACCCTAAAGCCGAACTGGTGATCCGCTATCAATCGTCTTTCTTCAGTTATCGGTTTCAACCGTTTTTGAAATTATCGACAAGATATATTTTCCACGATGTTGGAACCATTATGACTTTGGTGACTTTCCATTTGGTTAGAACATCTAAAGTTTCATAGAAGCGTTTATACGAGTAATATAGAGAAGCTTAACTAACGCTTTCTTGAGTAACTCTTTTAAGGTTTCACCTGTAATTAAATCGTATCCTAGAGCCTTATTATTTTTCAACTTTGCTATTGTTTGCCGAGGCGCAGGCAGTGATACAGATTTAATTCTATAGTTGTCCGAACCTGTATTGAAATTAAATTCTTCGGCCAGATGTAGTCCATTGGACGGGTTAAAAGTTCATTCTAAGTGCTCGGCAAATATTTGAATATGCCTGGGAATCCATATACATTTTATGTTTAGGCGATAGTCAGCGATAATGTTTCTTACAAGGCTTGGATAATAATCGCAATTAGTAATGTTAGTTATGGCTTCTGTGGAAGATAGGGAGTCTGTGCAGATCGCCTCTTTCCTTTTTGAGCTTTTTGTTTGACTAACAACCAATATTTGACGATGTGGTACTGTACGTATGTGGTATTGTTTGTTTTTGACCTGTCAGTGAAGATGAATGTGTGATTTTTGAGTTTATTTTTTTATTTCGAAGAACTTGGTGCAAAATATCGCTGGGGGGGTAGATGACTTGGTGTTTTTTTGAGCTGATATATCTATTAATGTTGTGTTAAATTTTCCAGGGTGTTTTTTTTTTGGCTTGATTGGTTTATACGGAATGTTTTCAGACCCGCAGGATACAGTGGTTCGGTCTACGAGTATGGTTGCGAGAAGTTTTTTTTGTCGTTTTCTTTTTGTAGGGTTTCTCATTAAATTTGCTAGAGCAGTGTCGAGGCTAAATATTGTACAATAGGTTTAAAGAGTATTTTGTAGAGAGATCTCTTAAATTTTCTATTGTACTCCTGTCCGATTCGAAGAGGAGATTGTTGATAATGGTGGTATGGTGTGCACCCAGATGTATTCTTATTGCGGAGTTATAAATAGTTTTAATTTTGTTTAATTCCAGTGCGGTAGCTTTCCCATACATTAATAGTCCAAATCCTATTTTGTTGGTGAAAATTGCGTTTGTTAAAGATATTGCTGATAGTGGATCGCTATTTAATTTGCTACTGGAAATTCATTTAATAATGTTCAGCTGTATTGCCAGTGTGGGAATGAGTCGTTCGACGTGTGTGTTCCATTCTTATGTTATATTTATTTGCTGTTAAAATGGATTCATAAGATTTTTAGTGACTGAGCTCTTGGAGGATGTTGCATGTAATTACATTATTTTTGTTTTTTTTTTATAAATATGTAAGTGCTAACATTTATCGAATGAAAGTTTTGCGCCTGAATACTTACACCAGTCTGCGATTAGGCGAAGAGTGAGATAAGATCGATGTTGCAGTTATTTTTCTTTTTTTATTATGTGAAAGTCGTCGACGTATGCACAAGAGTCGATTGTCTTGTAGATTGTCAGGATTTTGATTAGTTTGACATATTCTATGAAGAACAGAATTACTGAAAGTGGTAATCCTTGAGGTATTATGAATGGGCAGTAGGTTTGCGGTGTAATTCCCAATCGGGGTTTTTATCTGTGTATTCGTCATGAGTTAGTGGATATAATTTATTATATTAGGTCCTACTTTTAATTTTTTTAGCTGGTCTATTATTGTATGAGCGCCTATTTTGTAGTAATCTGACGGTCTATGTATAAAAATATGTCAGTTACCGTTTTCAAAACCGAATTGACGACTACTCAGAATTTTGTTCGTGGAAACAAACCACCGGAGTCTGTTGGAGATGATTTTGTCTAGGACGTTTGAACAGCAAGCGTTAAGTGATATTGACCTATATGATTTAACGAGTGTTTTGTCTGAATTAGGTCTTAATATTGCAATAACTGTGCACACTTTGCATAATTGTGGGATGTTTGAAGATTTAAAAGCCGCAGTTTGCAGGGGACTATTCGATTTTGATTATGCTGTCATGCTGAGAACTTTGATGATGGCATTTATGCTGTGTTGAATTTTGAGGCCACACAAGCTTCTGATGTTAGACAATAGTTTTATATTGGGGCTGTTGGATTTATTTCGGCTGTAAATTTATCTTTATATTTATTATTCCTTTTTGGATAGGATGTAACACAACTCATACCTTGTTTATATGACAGCTTAAAGCTGAACATTTCATTGCGGTTTGAAGTGTTGTTTATATGAACATATTGAAGCAATGCAAATTGAGTCAGTGCTCTTTAGGTTGTCATATAAACTAGGTATCAGAAATGTAAGTGGTTTGTTGGGGCTTTTTGAGAGAGGATTTTTTTTAATGGATATTTGTTGCAAAGGAAGATATCCACTTATGTTTTTGGAGATGGTTTTCTGCTTTTTGGAAAGATGTTTGGCGTTATCAAAAGAGAGGGAAATTCTGTTATTAGAGTAGGTATATACTAGCTCACAACTATAAGGAATTGGTCACGATCTCATTGGTTAGAAGGTCAGAAGGGTACTGATGCCGAGATATCGTACTGTACATTGTCCAAGTTTCTACACCGTAAAACAGAACTGGTGTTTTAGTGTTTTGTTTAATGTCTTTTTCATTGTCTATAGAATGCAAAGAAGCAGCGATTAGCAAGAGTAATTCTTCGCAAGATTTCCGCGCTGGTGCCGTTGTCAGAATTGTTAGCTTAACCGAGGTAGATAAAGTTCTTTGCTACGTAAAAGTTGTAGCTGTCTATCGTGATGTTTTGCTATAGCCATCGATGTTGTGTGCCCCTCTTTGTTGACAACACATGCTTTGTTTTCTCTTCTTTGACAACTGAACCAAACTTTGCCGCTTCTGCTTCAATAGTAGCAAATATTGACAACTCACTGTGTTCTTCACATTATGTCAATGTCGTCCGCATACTTTTGAAAGATGGTCACTCTGATGTTTACTAGTGAGTTTCTCACAATTCTTTCAAGAACAATGACAACACATCGCCATGTTTCTGTTCTTTTCTGACATTGGTTTTGGTTTTGTCATTACCGACCTTGACGGAACAACGTGCCTTCTTCAACGTTATCCTGAGCTTATATAGTCTAATGAGGTTGGCAGGAATTCCAAGACTAGACATGGTTCGCCTCTATAATTGCTGTCATACGCGGCCTTGAAATGCAGAGGCGGTGTGTATCAATGTGGGGACCCTGGGTGTTTTTCCAAGATCTGTCGTAATGCGAAAATTAAATTTATGGTGAACTTTCCTGGCCTCAAATCATACGTATAGGGGACAGTCAGACTAATTACGTTCAGATAATACGGCACCCAGGATTTTATATGCGATGTTGAGGGGGCTTGTTCCCTTGTAGTTTGCGCAGTTCATGCGGTCTCCCTTCTTTAGGATCGAACGGATGGCCGTAGTGTAGTGGTAGCAATCGCTTCTCACTCGCAGGGTCAAGGTTCGAATCCTACTCATGACAAGATTTTTATTTGCGTAATTGGAACTTAGTCAGAAAAATCTGAGTGTGAAGGCATAACACTGACATGTAGATTTGGCTGTTGTAGAGTTTCAAGCACAAAACAAGCATGAAAATTGATAACCTTCGAATCATTCCGAGTGAAGAAAAAACTCTCCGTCCTAGTCGAGCTAATATCGAAACCAAATATACCTGAGTTTCAAACCAGGTATCAAAACCCCTTAGGCGCGTAAATTATAAAAACCAAAAAAATGCTAAAGTTCCATTCAGCGGCCATTGTTTCAGCGACCGAAATTTTGTAGATGAGTTGATGTATGGTCCGTATCTAATCATCACTTGCTACTTTAAACAACTCTGCTTTAAAGTCATGCCAGTTGAGCGGCTTTATTGGATTTAAGTTTGGAATAGCTCTCCTGATTTCATCTTGGTTGGTGGACGGGTATATTGTCTGTCTTCGTCCAGGTCAAGTACTTAATGCAAGCTGATGGTGGGATGTTGCTCGCCATCTCTGTTTAAAAGTCTACAGAAATAAACTTTCCAGATTTTCGAATGTGGTTCCTACTCTGGAGTTTCCTTCACCATCCTTTTCGATTTCACTACGGGTTTTTCAGCTTCGGCATGTTCATTTTATTTGTACGTACAACTTCCAAGCTTCATTCTCCTGGTAGTGCCTCTTCAAGGCCTCGATATGAAGAGACTATTTATTCCCTTCTTTTCTACTCGTAGAGAGCGCGAGACCCTCTTGTTCTTTTCTGCAGGGCTGCAGTAGATTTCTTGGATTCGTCATCGAGCCATGGGTTATCTTTTTGAGCGGGTTGCAACACAGTATATTAGAGGCGGCCTCTCTGACTGCTCTTTGATCAATTTGGTTGTCGATTTGTTGATCATTTTTGGCTGGCTATACTTACATTTCGTCCCGCCGCGAAATCAATAAGACTGTGTCCGTTTGCGGAGGTGATGACGTGCAACCTCTTTCTCCCCACTGCATTAACAAAGATACCTTCCTTGCCTAGCTTTGAATCGAAATCCCTAAGGAAGATATTTAGGGCATTGCTCGTAGGTTTTTTAGAGGAACTTATAGAAGCTGTCTTTGCTAAGGTCGTCCTTCTCCTATGTTGGGGCGTGGGCGTTTATGGGCCTTATGTTAACGATTTTAACCTTTATGCGAATCGTCATCAGGCGTTCGCTCACATGCCTGAAGCACTTATAAGGAAAATGTTTCTAAAGCCAATTATCGATGTATCATCAATGCACTTATGCTGGATAATAACATAAGGACTTCATACCTTTCTATCAATTCGAAGTCTATCGTATGGCATTGGACTATACTTTGAAGAATAGCTGGAAAGGGTGAAAATAACTTCACCTGTATCGACAGCCAAGTTGTTGTTAAGGATTTGCCTAACCGATGAACCAACTCCAGTTTAGTTAGAAAATTCAAAGTTTCTCTGAACATAGTCACAAAATTAAAGCCACTAATTCTTAACAGAGTGACATAAAAAATAATAAAAAAAAATTCCAATCCAGCTGTGCATTTGTAGAAATTGTTTTTTACTGACTTCTTAAGTTCCTTACTAACTACACTGATGAAATAAATATAAGTATGTTGCACATTTTCCTGTGAGGTTGTGACAGATACGGCAGAGCTCTTTCCCTGCGAGCTCTTCCAGGCAGAGCTCTTTCGGCTTCGGTAGTAGTTATTGAATTGCAATAATTTCAGTCAATTGAAGCAAATACTTATTCGTATACGAGAAACTGAGATGACATATTAAAAGGAACGCTCTGTTCCAATACAAAATAATTAAACCATAACGAAAAATAAGATAATCCGAAACAGCGTTGCAAAGAACTTTTTATTGGATTCTTTACTGAAAACACTTTACAACATAACGTATAAACTAAAAGGATAACAAAGATTTCTCTGATGCAATTGCATTACGAGTATTAGCTATCTCAACTATTTAGTCTTGTGTTTACAAAATAGTTTGCTCGCCTCCAGCAGCTTACTACTCGCATATTGCAAGCAGTATACTTTTAAACAAATGCGGAAATAGTCGCTTGAAGAAAATGTCCTATCAAAGAAAATTGTTTAACTTCTCTTGTAACTTTTCTATAACATTAAATCTGTTAAAAAGCAAATCTAATATATTTCAGAAAAACTTCTGCAGTAGATAATAGGTATACAGAACTGCCAACATTTTAAGCTACTCGAAATCCAATGGCATCAACAACTTTTCCGTAATATGACAGTGTGTCAGAATACAGATTCCGAAGGATAACTCCCAATTCCAAATGATTTCACTGAGCCTTAACATTACATAGTAGCAGCCAAAAAAAAAATTAAAATCTGATTGTTTGTGTGACTTAGTCCAAATTTGGATTACCCCACCTCAGAGCCGCCTTTCCATCTCTGGGTATCTTTCACTTATTCCTTTTCTCTACGCCTTTTCATAATAGATTTTTACTTTTTGTATTTTTCTTGAAACAAAAACAAAATACCAGAGTTCACTAAGCTGTGCTCCGTACAAAGATATCCTGCTGTGACTTTTTCACAATTTAATAATAAGATTTACTGTTTGTTAAAATTTTGAAACTTTTTCCAAGATACAAGGGTCTTCTCAGCAAAATCCAGTCGTGTTAACTTATCTCCTGCCCTTAACTAGAGAATAAATGAAAAATTGTTCATGCTTATTAGAGCATCCTTCATCTTCGTTTGGAGTTTCGATGGGAATTTCCGCCTTTTGTTCAAAGTTTCAGCTTTTCTACCCAAAAGGATAGAAGAAAAAACTACAAAATCCGTGGATCCTAAAATGTAATAAAGGACCACGTATAATTGTATTGGTTGGCTTTGCAAAGAATCTCGACGACGAAAACAAAGATAAATGAATCTCACAATCCGCGTTAATAACATGGCGTGTAAAATGCTAATTGTTTGTTCTAAAAGGGAGAAAAACCCGGGAAAAACTCTGCGGACTCTCTCACAAAATTCCAATGCCAGGATGGTAGTAGCATGGGGAAATAAATAACAAAACCTTTATCTCCACCCTTTTGTTTACATCTGTTTCCTTCCAATTTTTCGGGATAACACCCACCGAAGCCTAACGAGCGGTAAGTAATTACCTTTCCCTTTCCCCTTGATAAGCCTTGAAGCCTATCCCTACATTTATAGTCCTTTCAGCACTGGCCGCTGTAATAATTAAAGAAAGACTTATGTAGGAGTAAAAAAACTAAGAAAACGATAACAGCACTTGGTCGTACGTACCTGCTCTTTTAATTTAACTGTATTTGGTGTGACCTGAGATTTAGACCGTGCTCAATTCATACTGATTAAGCTTAATTGATGTTATACGATACGATATTGAAGGAAATTTCAAATCGAGAAACCAAAGTTCTGATGCCACAGCATTGCTTCGCAAGGGCGTTAGATTTCAGGTCGAAATGGCATCCAAAACCTCCGCTGTTAAGCTGGCAGATAGATATATGCAGCCGAATGTATTGAGAAAAGTTTCTGTGATGCCCAGCTAGGTCATTCTTTGATTTAAGCAAAGGAAAATAGAAGTGTTGTGGCAAATACATATTTACGATAATTTTCATAAATATTTTGAATAATTTCCACATGCGAGGGTTTGACTTCTAGAGCAAATATGATCGTAATGTATTTCGCAACTTTACTGAATCCACTCACCCTCCTTCACATTGTGAAAAGAATAACCACCGTTATGACAAGATTAACTTATTACCGTTTGTTAGGACATCAATTATAATCAAATAATTAATTAAAAGTAGAATATCAAGCATAGTTATGCAAAAAAAGAACACGTCGTATTTAAGACTCTGGGTTGCTCTACTCTGAGCATTGAACGTGTCGAGCTGTAGAGACTGAGTAAGATCAATGACTGTCGATAAATTATCCAGATGAGTCCTAAAACTGAAAGATGCTCACCCTCCGCCTATTCCCCCTCTCATTTATTCACCTTCTTCCTTCCAGCCCTCTCCTTTCTCTCATGGGCTGGATCAAGGCGTCGATGCACTTTCCTTTCTCGAAAAGTGGCAAGGCTGTTCCTACCACCTCCTCCATCTCTAGCAGCAGGGGGGCCTGGCTAAAAATTTGCTGCAACTACTAAAAATCATCCCTCAAAAGAGAAATAAGAGTTCCAGCTGAATTAGCAAGCCCCCTCCAAGGTGTTTTAGATAAAATGCCGAAATGCTTCACACATTATCAAAATCGTCTGATTCATTCCTAGAAGATGGACTACCCAACGTTCCCAAAACGTTGAGGTCTCTGCAAGCACCAGAAATCGTTGGCTAAAACTGTGTCGATCTTCAAAAGGCCCAAAGTCAAAAGTGCCAAAACCCTCTAGCGTCACATCTCTGAGATATTTTAGCGAAGTCCTAAAATACGCAATAACGATCGTGGTGATCGATAGAAGCGAAGCCGACGGATCAATTACACTTTAGTGATGCGGTATACTACCTGCCGAGCTACAAAGGTCCTCAGATATCATCCTACCAAAGCTAGTGAATATCATAAGGAGCTGAGTATGATCATGATCATGCCATGGAGGGAAGTTAATGCAGTTTTCATTCCCCAAGCCGGAAAATACTCTCATGTTGTCCCAAATTAGCTCAGACCTGTAAATCTATCAATTCTGACATTGATCCACGACTTTTGTCTACGGCTCAATATGTCTATTGTAAAGGAAAGTCGGTGGAAACGTCTCTATACACATTGACTGGCCACGTCGAACGATCCTTGGAATATAGACGGTAAACAATGGTCGTTGTACAAGAACATAGAACACCAACTCTAACTTCCTTTCGCCCGCGCTATGTGCAAACATCTTAAGGGTACACAAAATCTTTTGTGCACGTGCCAATTATAAAAAAAAAAACACAAAAAAAAATTGAAGGTGCCTTTAACAACGTCAGCACCTACACAATTACGATTGCGCTGTCAACTCTAAAGGTAGATGACTTACTTGGGGAGTTGATCGATCTTATGCTAAATAGCAGGATAATCAACTTCAAACTGGGTGAGACTTCTGCCAAAAGATGTGTCAGCAGAGGTACGCTTCACGGCGGTGTCCTTTCACCACTTCTCTGGAATTTTGTGGTCAATGAGCTGCTGATATACCTGGAAGCGGCTGGTAGCAAAGTGATTTCCTATCCGTATGACGTTGATATAGCATTCTTAGAAAATCATCTCAATACCATTAAAGAATTCTTGCTGTAAAATCTTAATAGATTAACCCGTTCGGCGGATCTCTATGGATTGGGAGTTAACCCCACAAAATTGATCTTGTCTTTTTTTCCAGGAAATATAAAATTCCAATCGTAGAACCTCTCTCAATCAACGGTACCAGTTTAAGTTTAGGAACAAATGGGACCATCAACCTCGTATTAACCACTTGCTCTACGTCTTGAGTATAAGATAATCACCTACTAGGTGGCTGTTTGGTTCAAAGGACAGCATATTTGGGCATAGACGGAACTTTACGTACCACTCCCTCCCAAGGCATTGGATATGCTGCTTTACTTGACACCCCTCGATTTTTCAGCAATCGAGTGGCTGCTTAAGCAGCTATTCGTCAAATAAACTATTTGACCATGCCTATATTCTTAATTCATTAGGAATACTTCTATTATGTCCTAGATCCTTCTGTGATGTGACCAATCTTGTAGAAACAGGTCGGTATGCAAGATAGTTCCACTTGATATTTCTAATGCATTTGACAGAGTTTGGCATAAGGCTCTTCAGGCATCAGTCTTTGCTTTTTATATTCGTTCCCGGACTCACATCACTGCTCTTCGGCTGTATAACGGGAACGGCTGCATTACAATACAAACAGCATTACTAAATGGGGAACCACCAACAGAATGGGATTTAATGCTTCCAAAAAAGCACAATACTGTCTCCTGTCGTGAAAGCGAAATTTAAACACTCAACCATTATCCGTGAATGGCACTTGCATCGTTGAAACCGAAAAACTTTCCATTCTCGGTAAGTGTGTCAAAGACAACTTAGGTTGGAATGACCACATATTCGATTTCGCCAAAAATACTGCGAAATGGTTTCAATCTATGATATAAGGCATTCATCCGCCCGAAATTGGAGTACAATGCTCACACCTGGTCAGATGCCCTTAAGACCTGCTTAGACAGGATCCAAAACCGTACGATAAAATTCATAAGTGGCGCTAAGATTTTATGGTCAATTGGCATTCTCGAACACCGACGTAATGTCTCCTATCTCATGTTGTTCTATCTCCATTTCACCACCAGTCCTATACCGGAATTGCCAGTAGGATTCCCCTCATCCGAACTTTTAACCGTAACACCCGTCTCGCTATGAATGCTCATAAGTATACCCTCAAGCCCACTTTCGGGCATACTATTCTTTCCTTAGCCGTGCAGTATTCTTATGGAATGCCCTGCCGAGCTGTCAATTTCCTAGTCATTATAACTTTCAAACATTTAAGACCAACGCATATCGGTATTTATCTTTTTTCCCTCCCTAACTTCCTTTCGACCACGCTGTGTGCAAGCATTCTAAGGCTACCAAAAAAAAGCTTGCGTTGGTGGTGGCAGAAATAGAAGACACCAAAACTCCTGACCGATGAGTGTTACGTTCAACGATCCGAGTGCCGAGCAGAAACTCACTCCAGTCCATTTTCTAATTGAAAAATCGCTAAATGCAATTGCGGAACGTCACCAGCCGAACGCAAGACAAAGTCACTAAATAGTTGGCGATTGCTCTCACAGCTAATACAGCACTTCTGGAATTATTAGACCAAGGAATATCTTCTGGAGCTTTAAAGGATAGAAAAATAGCGATGAAAATTGTGAAAACTTTTACAATTGATAATAGATACTCGAAAAATTGACCTGATTCATGCCCTATAGTGACAGGGGAAACCAAACACTGATAGATAAACTCTATATAGCACACTCATGACATGTTTTGAGCCCTATCAACATGGTTTTATAGTATTCATTACATCAGTAATTTTGCATGACAATAATGACAAACGACCTGTTTGTTTGAGAACAATATTGTATCTATAGAATTGTCTTCGTTGATAAGCGCGCATCTTATGGGTGTTTTTTTTTTTTTTTTTCTTTTTTTTTTTAATTCAACTAGTCTCGTAAAAATGGAAGTCAAACTAGTCGCTCTTAAGCAATAGCATCACACTAATCTGTAGTATATTTGGATATATGCTCGTATACCTATATTTTCATGTAGGAATCCTGGGGAATTTAAGAAGAAACAAAATGTAATCTCTTTGATTCTTTAATTCAATAAATTGTAGTGCAGTTTTTTTTCAAATGAGGGAATTATAAAAATAAAAAATAGCTATTAAATTAATTATTTGGTCACCGGCTAACAAATTGTCTTCTGCGGGTCTTGATCGTTTCGCACCAATCCTCTTCGGTCTATCTTGATCGTTTCACTTTAATTGTCTTCTTCTTCCCTTGTCCTCTGGATTTCGTTATGTTTATATTTATTTCAGTGTTATGTGAGTGTGGATGTTTTTCAGATCCTACGTTCGGGTATCTTGGGTTCTAGTTATTCCGACTTCCCCGATTGGTTGAATTGTTAGCATTATTTGGTACTATTGTATTTTTTATTTTCGTCTCATCGCGCATCATCACGCGTCTCATCACAAACCATAGATTGGTTTCATCTACTGTATATAAGTTCTCCCGTTCACTATCTTCTGCTCAGCCTCATCTTCTGTTTGAGGTTCCGCTTCAGTTTCTTCGTTGTCAGTTTTAATATTGACATCAGAATTCGGCTAGTATCCTCGTGGACTTAGAAAAGGCATCCACTACACCAAAGGAGTCGAGTACTTGTAGCTCTTTTCAGTAATAGTTGCCCCAAATAATCAATGTGATAGGTTCTTAGTGGTGCATCTTCCTTATCGATTGGTTTATGTAAGGCTTCTTGGCTTCTCGACTTCCGCTGGGCAGGTATAAACCCTGTGCAATTTCTACATCTTTCCAGCTTATCATGTTGCTTAGGTATAAAATATTATCTGCAAATAATATCCTGCAGATAATCACTCCAAAGTGACCATCGTTGGATACGCCAATATCATTCATGTTGCATTCGACGATTTGCTTTGTAGATAATGTCATGGTCCATGATAAGGTTTTCCTTGCTTGCTTCCGTAGATAATATTATTTTGATTGTCCTTATTTGTTCACCCATGTCTTGTGTTCTTTCAATTATTGAAAGAAATTTGGTGGAAATGTAGACACTGGTCGGACTACGACTTGTTGCGACAGCGTGACGCATCTTGCTTCCTGCTCAATATTTCATATGATAGTCGTATTCTTTCAATACGAGACCACATTCTACAATTCTCGGAGATAATTTCATTCGTCCCACTGTTCTTTTAAGGCGGCGTAATAGGTAATGGTTTTCACTCGAATTTCCAAAGAATAATGGCGAAGTGTTTTGAAAGCAGTTATAATAGCTAGTACCACTAATTCGCCGCTGCTACATTTTTTTTATGTAGGTGACGACTTTCCACAAGCTGAAAGTTGTTTTCATGATTCTGTAACAGTACTGCGCCGTATCCCCAATTTGATGGGTTTGTGTTTTGAACTCTTGTCGATTGAACTACCTTGCAAGAATATTTTTCAACTCGTAGAAAGCAGGCTTTTACTTCGCTTTCCATTGGAAAGTAATATTCTTTTGAAGAAGGTCAGTTAGCGGTTCGCTACCAGCGAATATTAGAGCGTGAATTACCAATTGCCTAAGAAACGTTGAACCTTTTGTTTTGTGATTTGTTTTGGGAACTTCATAACCGCTTTCGTCATCCCTTCGGCTGGTCTTATACATCCATCTCCAAGTCAGTCAATATATAATATTTCTGTTAATAAAATTACACTTCTTCCACATTAATTATACTCGTACTCTGTAGTCATTGCCAATCTTCAGAACTTCCTTCAGATTTTGATACGCCTCGTTTTTCTTCATTCATTCGTTTCATTCTTCGGAAACATCACCAAAGCATTCATGTATATAATCACTTTCTTCCGCTCTAACAGCGACTTAAAAACCAGGTTATGTTTACATTATGTTCTGAGATTGCAACATGCACAAATTCATTTTCAATATACAACATAGAGATTATTCTAACTTCACTTAATGCATCGATTTGGTCTTCTATCGGCGGTATTGGATAACGATCACAAATGATTTCTCGGTTGAGCTTGTGGTAATCTACTCACAGCCGCTTAGTGTCATCTTTCTTGTTGAATAATACAATCAGACTAAGAAACTACTAACATCTTAGTCTTAGCAAACCATCTTTTAGCCAATGCTGCACTTGCCCATCGATGAAGTTATTTTCCATAGGTGCTAAGTACGTCAAACGTTGGAAAATTGGTTATTCGTTTTTAAAAACAATCCTCATATCGATGTTAGTAAGCTTTTCCACTATAGGAACGTAGTTCTCAACCAACTCTCTGATGGGTCCTTCATATTTTCTATTCCCGATACTAGATATCAGGTCTGATGGTAACGAGAGTTCTACCATGAATTAATTTTCCAACACCTTAATGGTTATCCCTTTTAGGATATATTTCCAAAGACCATGGGTTATTTCATGTGGATTCTGGATAAAATATTAATTCGAGGCTTGTGGTGTAAACGTGTGTCCAAAGTTAAAGCACTGAGGAATGCGAGGGAACACGTCTACTATCTTTATAAAGACTGCCTTTCCAGCGTCTGTAAGCGCCTAACTTCTCTTTGAACGTTGAGCAAGTTGGCTCCGTTGAGAAACACTTTGTTATTTGGGTGGTTGCCTATTCCATCGATAACATATTGACCGACGGTTTTATCGTCGAATTGACCTTTAGCTCCCACTTTACGCATCCATTATACATATTTAGAAAATATTGTTGAAGAGATTCATCACTGTTCTGTTTACGTCATATCATTACGTCATCCTCAATCATTTTTTTTTTAAATATCAGAAGTAATTCTGGTTTGAATCTTCAGTTGGTTAAAAGTTGCTTTCCATAAAAAGTTTTAAGTGGCTCACCATAATTGAATAAGTCTGCTGCTGCATTGAAGTCCTAAGCCTAGATCTCTACTTGATTATCGTCTTTCCCTGCAAATGCTGGTAGTGTATTCAGTATATGCTCAGAACTTGTGGAACTTCTGCCCCTAAGTTGCGTAGATTCTGTTCTTAAAAGGTTACAAATTCTCTTCTATTTTTATTCTGCCTTCTCCTATCGTTGCGCGTTAGGACATTCGAATGTAGTCTCTCTGCACGATATTTTCGTTAGCATCCTTGCGTTTTAGCTTCTGTGATTGTTAGAAAGCTACTTTCTTGAGTGCATTGATTCAAAGTTCCTCTTACATGACCAATTACTTGTTAAATGTTCAAATATTCCAAACATCCTAGGGGTATGATTACAGTCTAGGTATTAGTATATTCTGATGAATTGTGTCTCTAATGATACGTGTGAAATTGTAAGCGTTGTAACTACTACTATGTGCATAACAAGTTTTGTTTGCTCCGATATATTTGTCAAAAACACAGGTTGCCAGAAGTTATCGAAATACGCCGAGCTACGTTGGAAAACCCTTACTGCTTTACACAATTTCGAAATACTCATTCAAAATTATTTCAACTTATAACAGATATCGATTAGAAGACGCGCTAACATGCCAATTTTTCAATCGAATGCTGGAGTAGATTCTGGGTATGGCAGGTACTTTCATAAACACGAATGTCCTTTCAGATTTTGAGATTGGGAAACGACATCGACATTTTTACTTTCATATTTTTTCCGCAAACAAAATGTGTATCTACAACTCATTAAAATGTCATGAAATTACAAAAACAATGACATAGTCCTTCTTAGTATTGACCTTTAAATGATAATTAATTTAAGCTTATAACATGTTCAAATTGAGTCTTATAGTGGAATTCAGACCTTAGAAATTCAAGTCAAATGTTCATTATTGACGTGATGATCTTGCAATATCAGTTCCCGCACGTCATCGAGGTTTGCAGGCACCACAACGGATTTTGGCCAACTTTCACAAAATTCCGTGTTCAGTGTCCGATTGGCACACTGCTGTTGAGTTAATTCTCATCTATAATCATAACAAATAACAAGTCATCGAATATTCACAATTTGATTCCATTATTTGCAATGAATATATACATGTACCATTGAAAACGTTAGATTTGACGTATCTGCACCGATATTGCCATAAGAGTAGGAACAAATTCATGTTATCAATAAACAAAACAGCCTCGACCGATAATATCTACGACAACCTCACAGCTGGTAATTGTTGGGACGAAACAAATAAAAAGGCAAAGCGCGTTTAACTTAAGGCTTTATTGAGTTGACAAAATCGTAAGAGAAAGTTTTGTGTGTTGGTTTTTCTTTTATACTTTTCGTATTACATGTGTATTAGTTATGTATTGCTTGTTGTATTAATTAAGTGTACATGTTATAGATAAAAACTAACAAACCTTCCCTCAAAACTGACTATTAAATTTTCCTTTAAATAAATAAACTCAACACAGGTATTAAACAAATTGAATTACGTTATCCAATATCCATTAATTAACAATTCATTAAATTACAAAAGCAAAAAAATTCATTTTAATCCTAGTATGTGTGTAAAACCTATGTGTTTAGTTTTCTTCAAATTTTTCATAAAGATGTCAGCAACCATCTTATTAGTTTCGATGTATTTTAACGCAATGAGGTCTCTTTCATACACCTCACGAACGTAGTGCATTTGTATGTCGATGTGCTTCGTTCGATTGTGGAACACGGGATTTTTGACAAGTTTCTGTGCACTAAGGTTGTCACTGTAAATATCTGTAGGATGATCGACAAGCTTCTTAAACCCCAGCTCTTCCAAAAAACGCCTCAAGTAGACAACTTCTTTTGATGCCGTTGATAAAGCAATATATTCAGCTTCAGTGCTGCTCAAGGCAATAGTGCTTTGCTTTTTACTTGCCCATGAAAACGTTCCACCAGCGAGAAAAAAGGCGTAGCCGCTGAAGGATTTTCTATCAAAACTGTTACCACCCCAATCAGCGTCAGCGAATCCGTTTAACTGCTCACCGTTCTGGAAATATGAGAGTTTATAATTAATCGTTGAGGCCAAATACCTTAATAGATGCTTGGCAGCATTTAAATGTTCGATATGCGGATCCGTATTAAACTGCGCAAGCTTGCACACAGAATGCATGATATCTGGTCGTGAGCACACGCTTAAGTACGTCAGAGAACCTATCAATGATTGGTACTGTTTCTGATCCACCTTTACACATTTGCTGCAGTCAACACACTTTGAAAAACTTATCCCAGGTACAAGTGGTGTTGTGCAGCTTCTGCAATCAACCATTCTGAAGTCTTCAAGTATATTGCGTATCAGTTGTTTTTGAGATATTTCAAATCCATGGTCAGTGGGAGCAATCTCAATTCCGAGGAAAAATTCGATTGGACCCTTGCCGACCACATCAAATTGTTGACCAATCTTTCCTTTTATTTTAACAAACGTATCGAGATTGGAACAGGCTAACAAGATATCGTCAACGTAAACTGCGACTATTATAATCTCATCTGGATTTTTTAGCACATACACGCATGCATCTCCATTGTATCTCTGGGATCCAAGACCTTTGAGGAAACTGTTCAACTTATCGTTCCACATTTGCCCAGATTGCTTCAACCCATACAGCGCCTTCCGCAATCTGCAGACTTTGGACTTATTCTGTCCGTTTATAAAGCGGTACAGATATACTTCCTCTTGAAGATCTCCATTCAGAATAACCACAGGGGAAAAAATCTCAGTATAATCAATACCGTACCTTTGACTGCATCCTTTTGCAACTAGGTGGGCCTTGTAACGAACTGGAACATTATTTTTGTCGCATTTAATGTTGAAAACCCATTTCGACTTAATAGGAGTTATATTTGAAGGTCTTTCAACAAGGTACCACGTGTGATTCTTTACCAGTTATTTATATTCTGCCAACATTGCAACCTTCTTCTTACCAGCATCCGATCTTTTGAACGCCTCTTCTACAGTGAGTGGATTTGTTCTTTCCTTTTGGAAGCTATGATGCATATAAGATGAAAAAAATTTCGAGGTCGTAATTTCATTCGAAACCCGGAACAGTCATCACCATTTTGAACATCAACTCCTTTTTTATTAACAGTTGAATGAGGATCAGGAACAGCAACATTATTTACTCCACGTGCAAGAGAAATTTCGATATCCATATCACCAGGAACACTCGCACCATCATCGTTTGTAAGTTTGGAACTGGAATTAAGAGTTTTGAATTCAAACTGTTCATCTAACTCACCTTCCTTAGGAGACGTTGAGTCATTTTTTGATAAAGCTGGTTGTTCCTGGATGTCCACAATGGTTTCTGAATTATCTTCCGGAAATAAGTGACCTGAAACAGGAGTCTTATTCAAAAACTTCACATCCCTAGCTATAAACACTGTTTTTCGCCTTTCGTCATAGAGACGATATCCTTTAGACTCTTCCGCGTACCCCACCATAAAACACTCAATACCCTTTGGCGAAAACTTTGATTTTTGTTTCATTTTTTCTAGGGCAATACCTTTTTCGCCGAAAGCTTTTAAGAACGCTACATTGGGTTTCTTACCGCTCCATGCTTCGTAGGATGTTAGCTCATGAAGCACCTTCGTTGGTGATCTGTTTCGCAAAAATACAGCCGTATTAATCGCCTCTGCCCACAAGAATTCCGGAAGCGCTGAGTCTATCAAGAGACATCGGCCCATTTCCACTAAAGTTCGATTAATCCTCTCAGCAATTCCATTTAGCTGCGGAGTATATGGCACAGTATACTGCCTGCGAATACCTTCTTGCCTCAAATATTCAGTAAACTCACGGGCTACGTACTCGCCACCATTATCTGACCGGATCATCTTCACCTTCTTGCCTGTTTGCAATTCCACAGAAGCCTTAAAATGCTTAAACATGGCAAACACTTCACTTTTATTATTGATAAAGTATACAAAGACTTTTCGGCTCCAATCGTCAGTGAAAGTGACAAGGTATTTAGCTCCACCAAGAGACGCTACTTTCATTGGTCCACAAACGTCACTATGAAGTAAGTCTAAAATTGATGAACTTGTTGTATTTAGGTGCTTAGGAAACGGCAAAACATTTATTTTTCCTTTTAAGCATATGTCGCAGTCAAACGGTTTTATACTCTTAAAATTCATGCCACGCACCATGTTTTTGTTGCACAATAACTCAAGACTTTTCATATTTAAATGGCCGAATCGTCGATGCCACTCTAAACAAGTATTATTGTCATTAGTTTTCGCCAAACAAAGCCAATTTCGCGTTGTCGAAAAAAGAAATAAGTCACCGGTTTTTCTTAACCGCATTACTTCGATTCGTTTTCCGCTTTTATTGATGCTAATTTCTTGCCGAATTCCACCATGTAATTGTTTTCAGTTATTTTGATTACTTAAAAATATTTGCTCTGAGGTCAGGCATATAGAGAACATTATGTAAATGCACTTTACAAGTAGATGTCTCAACACAAACTTGACCCATGCCTTCAGACGAAATGTACTGGTTTCCCGCTAGCTCAATTTTCTCTTTATGTCGTTCTATGTATTTGAACAAAAATTTGTCACAACACACGTGACAAGTTGAACCGCTGTCCAAAATCCAAACGGAACTATCTAACTCTGTATAACTGGTCTTAGAGAGACTGAGCAGAGCACAATTTATGTTTGATTTTACCGATGTATTACTTCGGCATGAGGCTGCATAATGCCCTCTCTTTTGACATTTATAACACTTGCCCTTTTGTTTTCTGTTATTGGGATGCCTTTGCGGATGACTCTTTTCGTATTCCCCCTATGCCGCCCGTGGCTTACTCGCAAAAAATGCTGTCCCGTGTGTTTCCTCTTCTTTGATGTAACTCTCTCTCCTTTTTTCTTCTTCCACAAGTTTTGTCTTTAACACAGTTGTACTTGGCAAGATATCCCTTGATTCAATAGCAAAAACAAAATTTTCGTAGCTCTTTGGTAGCCCCGAAAGCAAAATAATCGCAAAAAGCTCATCTTGCAATTTGAAGTCTAGCTCAGCTAATTTTTCTGAAAAATCGAAAAATTTGTTTAGATGCTCACCCATCGATGTTTCTTCACACATTTTTAAATTTATTAGTGATTTAAAAATAGTGACTTTTCTGGCAGGTCCACGAGGAGCATGCAAATCAGAGAGTTTCGTACATGCATCTTTTGATGTTTTGCAGTTCTTGATGTGGAGTAATTGACTTGGTTTGACTGACAAAACCAACGTAGCGAGAGCTTTCTCATCCTTGCTCTTAAATGCTGCGGACTCCGCACGATCCGACAGTTGTGCCTTTTCGCCCGACACGTAATCCCACAAGTCACAATGCACGAGAACAGATTTCATCAAAACTGTCCAGCCGCCGTAATTTGTGTCGTCTAATTTGTCTATTTGATATAGTCCGGAACTCATCCTCGCGGTTTTTAGGAACTTTGATATAAAAAACGGATTTAAAAAACTAGTCACTAGAAACCTGGGCCGATAACCTCTGTTGGGACGAAACAAATAAAAAGGCAAAGCGCGTTTAACTTAAGGCTTTATTGAGTTGACAAAATCGAAAGAGAAAGTTTTGTGTGTTGGTTTTTCTTTTATACTTTTCGTATTACATGTGTATTAGTTATGTATTGCTTGTTGTATTAATTAAGTGTACATGTTATATATAAAAATTAACAGTAATTACGTACAACTTGAAGTTGCTATGGAGTTAAATTTAGAGCAGATCCGATGAAGAATTTGACATTTTATCTTGAAAGACGTAGTTAAAGTCCTACAAAACCTCAATCCTGTCAGTTACGCTTTAGAAAGCTGAGCTCTCACGTTTAGCAATAAGCAGACGGTTCAGGTCTAAACTCTTTCGAAAAAAAAAAAATTCTTCCTCAAATATTTGAAAAAGAATGATGACTATTCTGGGTCGGGCGTAACGCGCAAGTGAACAAAAATGCTTCAATGCCCAGGTTTGATATAGGTTTGTAGAACAGAATCTCCGATTTAAAGACTAGAACCTACGGTTTTAGAACACATTGCCAGGAATAGCACCATTAACGCTGGCGTGTAGTGTTAATAAAAATTACTATGTGAAATTCATAAAAATATAATGAAATTCCATTTTGTACACAAATGACAACATCGTCTAAGTCACAAATGGAATTAAAAAAGAGATATGGAGTTTCCTAAATAAGGAAAGACAATTTTACCTCGAATTGTGCACAGATAAAACTATTTCTGACGAAAACAACACTTGCTCTGTGTATAGGGGATAAAGTCGAGAAAAAGGTTTTTGAATTCATATTCGTGTAACTCAGGCCCACTATTGCTGCTACCTGCCAGATACTTATTAATAAAGTTGCTGAGCCCTTTTAAACTTGGGCAGGCACTTTATTTTAATGAAGATACGCTCTTTTAGGTTTTCATAGATGATTCTTATTATCTTTCAACAGAGTGAAGAACACATGAGGTTTCCACCGTGAATCGGATAGTTGGCCGTAGCCCAATTGTGCAACAATGTGGAATGGTCTCCATGCATCTCCGATACATTGCAATTGCAACAGCTCTGATGACCGGCACGGAAGATTACCAGATCATCTGTGGGAATTTCAAAATGAATCGCTGTGCAATTTAAATCTTCTGAGCCATTACGTGAACTCAGCATGTCAGAGAATCTGTGTGTATCTGCATATCTATGTAGACCACTTGGCTCAGTGGTACGCATTAAGCAAAGTGTTAACCCGTGCCACATAAAGCGCACTGGTAATGGCAAATAAATTTCAAGAATTTTCATATATTTCTTTTTTTCTTTTGTATTTCTTGTGGCACCTCGTTTATTTGTAATGCCTCCTATTCAATGCTTTGAACGCGAAGCCGTGACGAAAAGGATTTATGGAAGGCGTACTCACTTTGTGCGCGAAATAAAGTCGAGTGAATGGAACCGTACTATGTATTAAGTGCCCCAGAACACCAGACTCCCACAGCACAGTACTCGTGTTCATACCATTGTGTACAATATAATTTTCATGAAAATTGGGGCAAAATTGATGTTTTCAGTTCCAAATTTACCGCATCTATGAAGAAAAGAAATTGGATTTCAGAAGCAAGAAAACAACGAAAAATATCCTAGTCATGGCAGGGGTGAGGCGATCTCCCACAGCAACGCGTATCGCGAAGGAGTCGTCGAGTTGATGATGAGTTCGTAAACGGTGGGTGTTTTGTTTTGTTGTTTTTTTTTTCTCTAATATTTTTGAGAGGGAGTAACTACTCCTCCCGAATAATCCGAATAACTCCGAATTTATGTTTTACTTGCCGATTTGAAAGGATGAACTTGACAATGATGTCTGGTGAACTGTTCTCTTCCCGTTTTCCAGGATATTGCCTAATTTACACAGATGATACTTTTGGTTTATGCCATTGTATTGTATCCCGGGGGCTTAGGCATTGAGTGCCTTTTTGTTTTACACCCCCCTCCCCCCCTCACCATAGGAGTGTGGGTGTGTGCTTTGTAGCTAGTGCTAAGGAACTTAAGGGAGAGCTGTATGTAAACGCCTTAAATGGGTGAAATGTTACTTAAATTTACCATAAAGCGATGAAAATTTCTCCAGAGACTGGATGACATAAAACACTTGAAGTTTTTCCTTTTTACGTGACATCGTGATAAATAAAGATTCACAGCAAGGGACTGATTAACTTAGTGCGTGCATAAAAAAAATGAGCAGACTCCAGAGAGAAATATTTGTATCATAGCAACTTAAAACGGTGTTTCCATGCAGCTGTGACACATGAATAGTGCGTTAACGCGGTGGGTGAAAAATTTCTGAGGATATATGTAGGAGGTCTTTTTGCATTACGTCATCTTTAAGTCTTAACAATTTTCGTCATTGTTATTCTCCGACTTGTTCTATATGTAGTCGCAGAACTTTGGAGATTGAAATTGCGTAAATAGAGCTTAAAAGCAGCGAAGATAATAGCTCAAAATAAGAATTGTAATTAGATACGGCATATTCCTTAAACGGCCGAAGTGAATAGAAACAAAGCCTAATATCAAATTACAGTAACTAATTTCTTTTTTCATACTTTCATGCATGTAAAAACTTAAAGCTAACACAATATATTTAAAAAATCAACTAAAAATTATATGTGAAGGAAGAGCTTAAAATTTCAATGAAATAGGTAGGATCATTCAATTGTCAAAGACAATTTTAAATAAATATTTATGGGGATCAATATGTGAAGCTTATAGTTTCAGTTGTTGTTAAGATAATTCTTAAAATTCGGTATTGCGCAACAAATTACAAGTTAGACTACAACATTTAATAACGAATCAATTTCTTCAAGATTAAAGGAGAAGAGAAAAGATTTTAATTTATTCAGAAAAACTGACTCACGCCTCGCGCATCCCAGACCGACAGGTGAACTATTAAATAAACGTGGCGCAGTGATCTTGTAGAAACGTGAAAAATGTGATTTCCTTATGGTCGGTACATTTACTAAATTCTGACTATTGACCCGTAGTTTATTGGACTCATACAATCTTGAGGAGTAGTGATCGGAGCAATCAAAAAATGCTTTCAAAACTTTATAAAGATATAAATGTTTTAGAGGAAGAGCTTTAAGGCTCTTGAATAATTCAAAACTATTAACTTTACAAATAATACATATGGCATGCCTTTGCTTAGTAAGCAGTGGATCAATTTTATTGGAATGAGTACCAACCCAGCAAGTCAATCCATTCTGTATCTTTGATTAAAATAACCCATTATAGACTAGTTTTAAAATACATTGACTACAGTAAAGGCTACGTTGATAGATTTGCCTCAAGACGTAATTCAAATGTTTGGACAATTGAGAGGTGTGTTCTTTCCAACTTAACCTGCTATCCAAAATTATCTCCAAATACTTAAAACTTTCAACCCGTTCAATATGAAAACAGCCAACAGAACACTTATTTTTAGCATTAAAAGAGATCTTACCAAATAGATGAGAACACATATTGAAATTATATTTCGAATAACTAGATGAATTATAACTTAACACCATGTCTTCACATGGAAATCCAGAAATGTTAAAAATCATAAATTTCGTTTTTTCATTTCTAATCAGTTTATGAGAAAAATACCATTTGCGTAAAATTTCTAAATCATTATTCACAGACATATATAAGTCAAAATAGATTTTTTCAGAATAAGATAAAGAAGTATCGTCAGCAAACGCTGTAATTTGACCTTTAAAAGGTTCAATGAAAAGTGAATTTACAAAAATTAAAAATAGGATCGGTCTCAGAACGGTCACCTTGTAGAACCCCTAAGTTTAATGTTTTTCCCGAACTTAAACAATCACGAATTCTAACTTTTTGTTTACGATCTCTTAGATATGTAAGACGCAAACCAGTCATAAACTGTCCCTCGAAAACTTATCCTAAACAGTTTTTGTAGCAACCATGTCAAAAGCCTTGGTTATATCTCTTGGTCGCAGTAGTCTGAGATTCATTCAAACTTTGATAAAGCTCACTACACAAGTTCAAAACTGTTTCTTCAGTCGATTTACCTTTTCTGAACCCAAATTGGGAATCGCTAAGAAAATTGATTTTGTTCAGAAAATATAACATTCTTGTTTTCATACCTTTTTCAAAAACTTTAGCGAAGACTGATAAAAGTGAAATTGGATGGTAATTGTAAAGACTCGTAGTTTCACCTTTTTTGTGCAGTGGCATCTTAAATGCATCTGGAAACACTCCTTGTTGTATACTTATGTTAGATTAAAGATATGCATTAATATGTCAGAATATTGTACGTAATATTCTTTAAATTTTTACTGGAAATCATATCGTTTGATGTTGAATTAGAAGTTTTAAGAGACATTATATTATTATAAATTTCTTGTGACAAAAAAGGTTCAAAGAAAAAGCTGTCGACGTTAAGATAATCTTTAATAATACTATCTGAACATTGACAAAAACTTGATGGTGGATCATTATCAGTGTTAAGACTTATACGAATATTAGAAAAATAATTATTGAACAAATTGGCCAGTACAAAAGGATCCTTAACTACAGAACTACCATCCAATGTAGAAATATCAGCTTTTGGCTTAGTTCTACTATCAGCGAGTTTATTACTGAAGTAATTATCTCTGTAATGCGGTTTTTCAGTTTTTAGCTCTTTACAAAGCTTATCGTATCACGTTTTAAGCCTAATATTGTTGGGATACTAACTTTAACATGGAGCTTGTTCTTTAAATTATTTTTTTTAGGTAGAGAAGTTCATCCACTTTTATAATGGTATTAACTTTTTATTATTATTATTGAAACATTGACTGCTGTCTGAGATGTGATATTTAAGTTTTTGCAAGAAGATATCAACGCAATAGATGGATTATTTTCTTCCCAAAATTCAAAGGTCAGATCAGTACTAAGTGCGGAAAAATCTATCTTTTTAAATGAGTTTGCGCAAGTGGGCTTATTCCTTACAACACAACACTCTAACAGAATTATGTTTCAGGAGCTGAACCCAAAGAAAATAAGATCTCCAGAAAATGACAAAATATATATATTAAAATCCCCTAAGAGAATTTGGTTTTTACAAATTAAGAAGTCCAAAAACTCCGAAAATTCCACCAAAAAGGCGTTGACAGTAAATAAATGCAACCTGTAAACTCCAACAAAACTGTTTAAACAAATTATATCTGCGCCTTTAAGAACAGGTTTTAATACCTGACACTCAATATCACTGCTATTATTTAAATGTCCTCATAATTACTTCGTTGGATAGCTTTCTGGAGAAGAGATCTTGTGTACGCAGTGAGACTGTCATTTATGTAAATGCGGGATTTGTTATTGTTAGCAAACAGTTTAAGTTTCTTTTTTCTTAAAGTTTAAAGTTTGCATTACTTGCTTTTTCTGCAAGAGAGAAGTAAACTTCACACTTACTATAAACGGAGGGGTAGTTGCATTACTACGGTCATTGCTCTTATTTTTGTTGTACTTGATAAAGCAAGACTCTATGTCTTTACTTTTTAAATCTACTCCCACACCGTCCGTTAATAGTTTAGTGACCTACTCTTTCACATTAGCACGATTCAAATCAGTCATACCCTCAATGTCAACTGCATATTGATTTTCCCTTTGCTCCAGTGTGTTAACTTTGGACTCCAAGACGTTCACCTTGACCGTAAGAGCAGCATTACTTTCTTCTAGAGATCTGATTTGTTGAAGTTTTATAATCTCTTGAAAGAGCATATCAAGAGTAATAGTCTTTTTTCCCTCAACAGAATTCATGGGAGAGGCTAGATCAACATTTTGGTTCTTAGAAACAGAAGCAGAGGAGGAGGCAAAGGAGGTCTTAGGATCAGGTCAGCTTTTTTGCATGTCCACGATATTGAGTGGCAAAGAAAGAGTGGAGGAGAGAGAGTCAATAATGAACTCATTTGCCAAAAGAGATCTCCCACGTTGATCGGAACAGATTTCGCACTTGTAGCCCATCTTGCTCTTCTCTAATACTTGACATCACTTTTTTCAAGTTTTGCACATTTTGAATGTACACAAGTACTGCAGATTTTGCATTGAATTATACGTTCTTTCTTCTACCGCGAGCATCGAACTTGTCGAGTTGTAGAGGATGAGTAGGGTCAATGAATCTCGAGAAGAAATTCTCCAGACGAGTCCTGAAACCAAAGGATGCTCCAACCCACCCCCCAACACAACTCCCAAAGCACTCCCTCCTTCCCCTGGGCTGGATCAAGGTGTCATACGACCCGTGCTGAAGATCAACCTGGCTGAGGGCCCAGTATCTCCAAAAATAGCTCAGTCACGAACGGAGTATCCGGATACCTGGCGACCTCCGGATTAGCTAGCCTTATCTGTATACATCTACTCGTGAGACCATTCATGGAAAAACCCAAGAAAACAAAAACCGAGGCCGGTACTCCTTCAATACCGGGCGGTGGAACGGTCACTACACCGACTACCGGCAAGGCTCCTACATTGCCGAGAGGAGGCAAAACTGTGGCAGGCCATGGTGCGCCATCCTCTAAAGGCAAACGGAACAGGCCAAAAACTAAGAATTCAGGAAGTGTTAAGACTGTGGCAAGCCATGGTCCTATCACTTCCTCCACCCCTAGCAGCAGCAAGTTTGTGGCAGGCCACGGACTTGTCGCTGCTACCAAAACTCCTTCAGGGAGTGTTAAGACTGTAGCAAAGCCATGGTACTATTAATTCCTCCGCCCCTAGCAGCAGCAAGTTTGTGGCAGGCCACGGACTTGTTGCTGCTACCAAAACTCCTCCCTCCAAGGAGGAATCTGGAGCTCAGCCGCATTGGCAAGCTCCATCTACGGCTCTCTATAGAAGACGCCGAAATGCTTCACGCATCATCAAAACCTTCGGATCCCCAGACCTATAAGTCTATCATCATTCCTTCTGAAAACTTTAGAACGACTGATTGATATCCATATTCGAGCTAAAGTTGATCCAAGACTTCTGTCTACGGCTCAACATGCCTACTGTTAAGGAAAGTCGGTGGAAACGGCTTTGCACTTTCTGACTAGCCACATCGAACGATCCCTACAATATAAGGAGTACACAATGGTTGCTTTCCTAGACATAGAGGGCGCCTTTAACAACGTCAACACATCCGCAATCACGACTGCGCTGTCAACTCTGCAGGTAGACGGCTCACTTGGGGAGCTGATTAATCTAATGCTAACAAGCAGGATAATCAACTCCAAACTGGGTGAGACTTCTGCTAAAAGATATGTCAGTAGGGGTACGCCGCAAGGCGGTGTCCTCTCCCCCCTTCTCTGGAACTTAGTGGTCAACGAACTACTGATATACCTAGAAGCGGGTGGTAGCAGAGTGATTGCCTATGCGGATGACGTTGCCATAGCCGTCTGAGGAAAACATTTAAATACCATTAAAGAACTCCTCCAAGTAAATCTTAACAGATTAACCTGCTGGGCAGATCGCTGTGGATTGGGAATAAACCCCCATAAAACTGATCTTGTCCTCTTTTCTAGGAAATATAAAATTCCAATCATAGACCCTCCTTCAATAAACGGTACCAGTTTAGCTTTCTCCGATACAGCAAAATATCTGGGTCTCATTTTTGACAGGAAACTAAACTGGAAACCTAACATTCAAGAAAGAGTCAATAAAGCTACAATAGCTTTATTCTCTTGCAAGAAAGCCATTGGGAACAAATGGGGCCTTCAACCTCGCATAACCCACTGGCTATACATCTCGGTCATAACACCGATACTTACTTACGGGGTGGTTGTCTGGTGGACGGCCTTGGAAAATGCAGTCAACCGCATTAAATTAAGCAGAGTCCAAAGAACAGCATGTCTATGCACAAGCGGAGCCTTGCGGTCTACCCCCTCTGCGGCATTAGATATTCTGCTTCACTTGACACTCCTCGACATTTTTAGCAAGCAAGTAGCTGCGACTGCAGCTATTCGCCTTAAAGCGACTAAACAGTGGACAAATAATTCATTTGGCCACGCCAATATCCTTAATACATTAGGAATCCTCATAGAGAACATCGATTACACCATACCTGAACTTTGGTTTGACAAAAATTTCCATGTAAGCTTCCCCTCTAGATCATTCTGGGAGGAGGATGCTTTCATGGAGGACAAGTCAATCCATCTCTACACAGATGGATCTAAAACCGATAGCGGAGTTGGTGGCGGTGTTTTCTCAGATAAGCTAAATCTAAGCCTCTCTTTCCGCCTTCCCAATCACCGTAGCGTGTTCCAGGCGGAAATTTTGGCGAAAGAAAAACGGGATATCCGCATATTTTCGGATAGTCAGGCCGCCATCAAGTCCCTTGACTCGGTCTCATTATATTCTAAAACCGCCCTTGAATGCCGATCATCTCTCATGGAGATGGCAGAGCAGTTCAACATTCACCTTTGTTGGGTGCCGGGCAACAGAGACATTCCAGGGAACTGTAGAGCCGATGAACTCGCCAAAATTTAAACCACTCTACCTATCCTACCGGACAAAGGTAGTATAGGTTTACCAATCGCTACGTGCAAACTAACACTAAAGCTAGATGCCAATAAAAGAACGGACCTTAGGTGGACTGCTGGACAAACATGTCTAGCGACCAAACAGATCTGGCCAAGGCTGGATCTGAGTCGATCTAAGTGTCTGATCCTTTTAGATAGGAAACATCTCAGCGCCATAATAGGTGTCATTAGTGGACACTGCCTCATAGGCAAGCACGCAAGAAGGCTTGGCGCTTTTACTAATGATTTCTGTAGAAGCTGCATGGACGAGGAAGAGGAGGACACAATCCCCCACCTACTCTGCACATGCCCAGCTCTCTCCCAGAGAAGGAAGCTTCATCTAGGAGCTTTCTTCTACAACGACCTAAACGATCTAGAAAAAGTAGACGTTAACAGTCTCCTACGCTTTATTATAAGCTCAAACTGGTTCCAGTAGTAAGAAGATCATAGATCCACGTGGCATCACAATGGACCAATAGGCCTAAGTGGGTTGGTATTTCCAACAGCCACTCTTACCTAACCTAACCTAACCTAACCTATACGTTCTTTCAATCTGTCAATTTTTAAATTGCACAAAACACACTTCATAATAATTTGTTTTGACTTTGAAGTTTAGAGTTTAATTATAATGAAGCTAAAACTTTAGTGATCAAACAAAATTTTGTAATGATGTAAAACAATTCAAGTTAAAACTGGAAAATTATAAGCATTGCAGCACAAATTTCAAACGCTAACTCTTTCTTTAAGATGCAAAACAAACATGGTTTTATATAGAAGATTTCTAGGAGTGCACAAGAGATTGTAAAGATAAGTTTCCCTCTCTTAACGCACTTAGGGAGTAGCTGAAGAATTTCCATGTATGCACCCAATTTTCTTATCATTCCGGGTTACTTAAAGAACATTTACTATGAACACCATCCAAACAGTCGAAATATTGTAATTTCATACTCTAGGTCGATTTTTTTTCGAAATTACTTATGGCCTGCCTCCGTATCAATTAGCATGTAAAACTGTTGAAATAGCAAAAGCTGATCATCATATTAACTCAGCACGAAGTTAAAATTGTAAAACGTCTGCCTCATACAGAATTTCTTTGTCCTTATGAATGAAAAAATAGAGCTGAGCGATTTGATATAAAAATCGACCTGGAAATCCTCTATAAAGTGATGAGATGCGAGACGCGCACTCAGCAAAATTAAGTGTGAGAAATATAATATAATTTAAGTTGTTTGTCTATTTTGGAGACATTCTGCTGGCACCATGGTTAAAAAGTTATATTTGTGTAGAAGAGGTTGGTGCATCATCTACTGATTCTGGAATAAAGTCTTCTTTGGCCCCGTCTAGTTTTACTTCTCGAATTTTTCGCCTAAGAGCTTTTTCAATTTTCTAAACAATACCCAATATCAGAAATGTTGTATCCTACAGAACAAACGCGGTTCAATTGTATTCTACATTCTTCCAATGTAACAACTCGTCACTGCTAATTTCTTGGTTAAGGTTATCCCATGAGTCTGCTGATGATAAAACGAACTCTTTGATTTCCGTCATGGAATTAAAAATCTCATAATTCACGTATAATGAATAGTTTAAACTAAAGTCTATTGGTTTAATCTATCGTTGGTTTTCTTTCCGTAAAGATATTTTCCTAGTCTGGATAAAACACAATTATATAAATAGTTGGATTATGCCAATACCGTCTGAAGCGATGTCCTCCCGTTGGCAGCTACAAATAATTTGCCACGAGCCATGTGTTTTGAAGGTGAAGATGTTTCCAAGTTGTTAATAGACAGAACCGACAGAATAGAAAAATTTCATGTAGTATAACAAGATCTTGAATTATATAAAACTTATATAATGAGAACTGAAGTCTGCAAGTGACCTGTTGGATTTCCTTTTTAACCGATTCAAATAGTTGGCAACGCCAGCTTTAATGGGTAAACTAACTTTTGTATTTACTAAAGTTTTAAAAATCTAAATACATAAACAGATTATGAAAAACAACATTTGATTTTGCGCTTACAAAGTCTTTTTAAAACGTTTCTAAAAGACGATCACGTTTAATTCCTCACCACGAGTGGCAGCAATTTTCAAGAATGTACATGCATATATGTATGTATGCATATATATATGTACACCCTTAGAATTTCATAAAATTCAACCTCGCTGCCATCAAAGGAAAGGAGCAATATTCTATTAAAACTGAAAGGGACGATTGTTTACCAGCTCCCAACGTTACCGCCATCAACGAAGCTGAGAAAAAAAAAATCTAGCTGTTGCCACCACTCTACCAGTGAAGTAAGACGTCCACCATCCAGCCAAGAATTTTTCACCAAGACTTCTAGGGCCAACATTTGCCAAGGATTTTCATAGGTACTCGTAAGCCATGTCTCGTACTTTGGAAAATACATTGTCATTTGAAAATCGCTATGCGCCACCTGCAACCTGCAACCGAATTTAATTGCAAGTCATGGAATCGTCCCGATGACAACGACATGGTACAGTATGACCAATGGGCATCACACACGAACTGCGAACTGCGACTGGCTTTGTCCAACGTGCCAATCTGCCGCAATTGCAGGTGTAGAAATTCCTTAAACACATGCATCATAAAGCGAGGTTCGGGCGCACCCGTTGAGCAACACATCGAAGCAAGACAACCTAAACACTTCACTTTGTGTTCTTGCTCACTCATCTGCTACGTCAAAGTTACGGGACGTTTCTGGCGAACACAATATTCTTTAAATACAGTTGCAGCGCTTCGAGGAAGAACGGGCCTTGCAAGAAAAAAGAGATTTAGAATACCTAAATAAGAAGTACATATAATTGTCACACATAAACGAAAGTGCAGTGAGATCACCACATGTAGAGCGGGTAAAGGCTGCTTCACACACACCAGCGAAAACAATCGGTAGGCCGGAGCCTGATGATAAACTCTCAGGTCATGGCGCGGGTGGGTGCTTTCAAAAGACATCATGCCAAACAGGCGATGGAGCTTTGTACGCCAGCCGTACTGAAAGGATTTTTTCTAATAATATATTTACTCCTTGGGCTGGATTCCCCACAGGTGCGATATCTAATGTGCAGTCGCAGAGGCGAGAAAGAAATAATAACTTTCAAACGGTGGGTGGTTCTGGTAACTTCTGTCTTCGAGACAAGTTACTCGTATCAAGTGAACATAACCCTTTAAGCGATCAGCAATTAGCAACAAGGATGGTGCTGCAAAGAGATTTGCCGTATTTCTCTGGCTTGGTAGAAGAATGGCCTCTATTTATCAACAGTTTCGAGAACTCTACTAGATCGTGTGGCTTCAGTGACGACGAAAACTTGCTGCAATTACAAAGGTGTTTAAAAGGAAAGGCACTTGAAGCTGTTAGAGCAAGATTGTTGTATCCCGATCAGGTTTCTAATTTGATTGCGACACTTAAGATGCTTTATGGCAGACCGGATGCAATCGTCAATTCAATGATTGCGAAGATCCGCAGTGAGCCGAATTTGCATCAGGAACCATCGACCAATGATAAGCCAAAATCCGGTGAAGCGTAATGCTATTTGTTGGACTTGCTTGATATCCCACACTAATCGTCGATGCAATGTGGATGCGAAGTGTGGCGTCGACGGTTGCAGCTATAGGCACTATTAGCTGCTGCACAAGTACATTGCCAAAAATAATAATTTACAATGTAATAGTGTGCTTATACATCAGCAGAACGCTAAGCTTCTTTTTAAGATAGTTACTGTGACGTTTTGTTTTGCCCTGCTCGACGATGGATCAAATGTAACCCTAATAGAAGAAAAACTTGCCCGGGATTTGAAAGTTGAAGGCGTGGAAAAGCCGTTGTGCATAAAGTGGACTTCGAATGAACACCGCGTTGAAGAATCTTCTAAAGAAATAACTCTTCGCATCTCAGCGTGGGATGGATATAAAACCTTCATTCTTCAGCGTGCACGTACTATTCAATCGCTTGATCTCGTCGGACAATTAACTTGTTTGAGTTGCAGAAGTGTTTTAGTCATCTCAGAGAACTTCCAATCAAATCTTACGAAGACGCACGCCCATTAATATTAATAGGCCTAGATAACTCGAGCCTAATAAGTGCCCAAAAGGCACAGGAAGCGGACACTAATCAGCCGATTGCAGTTAAGACCAAATTGGGTTGGACAGTATATTGGAGATGTGGACTGAAATGCGATTCTTCGAAAGAATACCACAACTACCATGTGTGTGAGTGTAATGCGATGTCGAATGCGATGCTCGAGGAAATGGTAAAAAAGATGTATACCATTGAAAACATTTGCTCAAAAACTGTCAAAAGAATTATGAGTAACGATTATGCGAAAGCAGAACAAATCCTGAAGGAGAATTGCCGATTTTAAGGCACTTTGCAGTACCATTGTTGTGGAGGGGTAGTTACATGAAGTTGCCTGACAATAGACCAATAGCCAAGCAGAGGTTGCTATGTCTGGAAAAGCGATTGAAGAGAGATAAGGTGCTGTCCGAAAGTATGAATCAACAGATCAACGATTATGTAGCAGAAGGTTATGCTCGTGAACTCTCAAAGGTAGAATTAAATGGCAATTCTGACATGGTTATTTGGTACCAACCAGTTTTTCCAGTCACCAACCCAAAAAAACCGCAGAAGGTATGCATGGTTTGGGACGCAGCCTCTAAAGTCGAAGGAATATCACTCAACTCCATGCTGTTAACTGGCGGAAACTATCTTCCTGCGCTTCCGGCAGTATTATTTCAATTCCGTCAGAGAAGATTCGCCATTTGTGGCGATATAAAAGAAATGTTTCACCAGGTGGCGATACGGGAGGTAGAACCCTACATCATTAAGTCCGTTAAATATGTGCACCTACAAGCTGGCTTTGAAATAAGAAATTTCATGAGTAACTCAGCGCATGTTCTTGCTGCGATCCAACAGGATTATAACGTAGACAACTTCAAAGAACTTTCAGCTAACAAGCTCCTGGGAAGTACGGAGAAAGTACTAGGTCTGTTGTGGTCTCCTACCGATGACAGCTTCTCCTTCCTTTATAATCCTCGAATACTCAAGTGGACACTCAATGAAGAAGGGTTGGTTCCGACAAAAGGCAAAACCCTAATGTGTATATTCGATCCGTTGGGTTTGATTGCACCCTTTTTCGTTTACCTTAAAATACTTCTGCAGGAGATATGGCGCTCAGGTTGGACATGGGCGCAAGTGGATAGATCGGTTACCGAATACGAGTATGAAGGCGTTCAGGATAAGGAGGCCTTACTTAGAACAGCTGCAGTTTAACAACAATTATAAGGTTGAACTTCAAGTGTTTGTGGCCGCCAGTTCGTCAGCGTGCGCGGCTGCAGCCTATTTTCGTGTCTCAGATGGAGTTCGAACTGAAATTGCTTTAATATGCGCTAAGACTTAAGTGGCGCCGTTAAGCCCATCTCTATTCCGAGGATGGAAATAGAGTCAGCAGAAGTGCAGAAGAAGGGGTCAGAATGGCAAAGATGATTTCAGATTACTATCAGGTTGTAATGAACAATCGAACGTTCTGGTCCGATTCCTGTATAAAAATCTGTAAGAAAAAATTAAGACCTTACGTAGCATTTAGAGTTGGAGAAATTTTGGAAGAATCTAACCCCAATGAATGGAAATTGGTTTCGAACGCGGAAAACGTTGCGGACGATGGGACAAGGGCTGACGACAACACGGACTTCACAGCCTATAGTCGATGGTTTTTCGGCCCTACCATTCTCAGCAGACCCGAGGAAGAATGGCCATTACAGCCCCTAAAGTTAACTACCGATGAAAAGGTGATATTGCTGCTAGACCAACAACAGCCTCAAGAGCCACTGGTCGATTTCTTCCGATTTTCTTCATGGGCGAAGTTAAGAAGAGCAGTAGCAATCGTTATCGCCTTTATAAATATACTCGTAATTCGTCACAAAAGAACTCGAACAAAAGGTATACTCAATATTATGGTAAGGGACTTTCAGATTGCTGATTACCTTTCAAAAACTTGTCAACAAGGTCTTTTCCGAAGAATGGAACTCTTTAAAACTCGGTAAGTCAAATAAGTAAGTCAAGCTCTTTATATAAATTAAGTCCGTATATGGATGAGAATGAAGTTATTCGTATAAAGGGTAGTGGCCTTAAGTATACAGTATAAATAATTCAAAATGAAATGTTAATAAAGTCGAAAGACATAGATATAAGAAAGAGTAGCTTAGAATGCCTGTGTGGGGCCAGTAAGTTAGTATAAGATTGTTAAGTAATTGTAAGCTAGCATTTAAGCATTTTTTGTTAGTATGTAAGAGTTAATTAGTAAGAAAATAAAATGCATTGAAAACTGAAACTGAAATAAAGGGTAGCGTCGATGCATGCAGCCATGCACCGTTTTCTTGCAAACGACCTATCGTCCTACCAAAGACTGCATCATCTCTCTTATCTTTCAACATTTTCTTGAGCGTTATCAAATCCTGTTTAGTGAAACTGTGGTAAATGAAATTCGTCAAGTGTATTACATTTCCGGCCTGAGGAACGCTGTGAAGAAGGTCACAAAAAATTGTCAGGATTACAAGATTATAGATGCCGCACCCAGACAACCCGGCCTGAGGAACGCTGTGAAGAAGGTCACAAAAAATTGTCAGGATTACAAGATTATAAATCCCGCACCCAGACAACCCTTGATGGCCGAGTTACCAGCAGCCCGGATGTAAGCATTCACTAGGCCGTTCACCTAAGTTGGAATGGACTATTTCGGACCAATATCAGTAATCGTCGGACGACGCATGGAAAAGCGATTGGGTGTTCTCTTCACCTGTCTTTCAGTGAGAGCCATTCACATAGAAATTGCGCACAGTTTATCAGTCGATTCTTGCATCCTGGCAGTAGGGAAATTTCGTTCGAGACGTGGAACGCTATTGGAGATGTGGAGTGATAACGGCACTAACATGAAAGGGGCAAGTCCAGAATTAACAGAATCCTTAGCAGCTATTGAAGTAAATAAAGTGACCGAGGATTGTATTCAAAAGGACATAAGTTGGAAATTCATACCATCGGCTCGCCTCACATAGGAGGTAGCTGGGAATGGCTAATACGATCGGTAAAGCAGGCGCTGTCAAGGATTACTATCGGCCGGAATCCTAGAGATTAGCTGCTGTTGAGTATGATGGCAGAGGTGGAGAATATCATAAACTCCAGACCACTTACTTATATTCCAGTAGACGGAGAAACAGAAGAGGGATTACCGCCCAATCATTTTTTGAGTGGTGCATCGATTGGGGCCAAGGTTTTCGGTGAGTTGACTGGTGATGGTGTTGATTTAAAGTAAAATTGGCATGCTTGCGAACAGTTTGGCAATCTATTTTGGGGACGTTGTCTTAGGGAATATCTACTGACCTTATGTAGAAAAACAAAATGGTTTACCTGAAGGGGATATAGTCATCGTGGTAGATCCCAGTAGTCCAAGGGGTTCATGGCCCGTGGTGCGGTCCGCAGTGGTTCAAACCAAAACAGGAGTGTATACCTGGCCCGCCACCTAGCTAGCGGCACTCGATGTAAGACGAAACGAAGGAGATGGTAATCCGATGCCGAATTACCGGGGGGAGTGTTAATAGTCAGAACCGGTTAGTAAAGAAATCAAACAGTTACAAGACGAATAGAAAAATGTTATGTAGTATAACAAGATCTTAAATTATATAAAACTTATATAATGAAGTCTGTAAGTGACCTGTTGAATTTTCTTACTCGTATTAACCGATTCAAATAGTTGGCAACACCAGCTTTAATGTGTAAATTACCTACATATGTATGTTATGTCTTAAAGAACGAAAAGTCGTTCATTTCAATTTCGTAAGCGGAAGCCATAGAACGTAAGAATGGTATTTAAATTATCTTTTATATATGTATTAACTTTTGTATTTAGTGAGGTTTTAAAAATCGAAATACATAAACAGATTATGAAAAACAACATTTGATTTTGCGCTTACACACGTGGTGTTGGGTATCCAAAGTTTTTTCATGCTGCAAGTGTTTTTTGATATCCGCCGATATAAGTGGTAGATGAGACAAGTTTTACTGGCAGAAATCTGACTTATTACTCCGTGCTTACACAAAAATGTGAATCGTTGCAATATGCTATATCTACTAAGCTCGTTGTCCATTAATTCAAAGAAGTTCTGGTTATTGTAGTCCGCTGAAACTTCCGGTATTGCATAAGTAATATTGTTTATTCGTGTTGGAGTTATTTTGACTAAATCTTATGATGAGAGTTCTGTAAGATGCAAGAATCCGCTAACGATTGCGTGAGTTCCATTAAGTTCTATTTGAATTCGATTAGAAAGCCGTTCAACAATTATTAAGTTCGGCGATAATTTAGTCATCACATTTTTAACTACCTCGTGGCCGTGTCCTGGCGTTATAAATTCCAAACAATTGCATAGCTCAGCTGTTGTGAATTTGACGTGGCGCAATTCCATTACTCTAAGAAGGTCAATTGATATTTGGTATGCTTCAAGGATTTGCAACACAACCCTATTGGCATGAATTTTTTTCAAACCATGTATACATATTGTTTATCTCTGAGATAACATGGCTGAGTTTGTGTGTGAGTATGTCAAATCTTCCATCTGCTTTCTTGTTCAGTTGTCCATTTTGCTATAAGGACTTTGTTGTCATCATTAAGACCTTTCGCTGTTGAATTTCTTGTTTCAAAAAGCCTCGGTTGTGGTCCAAATTGTCTACGTTCGCGTAGACTTCGTCGTTGACTCCAAAAACCATTTCCAACAGCTTTCCGAATAATCCTCTCCTTGAACGTTTGCTATTTTGATTGATCATTGTTACATGTAATTCCAGTTTACGTCATAACGATGCCCCTTTCTCTTTGAGATGATAGAGAAAAGTGAGCGAATGAGTTTCCTACCGAAATTCCATTGATATGCATGTTCGTTCCATTCTTTTTATTGATGGCATTTATGCTTCTATATTCATCCGCTATATTAAAGTTAGATATAACTTCCACCCTTAAAGTTACTCGACTAAGTTTTACCTCTCCTGCTTTCTCTATATATAAGCTGGCTGTGGGTATTTGACAGTGTATTGAGCATTAGTTTTAGTCACGCAATGCATTGTCATAGTAGTTAAAAGTAAAAGCGGACAAATCTTTGAATAAATTGTATTTTTTCTTTTGGTCTGTGATCTATAATTCTGAGGTGTGTTACTTTTCTTCTTTCTACTTATGTCACCACTTTGTATTGATTCTTTAGTTTTCATATCGTTTTCAACAGGAAGTGGACAAAGTTTTACGATGGTTTTTAGTTTTACCTTTCTTTCTTAAAGTTACTACCCGTGTAATACCATCGTCACCTACGTGCACTTGTATTATTCTTGCTAAAGTCCATCTAATTGGAGGGTAATTCCCGTCTTTAACCAGTACAAGATCTCCTACGTTAAAGGAATAAGTGCTACTATGCCATTTCGTTCGCTGCTGCAATCTAGATAAATATTTGTCTGCAATTTCTTTCAGAAATGCTGCGTCATTTCCTGTATAAGGTTAATCTTGTTAATCTATGTGTTACTGTGGCGACCTGCTACATTACGCTCTGAGAAGAGCTGTCTCCAGCAACATCGCAACGAAAGAGTTGAGTGAGAAAGCAGAACAAGAGCGAACCTATCGCCATGCACTGAGCTGAGTGTCAGTGTGCATGGCATGTTCTATGTTCAGTGTATCATTAGTAGCCGGCGAATGAAGACCTCTCTAAGTCAGTATCGGTGTCATAACATTGGCGACGAGGATCTAAAAAAAGGAGAAACAGACAGACAGTACTTTTAAGTTCTCGTACACACATAACATGGTGTTAAATTAATGCATTCAATTGTAAACAAGTTCATACTTGAACAGGTGAATTGACCCACATTAAATTGTGAGAAACAGAGAGAGAGAGAGATGGATATATACATAAATATATAGACTGCACACTCAATTGTGGTGAAGATAAGGGGGTAAGCTTATTACATTCAATTGTAAAACTGGGAAAAACAATAAATTTCGTGTCTGAGCAGGTCAAGAAAGTCTTCACATTCAATTGTGTCTCATAGCAAACAGACCAGCTGGCTTAATCGTTCTTGGCACAACAGGTTCATAAAAATTAATGACACCGGAATAAGACCACTTCTGTGTGAGACTATTGATAGATCGGTCATCCGACCCGAATGGCAGAAATGGCTCCGTTCATTCTCATTATATTTGGAATCGGGAGAAATCATAGACGCAGCCAAAAAGAAGAGCAAATTGTTACACTTTGGGGGTCCACAATTACAGGAAGTAATCTTACAGGGCCCTTGTTGGAGAAGGCGACGGGTACGCAATTTTGGTCTAGAAATTGAATGAATATTTTTCACCACAGAGGAATTCCACTTGCGAAAGGCGCCTGTTCCGCTCCCTTAAGCCAGAGGAAGGGGAGGACCTAAACAAGTTCATTCTTAAGTTGAGGAACCAGGCAACAAAATGCTCGTTTGGGAAAAAGCGAGGAACAGAGTCGGGAAATAAATCTAAAAGATAAATTGATAGATGACTGGGCACCAAATGAATTGAAGAGGCGTCTGTTTGAGAGAGAGTACTCATTAGATGAAGTCATAAAAAGGTGTCAAGCTCTCAAGCTCACGAACAGATAACACAAACGGACACGGAGGTGAAATTACCAACAACAACAAATAGTTACAACAATAATAGTTGCGGTAAATAAAACAAATGATTCTAGACAAGGCAAAGATTGCGTAAGATGCGGGCGGAGTGGCCATACTCGGAATAGCTACTTGTGCCCAGCCAGAAACAAAGATTGTAGGAAATGTGAGTATCTTTGTCATTTTGCCCTAAAATGCAAGACAGGAAGGGGTAAATGCAAAAATATTAGAGGCAATGACACGGATGGTAAACGGCGTAGGCTTGAACCATCAAATATTCGGCATGTAGAGGAAGAATTTGATGACCGTCAATTGAACCATAGGGCTGAATCGAGAGAGTATGATTGTTTTCAAGTGAAAGACGAGTATAACTCAACCTCGAACGGGAGCATAGATTGTTTCGTCGGCGGCTCGAATATATCAATGGTCATCGGCTCTGACTCACGATTGCGCTTGCTGGGGGAAAGTGATTGGGAACAATTACATCGGAGTTCCTCGATGTTGTGAAACGTGCGCAAGGAAATGAGAAACCAGTTTCGTGCTTATGCTGGTAAGGAATTGTTAGAGACCTTACTAGTGTTTGAGGCGCCTACAAGTGTAGATGGGAAAGCTGAGATCGTTTCAACATTTTATGTAATCAGAAATAGAAGGCAGTCCTTGCTCGGACGGAAAACAGCGATACGGGTGAATGTGTTAAAATTAGGCCTAGATGTATACCGAGTAAAGGAAGTTCAAGCATTTCTAAAAATTAAAGGTATACAAATACAATTGATTATAAATAAGTGCATTAAACCAATACAGCAACCGCTACGTCGGATTCCATCAGCGCTTGAGGAGAGATGTGATGAGAAGATAAAAGAGGCTAGTGAACAAGATATTATTGAACCAGTTGTTGGGCCCAGTTCTTGGATTTCGCCAATTTTGATCGTGTTCAAAGAAACTGGGGATATCCGTCTGTGCATAGATATGCGGTGTGCAAATACCGCTATACTCTGGGAGAATTTTCCTCTTCCGACATTTGAGTCACTTATAACTAAATTAAAAGGGTTTGCGTATTTTTCCAGACTAGATTTAAAGAACGCATATCATTAGTTAGAGCTGAAAGAGGAGAGCCGTTATATAACGACGTTTATAACACACAGGGGACGCTATAAACGTTTGTTGTTTGGAGTGAACTCAGCACCCGAAATATTTCAACGTACTATGGAAAACATGCTAGCTTCTTGCACTAGCACAGTGAACTACTTCGATGATGTTAATGTGTTTTGACGGATGAAAGAAGAACATGACAACGAGTTAAAAAAGGTACTAGGCATTTTCCACGAAATGAAGGTCACACTTAATAAGGAAAAATATAGTTGGAGGGTAAAACAGCTAAAGTTTTTGGGGCATATATGGCTACAATAGGCATTAGCACGGACCCAGAGAAAGTCAGGACTGTATTGGAGTTCCGACCACCAAATAGCAAGGAAGAGATGAGATCCTTCTTGGGCTTGGTAACTTATTTAGACAAGTTCATTTCGGACTTAGCAGATACTACAGAACCCTATAGAGTGCTGACAAATAAAGACACCCAATTCGTTTGGGGCGAAAATCAGGATCGAGCATTGCAGAGGTGAAAGAAATCACTTGCGGAGATTCCATCTCTTTCTTACTTTAATATCAAGAGTAGGATACGTTTAGTAGCTGACGTTGCTGCAATTCCAATGCGATAGTCTCCAGGTTAAATCTTTTGCGAGCAAGAGCCTATCAGGAGTGGAAAGGCGGTACACACAGACTGAGAAGGAGAGCTTAGCTATCGTTTGGGCGGTTGAGAGATTTTACTATTATTTGGCCGGCATCGAGTTTAAGCTGGTCATCGATCATAAACCCCTAGAGACGATTTTCAAACCGACATCCAAGCCGCCAGCCCGAATCCAGAGGTGGGTTCTTCGTCTGCAGGCTTTCAAATTCCGAAGGCTTTGATTACAAAAACGAACTGTTCTACAGGAGTGACACCATCGGAACTTATGTTTAATATTAGAATCCGTGATAAGATATCTTCTGTTCATGATATTGAGGAAGATATCTTAGATTCAGAGGCTCGGGACTTAGATACGATAGCTCAACAGAAAGGGAAGATAAGAGGAGATAGGGCTCGTGGGGCGAAAGGAAATGATATCCAAGTTGGTGATATAGTATTGCTTTACGACAGCGGGCCACAGAACAAGTTAAACGGAACCGGAATGAAGTGACGGTGTAAGGAGAGGGAAAAACATTCAGACGGAATGTGAGCCATGTCAATAGAATGCCAAATATCACCACTTCTGAGCAACCGACTACTGACCAAGATCTAGCAAGGAGCGGCGGAACTTCAAGCGACACAATAACTAGGCCATCTTTGAAGCTGAGGCTGGAAAATATAGGAGGGATGTGGCGACCTGCTACATCACGTTCTGAGAAGAGCTGTCTCCAGCAACATCGCAACGAAAGAGTTGAGTTAGAAAGCAGAACAAGAGCGAACCTATCGCCATGCACTGAGCTGAGTGTCAGTGTGCATGGCATGTTCTATGTTCAGTATATCATTAGTAGCCGGCGAATAAAGATCTCTCTAAGTCCAAATCGAATTTTGTTTGGTTGAATAGGAGTCATAACAGTCACTATTCTCAGTTTTCTTGGTTCTGGTGGAATGATCAAGGCTTGGCCAACCAGAAAATGTGCAGGTGTTATTATTTCTATATCTGGGTCATCTGTTACTGGACAAAGTGGTCCAGTGCCTCTATTTGCGTATGCAAATGTAAGTGTAGTTTCTCCTATTATTCGTTTTAAGTGATACTTAATCGACTTAACACCAGCTTCCCAAAGTCCTACAAAGTGAGGAGCTGCCTCTGGACTGAAATGCCAACAAATGCCTCAATGGGAGAACACAGAGTTGCAGTTGAAATTTCGTTTTCTGCTTTTCGTAAGTCAGTGTCTAAAATTCTTTTCGCACCCACTAATGTGGTTCCGTTGTCACTGTACAAGTCGGATGGAAGCCCTCTCCTTGAAGAAAATCTTCTAAATGCTGCTACGATACCAATTCTATATGAATTGCTTTTTTACAAAAGCAGACAAAGATTGCAATATATCCCTTGTACGATTTGCAACATCTGCCCTTTGTTGTTCTTGTCTGTACTGGACCCGCATAATCAATTCCTGTATGTGTAAACGGCTTATTAGGTCGTACTCGTAAAGCAGGTAGATTGGCGATGATTTGATTTTGGGTTTGAATCGGCAACATTTGACGCAGTTTCTGATTACATTTTTGACCTCATTCCTCCCATGTAATATCCAAAACTTACGTCGCGTATAGGTAAATATTGCCTCGTTTGTTCCATGCAAAGTTGAAATGTGTGATCCTGTTATAATTAGTTTAGTTACAAAATCGTTATTTGGCAGTATGATGGGATGCTTCTGATTGTATGGAACACTTGATCGTTCAATTCTCCCGCCTACTCATAATACGCTTTTCTCATCCAAAAATGGGTTCAGTGATAAAAGCTTACTAGATTTGGATAAATTTGTTCCCATTTTTATTGAAACAATTTCTGAATGAAAATGTTGTTATTGTATCGGGCAAATGATAGTATTTCAGGAATGCTCTAACTCCACTCTCGTCAGTTCAAGTGTTAAAAATTTCTTAAATAGCTCCCATCTCGATTTCAGTGTTTTTGTTGTCATAGTTTTAGTTGTCAAGTCTTTTACCCCTTTTCCTCTTTTATTTTAACCATCTTCTTTGTTTCCGTTTTGTATGGGCACTGGTCGTCATGAAGCAAGGAAGGCCCATCGCACCATAACTTACTCTCTTTGAGCATATTTGGTTCTACCTCCCTTGACACCAAGTCGGCGGGGTGTCTTCTGATTTCACGTAATGCTAATTTTATGTACTTGCTTAAATCGGTTAGCAACAAAACATTTCCATTTGTTCACTGTTCCATTATCTTAGAATCTCTCCAAGCATAAACCTTTACTTCCCTCCACTCTACTGATATTTGAACTTGTTTTAAAACTTTAATTAATAAAGCCGTAGCACACAATTCAAGCTTAGGCAGTGTTATTGTTCTATCATTTAAGGTTTTTTTATAGGTGCCACTCTCGTCTTAGAAAAAAGAAACGTGATACGAATTTCTCCCTGAATTGTTACGATTTTGCTGTATACAATAGCTCCATAAGTCTTGAGAGAGGCATCTGCATGATATGTATGACAACGTACTACCGGGAACGCAGTCAACTCATCAATTGTCAAATCTCCTGACTGTCAAAGTTGTCATTATGAAACGTGGTCTCTTCTCATTCGTGCCGCTGCTGGGTTTCACAATCACACCATATATTCCTCTTCTAATATTTAAGGTATAATTAAGTATCTTCGTTAGTAATAATATGTATATCTGAATTAATAGATATTACATTAATTTTTTTTTTAATTCTTTATTCTCAATTATGTACAATTAATTATAATACTAAACTTAATTAACAAGTAAAGGAGAATAGTTAGTGGCATTTGTATTTAAAAAAAAATAGACCTAATGCCAATTCAGTTAAGAATTCAATGTGGGGTGAGCAAATTATACAATTATGATTAAGAGAATAATGGAAGTAAATAAAGCAAAAGATAATTATTGAAAGCAAATTCATGACAATAAAAAAATAGTTACAAAATAAATAAGTAATTAAACCGCATAGCGCATCAAAACTTCAATTTCATTATGGTCGAAGTCAAGAAGCCAAAGTATAACTTTTTTCAAAAATGAGGATATAGTAAATATGGTTCGTATGTCAACAGGGAGTTTGTTAAGCAATTTGCATGAGACAATAGAATAAGAGTATCTAAAGCTTGTGGTGCGAAAAGGAGGAACTGGGACATAATATTCTGAATTTCTACGTAAAGCATAACCTTCAGATATTGGACTTTGCAAATACCCACTTCTCATAAAAAAATTCGAAGTACCTTAAAATAAAGTAGATGTCTCAATGGGAGAACTCGCGTGAGCCTAAATAACTCCATAGAATTAACTAGCCGGGGAGAATTACAAACTTTCCTTACTGCACATTTTTGTAGGACAGATAGTTGCTGAAGTTTGTTCTGATATGCGCCCCCCCAACAGCTTATTCCATACTGCAATTTAGAATGAAAAATCCCATAACACACTGTTTTTAAAATAGTGTTAGAGCACAAAGTTCTAAGACGATAAAAGCAACGAATAGTTGAAGGAAGATATTGCTTCAAACTGAGAATATGCTCAGACCAGCTGAAATTTCTGTCGATTATAACGCCTAAGCAATCAGCATTTTCAATTTTAAAGCAATTGACTCTACAATCGGCCATCACATCAAAGGAGTCCTTAGCAGTAAGAACAGAACACGTATTACTAGACAGGTTATATCTTTGACAGTTTGATGCATGAAACGTAATATCAATATCCGGGGCCACTTCCTTATTAAGGGTAAAGAACATGACTTTAGTTTTTTTTATTAACTAATAGTTTATGTGCAGCAAACCAAATTCTCAGCAGGTGAACATCATGATTTATATCGGATGCTAGGTCCATGGGATTAGCTGATCTATAGGCGATACCCAAATCATCTGCAAAGGCCTGAGCTTTTCCAGCAAACGGTAATTCAAAAATGGAATTAATGTAAATCAAAAATAGAATAGGCCCAAGAACAGATCCTTGGGGAACGCCAATATCAATCGTTTTAAATTTACTAAGACTGATTCCTATTTTGACCTTTTGTTTTCTGTCTTTCAGATAGGAAGCGAACCAATCATAGATACAGACACGGAAGCCTGCTTTATACATTTTGGTTATATCCACAAAACGCACACTGCAGAATCTTTTGTCATCTAATCCTTTGTATATAAAGGTACAAAATTCCGAAGCATCCTCAGTGGAAAGGCTTGATCTAAATCCAAATTGGCTCGAACTAAAAAACTTTTTATATTTAAGATATTTCAACATCCTCCATTTAACTATTTTCTCAAATACTTTTGAAATAGAAGGCAACAACAAGATCGGTCTGTAGTTACTTTTTTCCTTTCTACTTCCCTTTTTAAAAAGAGGTGTGACATAGGCACATTACAATTCTTCCAGTTATTCTAGTTATAACACTCAAATTAAAAAGATGTACTAAAATATTAACTATGTTATGGACAATTTTTTTCAAGACAAGGTTAGAAATATCATCACAACCACATGAATTCGAATTGTTAAGGGAATTTATAGTTTTTAATAACTCGAGACCCGAAATAGGCTCAAAATAGAAGATATTTTCGTATAGAACACTATATGTAGTACCATTTCTAGGATCAGGATAATAAAAGTTTGGTGAACCGATCGGAAATAAAATTTGCCCTACTGAAGCAAAGAACCCATTAAATTCGTTTGCTACTTCTGTAGGATCTGAGATATTTACAATACCGTTGATTAGTGTTATAGAACTATCAATTTTTACTATTAATTATACTATTAACCACCTTCCATTATTTTTTAAGGTCACCTTGAAAATTTCTTAATTGGTTTTGGTAGTAATGATCTCTACACATACGGATTTCTTTGACTATATCACGGCACATGCGATTATAGTGATTTTTTAAGCGCTCATTACGTGGATGTTTGCTACATTTTATCCCTAGTTTATGTTTCAGCTTAATTTTTTTAAGGAGAATGAGGTTCATCCATGGTTTAAGTCTTATCTCTGATCTTCGCATATAGCATAGCATATATTCGCATATAGCATACATCACAGCAAATCCATGTATTTTAATATGTTTAACATTAAGAACATAATTTACCAGCGTGGAATAGATATTTGTTAAACTACGAGGGGCGTTCAACATATTCTCGGTATCGGGGTGAAGCTGTGGTTGTATATATAAATCAAGTAATACTATTATTTTAGTGCATTCATGTAAAATTTCATATAAATGTGATTATTAATTCGCGTTTTATCTCTAGTTAAACAGAATCATAATGGCAACTGAGACGATGATGGTGAAAATTGAGCATCGCGCTGTAATTAAATTTCTCACTAAGCAAGGAAAAAGTCAAAAAACTATTCATGAAGAGATGGTGGCTGTTTACCAGGGTTCCGCACCTTCATTATCAACTGTGCAAAAGTGGTCAAGTGAGCTCAAGAGAGGCAGAGAGAGCATTGAAGACGACCCCCGCTCCGGCGTCTCGGCTACTGCTTGTACGGGAGAAAGCATCAAAGAAGTCGAAAAACTTGTTCTTGAGGATGCCCGAATAAAGGTGAAAATGATGGCAGAGATCACCAAGCTTTCAATTGGTACCATTCACACCATTCTTCATGACCATCTTAACCTTCCAAAGGTCAGTGCAAGGTGGGTGCCACGAATGCTCACAGCGCCTCAGAAAAAAGTGAGAATCGCATGCTGTAGAGAGCTTTTGGAGATGTGTAGTGAGAACGCGGACGGTGTTATGGATCGAATTGTTACTGGGGACGAAACATGGGTCCACCACTATGACCCTGAAAGCAAACAAGAGTCCATGCAGTGGCATAAAAAAGGAACAGACCCCCCGAAGAAGTTCAAAGTCACTCCGTCTGCCGGGAAGCTCATGGCCACAGTTTTTTGGGACTCAAAGGGAATCTTGCTCATTGAGTACAAAAAAAAGGTGAAACCATCAACGCCACATCCTACGCTTCCACTTTGCATAAATTGCGGGAGGAAATTAAAAAGAAAAGACGGGGTAAACTCGCAGCGGGTGTGTTGCTTCTTCATGACAACGCTCCTGTTCACACGGCGCGAGTTTCCAAGGCTGCTGCGCGAGATTGTGGTTTCGAAGAAATCCAACACCCACCCTATAGTCCAGACCTTGCCCCTAGTGATTATTTCCTGTTTCCGGATTTGAAAAAGTCTTCGTGGAAAAAGATTTTCGGATGATGAAGAACAAGTCGGCAATAAATGGATATTTTCCAGAGAAAGAGGAAATTTATTTTTTTGAGGGTTTAAAAAAGCTTATCTCAAGATGTAACAAATGCATTGATATTAGGGGAGATTATATTGAAAAATAAAAACAATTTAATTGAATTCGCATTTTCCTTCATATCGATACCGAGAATATATTGAACGCCCCTCGTATGTGTAGCAATATTTTATGAACAATATCTTGGCACAACAAAAACAGTTTGCGGATAAAGGGAATCAATCCACCGTAAGCAGCGACAATAATCAGCATATTCCTCCATTTCAGCCATTTGACAAAGAAAAATGCAGCTGTGAAATTTATCTTCAACAACTGGAGCAATATTTCAACGCATACCACCTTGATCAAAAAGTTCCCGAAATTTATTCAGAAAATTAAAAATACAAGTTTATTCATCTAAATCTATATTGTCCACTTCAAAGTAATCCCCATCGACTGCAACACACTTATGCCAGCGCATTTTTATATTCGGTTTTCGGTATGTCCATCAGTGCTTCCTGTGATTTTTCTATTACTTCCTCTCGGCTGCTGAAACGCGTTCCCCTTAGTGGTTTTTTAACTCGATTGAACAGAAAGAAGTCACAGGGAGCCAAATCAGGTGGTTATTGGATGATATTTGCTGCATTTTTCGTCAAAAAATTGCGAATAATGATGGTCAACACGGTCTCTTTTTTGCATGAAATTGAGGTCTTTTGGCACCAACTTTACTGCTACACGACAGAAACCCAAATCATTAACCAAAATGTCTTGGACGGATCCATAGGCAATGTTCAAGTCCTCCGCTATCTCTCTGATGGTTAATTTGCGGTTATTGACCAACATTTCTTTTACTTCATGAATGTTTTCGTCGGTTTTCGATGTCGATGGTCTTCCACTGCGTTTGTCATCTTCGATTGACTCACGACCACTTTCGAACCGCTGCGCTCGTGCCACTGGTAAACGACCGTTTTCTTTAGAGGATCGTTGCCGAAACACTTATCCAACATTTAAAACGTTCGCGCACTATTAAATCCGTTTTTTACGCAAAAATTTAATACAAGTTCGTTGTTGCATCCATTTCTAAAATTGTAAAAAATCGCCAACACACAGAAAGATAGATGTACTCTTGGCTACGTAACTTTTGCAAATGCCAAGCTATGACGCTAAGATTTAGCGAGAATGTCAACAACTGATGTACCAACTTAACAAAAACAACAGAACTCAAATCGGAATAATGGGAGCGCCACACTGTAGTTATCCCGGGAACTTTTTGATCAAGATGGTATAACGTCATCACAACTGAAAAGAAAAGGGCTTATCTTTTATCGTGGTTAGGACCAGAAACATATGAACGCTTAAAAAAGTTATTTGGTTTAAGTAAACTAGCTAGCCGAGAATACGACGATATCACACAAAAGCTCTCAAAACATATTTTATCGAAGGTTCACGTATGCACAGCTCGTCATGACTTTTTTAAGTGCAGAATGCAGACGATGATCCGTGACGTCATTGTTTCACATACGCCGCATGATAGTGTGCGAACCGCTACACTATAAAAGCCTAATGCATCGCTATCGGATGTGATGTTGATCGCAGAAGCTTACGAAGCTATTCATAAATCTTTAGAAACCATGAGACACCAGCGAATGTTGAAATCAATCAAATAAGCGCAGAACGGCGTGGGAAAAAGCACAAAATACAAGCAAAACAAAAATGTAGTCTTGCTCGGCGTGTAATGTTTATCACCAGCACGAAAAGTGCAAGTTCCCAAGCGTAACTTGTCGCGAATGCGGAAAAATTGATCACATTGCCCCAGTTTGCTTAGGTGCCAATAAAAGGAAACCGTATCGTCATCATTCCAACAATAATATATGGGGTCAACAAATTGCACAAATTCGCAAAATCAGAACCAGAGGAAACCGAGATATACTGTTCCGGATGAGTACATTGCAGACGGATATCTTGCTACTGCAGCATCTTCGCAAGATCCTGCCGATTTCAATACAATAAAGAAGATGCAGTTCCAACCGCTCAATCCATAACCATATCATAACCATACTCGTATCTACGCCACCTTCTGAGCAACGAGAGAATGCTCCACGACGATCTCAAAGACCTCGTATGCAGGTAGTGCGCTTCAACTGCGGGAACACAGTCAACTCATCAGTTGTCAAATCTCATAACTGTCAAAGTTGTCATTAGGAAACGTGGTGTCTTCTCATTCGTGCCGCTGCTGGGTTTCACATACTCACCATATATTCCTCTTCTAATAATTAAAGTATAATTAAGTATATTCGTTAGTAATAAAATGTACTCGTATATCTGAATTAATAAGTATTACATTCATGTTAATGGTTCGCGTTTGATATATTCGCATATACAATACTTCACAGCAGTTCAATGTATTTCAATATGTTTAACATCAGGAACATAATTTACCCAGTGGGGAATAGATATTTGTTCAAGTATGTGTAGTTAATTTTTTTTTGGTTTTCCTGTGCATTGCTGTAGGTTTACCTTAAAATGAAAATGGTCTGCTTCTGGCGACCAGTGTACATCTAGGATTTTGACTGTCTTTTCTTTTTTCATTTCAATCGTTTTTGTGTAGTTACACACTGCATTTAAATGTCTTAATATCTCCATTTTCCACTCCATTTTCTTAAATTGAAGCCTCCTCTTTTTAGTACTTCAAAGAGTCGTTTCTGCATTATTTTGGCTTTTACCAACGAATTTGAGCCTAACATTAACTCGTCTACATAAAAGTCTCTTTTAATTATTTTTGCTATATCCGGGAATTCTGCTGATTCATCATCGGCCAATCTCTGTAACGTTTTTATGGCCAGATAAGGAGCAGTACCGTATGTTACAGTTGTTAATTTAAATTCCTGCAGTTTTTGATTTGGAGTCGCCATAGTATTCTTTGAAAATCCTGATCATCCTCAGAAGCATATATGTGTCGATACATTTTCTCTATATCCGCCGTATAAACATATCTATGAATTCTCCAGCGAAGCAAAATGCTTTGAAGATTCTGTTGTCATTTTGATCCGTTTGGCATTAATTCGTTTAAGTTTAACCCACTACTTGTTATCTTCATCGATGCGTCAAACACCACCCCCAATTTCGTACTTGAACTTTTTTGTCTTATAACTGTCTGGTGTGGCATGTAATATAAACGTTTTTCGTTAGTATTCTGGATTTCCTCTCTCCGTTTAGAGGCTTCATATGACCAAGATCTAGATATTCTTGCACAAAGTTATTATAGTTTTGCCGTAAAGTTTTATTCCTTGATATAATAGTTTTTTTTTTCAGTTTGAAACCAACGCGCCATCGCTCTTATTTTAGATTCTACTAAGATTCCTTATCGTTAAATGGAATTTTCGCAGCATACTCGTAAGTCCTATTTTTATTTCGAACAGTATTCAATTCGTAAATACCTCCACATTTTTTATGTTCAATTGTCATTTCTACACCTTGTGCCAATTCTTCTGTCTCCCAAAACCGTTTTAGTTCTTTGTCTATGCGTCTATGTTAAGTGCTGTCATTGACAAAATGTATGTGTTTTGAGCCAGAATGTTTTCCTTTGTTTTATTTATTCCTTCTAAAATTATTTCAGGAAATATGTCAGCTCCAATTAAAAGACCTATTGGGCCTGGTATATCAAACGTCGGATCCACTAAAATGTAGCTTTTGTTTAAGAAATGTTTTATATTACCGATCAGAAATCGTTACGTCTGCCTTGTATTTAGAGCAGCATAATCATTGCACTGCACGATCTGTTATAAACGTGGCTTGAGATCCAGAATCTACTAAGGCTCTTAAAAACTCAAATGTTTTATGAATAGTTCTTTGCTTTTACAATTGCAGGTTGCAAGTAATGTGCATCCTACAGAACGTTGACGTGTAGGTTTGATTTCATCTGAATTTTGGGATACTGATATATGGGTCGACATATTTTGAGAGTCCTTCGAATCGTTTTGTTTGCTTGGTTTTGGAAAATGTAGCAGGGAATGATGCTGTCATTTAGATAAAGCGAATTTTGAAGTACTATAGCACTTGTCTTTAGTTTCATGATTAAGACAATTGTTGCACATCTTATCTTCCTTGATATAAAAGAGCCTTTCGGAAACACTCTTTTCTTTAAATTGTTGACCCTTACAATATTTGCAAATTCTCAAGTTTGTATGGTGATTTTTCACTTGCTTTTTTTCAGCTGGTTTATTTTGCACTGGTTTTTCTAGCCCTTGACTTCCGGGTTGTTTTAAAGCTTCCAGAGACTGAAATCTGGCTTCTAAAAACATCAACACATCTCTTAGAAGCAGTATTTCACGCGGATCTTTAAGTGATTGTTCGTATAGCTTATGCGTCTCTCTGTCCATCCTTGAATTAATAAATAAGCTATCAATGGACCCCAGGACTCGGTCTCAACTCCCAAATTGTTAATAGCATGCATACTTTCTTGTGTTATGTCATGCATTTACTTTATCAAATACGCCAATTCCCCTGATATGTTCGGTTGATTTATCAACTTGTCAATATATGCCGAAAATAGTATTCTTTTATTATTATATCTGCTGTTTACCATTTTCCACGCTGCGTCATAGATGTTAACAGACAAAGGAAGATGTTGAATTAGTTTGGCAGCCTCATCTTTTATTGAGCTTTTGAGATTTTTGAGAGCATTTTTTGCACTTTTTCCAGTTTATTATGGATATTCATGGATAATAAAATCTATCCAGTTCTTATATTCCCCGTCAAATGTTGGAATATTTATTCAGAGCAATTTAACATAACTTTCGTTGCGATCATCTTGGCTTTTCTTAGTTGTTTTTCTTTCAATGCTGTGCAACTTTATTGTAAATCTGCGATATTTTTCTTCTAGTAATTCGTGAATTTTGTCGGCAACGTATGTGTCATCCTCGCCAGCGTGCACTAAGATTTTTTCATGCAAGTGGGATATGTTCTTCCACATATTTTTGGCTTCATTTGCCTTGAACTGACAATAACTTAACGATTTTTCTCCTTCGTTTATAGTCTCACATTCTCTTTCAATGTAATACTAATGTATGGACATTCTTGTGCCCTGCTTCTTAATACGTAGTAATTGTTCGTTCGAACAAAACTCTACTTCTGTATTGAGGTTGAGATCTTTCTTCCTAGTTAGCTTATCTTCTTGATTTTCTTCAATTGTAGATTTCTCAATTATTCTAATCCGATCGTCTATATCGTTCTTCATTTTGTCTACAAATAATTGTGATCAGGAAACTTTTCTTTCAAGTCCTGAATTTGTACGTCATTATCCAGAAACTTTTACCAATTTTCCTGCAGTGTCTCTTTTCTCGTTATTAAATATTTGATTGTCTTCCTAGATTATCTTTCTTCAAATTAACATACTGAATTAGGATCGCCTTACCGGGTTCAAGTTGGATGCTGAATTCTTGATTATCCATTTTATAACATCACTTTGAGTTTAATTAATTTAAAGTTTAAATTTTTTTTACAACACTATTCCAGTTAGAGTCCACTAAACAGTTCAAAGTTCGGCTAGGTTCGTAGTTAAAGTCCACTAAACAGTTCGCAGTTCATGGGCATAGAATTCGCAGTTAAAGTCCACTAAACAGTTCAAAGTTCGAGCATAGGTTAAAGCCATGGGCAGAAAACGCAGTCAATTTTTCACCGGTTGATATAGTCGCAATTTAAAATAATTGTTTATTTTATTTTATTTTATTTTTTTTACTTCACTTCTTCTCTATATAGCCGCTAGTTTTACTTTAATTTCTCTCGAGGGACCAATGATTAAAGCACAGTAAAGGCACTCGATTTCACGGTTGTAAAATAGAAAATGAACATTTATTTCATTCCAACTCAGTTGTTACTGTAATACAAACGAAAAGGTGTTCTGCAATCCGATATGCGAGACGCGCATTCAGCTAATTATGGTGTGGGAAAGTGAATTTTAACAAAAGTGTGTACGGCAACCCGAGATGCGAGATGCACACTCAATAAAATTAAGTGTGAGAAATATAATGTAATTTAAGTTGTTTGTCTACTTTGTAGTCGTTAAGAATAACTTACGACATGTCAGGACATCGGAATCTTCATATTCCAGATGGCCTACCGACAAATTTACTTTACTTTACTTTAAGGTGGCTCTAGGGTGGACTTGGGCCTCAACCAACAAGCGCCTAAAGCTAGCTCAATCTTTAGCTAGTTGCTTCCACTTTTGCACGCTAAGTCGGATGAGTCCCCCTTCACTTGCATGCGCCAACTGAATCGCAGTCTTTCTCTACTGCGCTGTCCCTCGGAGGCGGATTCGAAGATTGTTCAGACCGGAGAATTGGTGTCCATCCGTTCTACATGACCGAGATACCATTTTGTAACTATTCCTCCACTCACCGTTTATGCAGACGGTTATTGTTATTGTTATGTAAGTTATTATTCGTTTGGTGTCACCGCTGGTGTTGTTATCTGAATTGATGTCCTTTCTTGTTGACAGGTCTTGCCCTCATTGACCGTTAAGCCCATTTTCTCTGATTCCGACTCAATATTAGCAAAAGAGCAATTGACATTACGCTGCCATCTTCCTATTATGTCAATATCATCGGCGGAGTTCTGCAATATTGTCTAAATACTTTTTTGACATTAAAGGTCTCGGTGAGTTATTTACTGACCTTGATGTAGCAGAGTGCATTCTCTCTCTTCACCCAGTACAAATGGATGAGTAGGCGGCACCTCTGATGGCTCATTGCTAATGGGAGACTGGGAGATTATGGGAGATCCGATTTGAAAAGGATTTAATGATCTCTTGCGATTGTAACCGTCCGACTTCAAACATTCTCACAGTATTTGCGATTATCGGGATTCCCATAAACCTACCATGGCTAGAACAAGGTAGTGGTCCGTTTTGATGTTAACTCCTCGAAATGTTCGGATATCCATAATACTGGCGGACCAGGAGATCTACTTGCATAAGTCCCGTTATAAATTTCGATATGCAGGAACCCCGTGCTAGCTATGACACCGCCGCAAATTCGATTAACCTGAATTCGTTATCGGATGTAGTGTCGTTCGGGCTTTACTTTCCGACTGTAATAGCTTTGCATCGCCGAGGACAATTTTAATGTCATAGCAAGAGCACTGCTCGTAGGTCCTGTCCAAGAACTCGTAGAAGGTGTTTTTGGTGTCGTCATCTTAATCCTCTGTGGTCTTGGGAGCATGTCAGCAAATTTAGCCTTAATACGGATTTTTACGAGTCTCCCCATGTTCAAATTTTTAGGGGAAATATTGAGTAAATATTGAGTTCACTGCTTTCCCCTAAACGGCAAGCCTATAAAACATATATTAACTAAACCTATAGTAGAAGACTAACCAAAAATTTACCGATGACATCCTTGAATTTTTGGTACAGCAGTCTGAATTGACTAGCGGAGACTTGACATTGTCCGACAAAATAGATGTGATGTCAGAAAAATGTGTTTTTTTGGTTTTTGTCGTTTGTTGAGATTAGAACCCAGAAACTTTGCAGTTGAAGTAACCCATTGCACCACTCTATAAGACTGATAAGCTATAGATTCCAAAATCTTGTGCTCGAAGCGCTATTCCACTTTGAGTAAAGTTGTCAAAAATATGCACTGTATCGTCCTCTCATAGAATTTTGAGTCAAAATGTGCGAAACACTATTTTTTTCTAAGGAAAGATGAATTTCGGAAATCAAAATAGCATTGCTGAAAGCAGAATACCAAGCTATAGCGTCTCCCAATAAGAGCTTTCAGTTTGATTACAATTTTTTAAAGTTACTCGGACAGGAAAATTGTCTCGCAAAATAGAAATACATAGTTTCGTCACTTGAGTGGAACGTAGCCCCATCGTGTTCAAAATAAACATCCCTAATATTCTTACTCGTATATATTAAGTAATTGTTATACAAATTTGTTGATCACGGTCTAATAGCGCAATCCGTGATTTACATTCACAGTCATAACCGCTATATTGTCGACAAAAAATAAAGTCCAATTAGTCTCAGTTGAGCCTTATAGGCTTTATGCAAATTCCAGTGGAGTTTTGTTCCTGATATGTCCAATTCCTAAGATCGACGTGTAATCGATCCTGATTTCGGTTCTTCAAATCTCTAGCTTGTGATAGTGAAATACGAGTATTCACCAATTTGTAGTCAATATTCACGAATTCAATGCATTGTTGAAGCCGTAATACTTACTTGTCATCTATCTCAAAAATATACAGTACATTTTTGAACAAGTGACATTAAAAGAATACGAGTAGTCTCTGTCATTTTTCTTTTCGATTGCAAAATGATTTTCTTCAATTCAAAAGTTTCCATGAGCACAATATCATGCTGTGCCAGCTTAAATTTCTAATGTATGCTAATGTGAAACCGAGTGGAGTCAGTCGGTATTCAAAGCGAAACAAAAGAAGAACATTCTTAACTTGAACCTATTTGTTTTTTTTTATTTGTTAGCGAAAGCTAAATTAATTGGCGCAGTCGAAAAGCAGTGAAACCATCCCACTCCCGGCATTAAATGTTTACGTTTTGTTTACTTAAAAACAAAAAGTGCTAGCTATCGTGAAAACAAAAGTTGAGCGAAATAGGGGTAAGACAAAATATAGGGCCATCCAATTCGTAGTCTCAATTTGACATCCCTATTTCAATAACACACGTCAAACCGAACTGTCATCCGAGACTATGTATTTAGTTTAAGGTTTGCCATTGCCACGATCGATATTGTAGATCGTTTAATAATCTCTGAATGTGATAAAATTTTTAAAACTTACTACAAAAATAGTGATTCTGTAATAGGTACGTTACGCGCATTACGAGCAGATTATGATCGACATAATTGTCCATCTGAGCGTACTATACTCAAAACTGTAAAACAATTCGAAGAGGCTGGCTCTGTTACAGATGCCTTAAAGCCTATCCATAGTCGAAATGGATGCTCTACAGAAAATGTGGCTGCGTTAGTGAAAATGTTGACAAAGATCCAAATATATCGACTTCACGGTGAGCACAGCATTTGGGGCTGTCTGACGGCACATTATGGAGTATTTTGCATTTGGATTTGCATCACCACCCTTATAGAATTCAACATGAATCTAAGCCAGCTGTCTACGGAATGCATACAACAAACGCCGATTGGGTGTTTGAACATCAGGGTTTGGAAGACCAATTTTCAGACACTGAAAATGAACCTGATTTAGGAGACACTGAAAACTTAGTGACGAGGCTTACATCTACAGTGATTAAACATCTCAAACACAATTTTTTTCCCGATAATTGGTATCACAGTCCCAAATTGCTAGTTCACCTGTACAAAAACGGATTACTATCATTAGGCACAGCCAGACTAAATCGATTGTAATTCTAAAATGCCAACAGAGAAAGACCTGAAAAAAGAAGATTGTGGAAGCATGATTGAAAAAATGACTACATTTGATGGAGCGAAATTGGGGCTGGTATCCCAGTTTGATAACAAGCCTGCAAACATGCTGTCACAGTGTGTTGGAAGCAAGCCAATCATCACCAGACAGCAAAAAGAAAAACAATACAGAGATATTCCTGCTCCTCAGCTGTTGAGGTTTCTAACAAATATATGGGTGGCGTTGATTTACTGTATTCCACACTTGGGTTATACAGAGTCCCTTTGCGGTCAAAAAAGTGCAAACAAAACAAAAAAGCAAACAAAAGCACGCAATACAAACAAATCACTTTTGAAACCCTGGAGCGATTATTGGAGATTCATATTAGGAATAGATGTAGTAATGCCTTTTTGACTGAGCCACAGCATGCGTACAAGAAAGAAAAATCTGTAGAAACCGCCCTGCACGAGGTGGTGGGAAAAATAGTGAAGAGTCTACACTTCGGAGAGTTTGCGATGGTGGCCTTCCATCGGCCAGTAGCCAGGGGAAGCCCTCAGGGTGGAGTCATACCCCCACTCCTGTGTGTTCTGGTTATCAATGGCATCCTCAAAAAGCTTAGTACAATGCGTATAAGTGCCACGGTGTACGCAGATGACGTGGTCATAAGTGAAAATACTTAAATATTTTAAGCGAAATTATGGAGGTGGCCCTAAAGACAATCAGCAAAAAGCTGTGGTCTCAAGGCCAACCCTTCCAAAACGGAACTGGATCTTTTTACCAGAAAGTACAAGATACCGCAATTCAAACTCCCAAAACACAACGAAGTGGAACTCTCCCTTTCGGACAGCGCAAAGTATCTAGGCGTGATTCTTTACAAAAAACGGAATTGGAATCTTAATGTTGCAGAAAGAACCAAAAATGCATATAGTGTTCTTTTTATCTGCAAAAAAACAGTAGGAACAATTTGGGGCCTAAAACTTGCTATGGTTTACTGGCTGTATACGGTGGTTGTAAGACCCATACTTACATACGGCGCACTAGTACGGTGGAAAGCAACAAACAAGAAAACGATTAGCGGAAAATTAGCGGTTCAAACAACGGCTTCCATAGCCATTACGAGTGCGCTCCGTACCACCCCTATGGCAGCATTGGATACCTTTTTGCACCTAACACCGCTTGAGTTACAGATCAAAAAACTTGCTGGCAACAGTGCGATAAGACTCACTAATTTGGGTTGCCACTGCCAAGCAATCCAATTCTAACGGATAAAATCCCTTCCCTGGTCGACTTCGAAATCCCGTACGATATAATTTATCCGGAGACGGAGGACTGAGAAAAAAATGCAATAATCTGGTCGAATGAAATTGCAATTTTCACAGATGGCTCAAAAACAGAGGAAGGAACAGGTTCTGGTATCTTTTCAGAAGACCCAGAACTAAGAATGTGTATAAGACATCCGGTAGTCTGTGTCTTCCAATCAGAGGTTCTGGCTGTCCTCAGGGCGGCTGAACTAATGCATATGAGATCGGTACCCGAAAGAGATATCGCTTTCTACATCGATAGCCAGGTCGCACTCAATGCAATGGAATCAACCAACGTCAACTCTGATACAGTCAGGGGCTGTCGCACAGTGCTCAAGGCACTATGCAGTCAGAACCACCCCTTTGCAGAGTGAGGGGCACTATCGAAATTACAAAGACTGCCAACCTAAGGTGGTCAAGTCTTGAAGGAATGACCTAACTTGTCAGAATCAAGTTCGGCAAGAACTCCCGTAGAGCACATTTGAATGATGTTATATTCCATTCACAACGACAAAATCCAAACAATACATCGTAATACAAATTTGATCGAAATCTAAATCATAAATATGTTGTATTTAAATTTACTTTCGGAACCACAAAATGGGTGACCCTGTATAATCTTTATAATTTGCTCTGTTCAAAATATAAAATAATTAAAAATAGAACAAACAGTACAAAGCATTGTAGATACATTGTACAACGACAGGAGCAACAGTGAATCGACGAGAAATGACCAAAACACGACGTGGCAAAAACTGAAGCCTGCATGAAGACATTTTCAAGTGTTAAGGAAGAACTGACCCAGTTTCTGGCGGCTGTGGATAAACACTTGGCAGCTACTATAGAAAAACATAAAGGAAAAGTTTTCAAATTGATTTATCACTCCTACTTAACATAAACTACAATATTAAATGCTATGTTACTTTATGTTACGGTTGACATTTGGTTTTAATAAAACTAACCCGTTTTATCGAATCGTCATTTATACCACATGCTGGAAGCGGAAAGAAAAAATAGAAGAAGAAAAAGGAATGGAATAATTGGGAAAACAAGGAAAAAATAAAAATATAAATCAATTAGACAAGTACGACCAAAACGAAAAATCAACAAGTAAGAGGTAATTTAATTAATGTCTTGGGAAAAGAAAAATAGAACCAAACAAAGTGTTTTCTCACCCTCCGTTTCGTGGTAACCAGATAAGAACGATAGGAAAAAAAATTTAAATAAAACAACAACGGTGTGAGATATAAAAGTGATTCTGTCGTTATTTAAATTACGTTCATGATATTATGTGTGGAATCGCATATGATTTAAATGGTTGCCGCGTCTTCGCTGATAGCGCTTCAAGCGGTCGGTCCAATATGCGCGGCTTTATTCCGACAATAGCGTGTCGAATGTTGGCCTCGACTTCGTCCAAAGTGGTTGGCCCCAGAGAATATAATCGAGTTGTGTCAAATCGCAAAATTGAAGCGATCATTTGATGAACGCTCGCCGTGAGATGAACACTCGCCAAATTTAAATTTCTCCCTCACATCTTCGAGCGTTGCGTCGCTTGTATGGCATGTAGAGCCTTCTTGTTGGAACTGCATATCGAATTTATCGATGTTGTCGTTCTCTGGTCACAAAAAGCCGGTTAACATCGCTCTATACCTGAGCTTATTGACGGTAACGGTGTCTCCTTCCTCATTTGGATTGAAATAAGGTCCGATCATGCCGCCATGCCATAAACCGCACCAAACAGTCAGTCTTTTTGGATGCATTGATGCTTGGCCGAATACTTGGGGAAGTAAATTCTTACGGAAAGCAAATATAAGCGCTTTTAACAAGGAATCACTACTTTAACAAAAGACAAAAGAAAGCGCTACACTTTACAATGCCGTAAGTTATGCTAAGAATAAACTGAACGCTCCAACGTTTACAACTGAGGTCAACGTTTTATTGGTCTGTACCTATAGTTTTGTGAATAAGATGTATGATCTGCTTTGTGTATAAAGTAATAATGGTATGTAGTATTACAATGTGGGCAAAAGTAATGACACAATGTGAATTGGCTGCCATTTTGTTACACATTAAAATATTGGACACTGTTTTCACGAACAATTTATTTGAAGGTAACATTAAGTTAAAAAAATGATATTGGTCAAATGACCACCTCTTAAGTTGATGCACATTTGTGCTCATTTTGTGGTATTTTGAATTGTTTCTCGCAAAACACCCGATTCCAAATTTCTTCTTCAGTGTTAGCTTTCCGGACTTGTAAGGTTTATGCTTTGTTGTGGAAAATCGAGATTTTAAAATGCCCAAAAGGAAGAAGTCTGCCGCCAGCAGATCTGCCGATTTGGCCAGCCAATTCAAACCGCTTGGAAATTGATGATTCAAAATCTCTGTCGTTGCCCGAGCTGTGTAAACGATTGCTCCGTCTTGCTGAAACTAACAATGTTAGAGACCCAATTCAGTAAGCTGCTGTAAAAAAAACCTCGTTTAACATCTCTCTGTAGCGCTCACCAGTTACGGTTACTGATATCATCAGCGTCCTCAAAAAAATAGGAGCCAATCACTTTTTCACTGCAAAGCCGCACCAAACAGTCACCTTGAGGGGATGCAATGGCTCTCGTGCATTTCATGTGGATTCGAGATGCTCAGCCAAACGCTTAGTTGTTCGTGCACATGGTGCAGGACAACGAGGAAAACGACGACGGAATGCGTTAAGGCAAGAGACCGGAAATTGATCAAATAAGCAGTAATAATAATTCTGCGTTCTTCAGGTGTGTATCGCTACATTGCTTATTTTCAACTAATTCTCTATCTGTCAACAACAAAAGTGTTAAAGCACAATGACACTTGAAGCCATTTGCAACAATTATTAAACATTCACATTATGACAATGATTTTGCCCCACCTTGTTTAAGGTTTTTTGAGATTCTTAGAACAATTTACTAAAATGATAATAATTCATTAACATATATTTAACAACATTCATTTTGTTACAATTCTCGATAAATTAATCTTTATGAAGAGGTTTTGTAAAAACATCTTCTAGTTGTTGATTTGTCGAAGCATATTCAATTTTATAACAGCTCTCGTTGTACTTCTCAGAGTAAGTTATGGCAGCATCTAGTACATCACACTCCCAACAGACTCAAGATAGGGAAAACTGGTACTTGTTAGCAAATTTTTGTCTGTACTAATGAATTTGGAACTTACGTCATAGGGTGTTGATATAGGACAGTATTGATGTATTGCAAGTCTGACTTACATAAATGGATCCATCCAAGTTTCGATAAATACTATATGGAGTTCCAAGCACATATCGGCAACGCTATTTTTGACTTCGAAATATTTTTATAAGCCACTTATCCATTGTAAAGCCCAATAAGATCTTTTTGTGAGTTCTGATGTAAACAGAAAACACATGGATCCGCTTTACATATCTCAAACTTCAAGCCGAGAAGAAGTTCCGTAAATTTGGAATTCCAGCATCTAGAAGCTTGCTTGAGGACATACAAACTATTGTGCAATTTGCAAACTTGACAGGGGTTGAACCATGTAGTTAAATTTCTCCTTGCAGGTTGCCACTGTGAAATGCGGTTTTCACGTTAAACTGTTTGAGTTTCAAAATTTTCTGTGCAGCTATGGCTAAAATACCAGGAATAAAGGTGAACTTTGCAACTGGACTGAAAGTCTCCTCATAGTCAAATCCATACTGTTGATTAAAGTCCTTGGCTACGATGCGGTCTTTGAAATGTGCAATCTGATTCTGTGGAGAAAGCTTAATTTTAAACAATTACGTGCTTATTTGGTGGCAACTCTACTAAACCCTACGTTCTGCTTTTCTGGTGTGACTGGATCTCCCCTTTCATTGCTGCAAGGTACTTTCCAGAACTTCCTCGTAAGCTTTTGGTTCATCACTAAAATTAATGAAAGAGTAACCGTACATGACGTTGGCAAACATATTCCAGCTTCCATTTGAAGCTACTGATTTACGGTGGAACTTCATATGGACATTCATGGGTTGGGTATCAGCATGTAGTTTTAGATTTTCATCTGACTCTGGATCTTCTTCTTTCTCCTCTTTGAATGTTTTCTTCTTGTCGTCTCTTTGCTGTCCAGTTTAATGATAATCAACTAGAAATGGTGCAGTTTCTTGTGTACATGCGATTGTTCTTCAAAAAACATTTCCGAATACTTCTATCTTGTTCGTTTCATTAAACCATATGCGAAAACCTTTGGTATTTTCTCCGTATCTCCCGAAAAAGACTGGTCTAGACTTTTTGTCCCACTTCCGTCATATTTCCTTAGGTATGTAGGCATAGACTTAACTTCCGAATATTTGTTCGTTATATAGTCATACCGCCAATACAATGGACTTATTTTTAACATCTCATCCTGATAAGTACACTGTTGATGTGCTCTCCCCTCGTCGGACCATTGTGTCATATCAGCTAATTTGAGCGCACTTTACACCTTCTTTAAGAATTTTAGCCGGTCGTTATGTTTCCTCGATAACGACGTGGGTGCCGCTGCTGATATGATCACAGACACTATTCTCTTTGGAATAAGATGCTTTATCCCTCATCGGATGAAGAGAATCAAACCAAAGGAATAGTCTTTGTTCGATTCGAGCTGAACAAATGCTATCAGGGTTAGAGAAAGGGTGTTTCCGTCCTACAAGACCGAGTGTACAGAGGAAAACCGGAAAAAGTTCAAACGAGCCAGAAAGGCTGCTACGTCAACCAAAAACTAAGGCAAAACATACTACGATCTCCCAAAGGTAGTAAAAGCTTTTGGTCGATTGTCAAACAAATCAGAAATTCTGCCACTTGTTCTACCCAAACGCTCCTTTACTATGACATTGCAGCTGATAGATCTTTAGACAAGGCCAATCTGCTTGCTGCACGCTTTGCGGACAGCTCAAAACTTCCATATTGCGCTTTGTCTGCGCCTACACTTGAGTGCATCGAATCTTCAATGGGACAAATTCACTTTCTTGTAGTAGCAAGAGTATTTAAAGATCTTAACATACACAAATATGCTGATCCATATGGTGTATCTCCACTTCTTCTGAAGAGGTGTTCTTCCACGCTGGCAAAACCAATGCTTAAGCTTTTCCAACAATTCTCCTCTTTAGGACTCTTTCCGAGCAGATGGAAAACAGTATTTGTCCAGCACGTCTCAAAAAAGGAGAATCTTCTTATCGTAGCAACAGATCCACTGGTGATGTGATGGCATGTCTTACTGAAACGTGTAACTAAAGCATATATAAATCTGGCAAAAGCAAGATATTGTAGTTACACTTGGTATTTCTAAGGCATTTTACAGAGTTTGACACCATCCAATTTTGTCGAAAATACATGGATTTAGGATCGATGGATCTCTTCTTCATTGGATTAGAAATTACCTTTCGGAACGTTCAATTCAAGTTTTGTTGGACGGTTTTAATTTTGATATCCACAAAATAAATGCTGGTGTGCTACAGGGCTGCGTTCTGTCTCCGACACTCTTTTTGATCTCCATAAATAATTTTCTGTCTGCTACTTCTAATCTTTTGCTGACGACAGTACTCTCCGCTTTTCATATTCGTTCACGGACTCACGTCCCTGCTCTTCGGCTGAAGAACGGTAACGGCAGCGTATGCTAAGCTCATTTAATTCCAATATAAGTAGCATTACTAAATGGGGAACCACCAACAGAGCAAATTTAATGCGAACATGAAATACCCAGCCATTATCCATGAATGGCACTTACATCGTCGAAACCGAAAAACTTTCCATTCTCGGTATGTGTGTCAATGACAACTTATTCGATTTCGCCAAAAATGCTGCGAGATGTCTAGATTTCCTCAAGGAATATAAGAACTAATTTTCCCATTCTGATCAGGCCCCAATATATACGACATTTTTCCGCCAAAATTGGAGTTTCGTTTCAAAAAGGAAGACTCAGGTGCTAGACAGTGTGCTTCGAGACAATTACACCTGGTTTGCAAGAAGTCAATCAATTCTGCAGTACAATCAGTTCTAGACCCTACCTCATTAGCCCATACTTGTTTGGTTTCAAAATCTAACTTCTAAAGTAAAATGTAGATCAACCAAGGGTCCCTAGACTTAGCTTCCAATGAATTGAGGCCTCTAATTACTTCATCCGCGTTGTCAGATATTTTGGGAAGCAACGTAGAGTTCGATGAGTTTGTTGATGGTGACGAAAGAAAAGTTTCAATAACTTCTCTTCTAACTTGTCCCAGGCTTCAACGTAATTTTTGTCTGTACACGGAGTGTTTTAAATAAATCTCCTTGTTGTTTCCCCAAAATCCTTTTAAATATTGAAACTTTCGAGAACCACTAAGCGAAGTGTTTGAATCGATTGTTCCCATGAAGATGTTTTTAAAGCTAGGCCAACCTTTATAATCGCCATTAAGGTATGATAATCTGTGGTTTTTGAAATTGCCTCACCGCGATGGGCTCCGAAGGTGCATTTGAAAAGTTTTAGTACTAATCGCGATTATTGCAGCATGAGAGGTCAAATATTTGTCCTCATACTTAGCGTATTCTGGTTCTGGGTTCACGAATCTTTAATCCTTAATAAATTTATAAAGCTGGTGAATTAAAATCAGACCAGGCCTCTTTTAGCCAAACTAAATGAATTTCTAGAGTAACCAACGTATTTGAATCATCAATTCTGACTGATTCGTAAGCTTTTGTGCGATCATGTTTTCCTTTGACAAACTGCATTTCCAAAACCAGGTATGGAAAAATATCCAATGTTTTCTTACACGCACAAAATTTAAAAAAAATATGAGTAACGTATATTACATGAAAGAAAATCTTAGATAATGTAACAACTCACATAGATTTCCATACGAGGATCACCAGTTGCAATTTTTACATCAGGTTCATCAAACTACACTTCACTGTTCAATGTTTTACTCGGCCATCGGGAAGGACCAAGATGTTTTGTAATGTATTGTGGACTGTATATTTGTTTGAAGATTGTGTGAAATACATTAGTGTGTTCCATGTAGTAGGTGTGATAATTGTTATGTTTTAGTTTGTTATTTTAGTTTGTTTAAATTGTTTGATATATTAAATTTATTGACATTTAAAACTTTGTCGAAGATAGTCGAGGAAAGCTTGTCGGAGATTGGATCGGATTTATCCTTCATCTGTTTCCTCGCAAATCTTGTATTTATCAATGTTAGCCCAGGCGGCGGCGTCTGTAGTTTCATTTGTTATGATTTCATCCTGATTGAGGCTATGATCTTCATAAGTAAATATATTCTCATGATATACCCCAAGCTAATTTGTTAGCTTAAGTTCGTCGATATTTCCAAGTTGAATTTGATTTTCCCACCCATATTCAAAGATTTGGTTTATTTCGTTCTTTCAGCTTCGACTTCGTGGTCTGATTTTTCTCAATTAATTTCTAATGTCATCTTTTTTTGGACATCTGCAAGTCCCGTAGACCAGTGAAGAAATATTTTACCTAAAAGTATTACCTGAAATTATTTGCCCCGAAGATGCCCAATGTTGTATTCAGCCGACATGTCAAACAATTCCAAAGTCTCCATAGATATCTGGTGTTGTTTTAAAACAACATGAATATTTATGGATAAAAAATAATAGATTCACATGCAAATTTCCAGCTGTCATTCAATGTCTTTTTACAATAGGTAGGTACAATATATGGTAAAGTTATTTTTGTACCATGGCTGTTATTTGGGAATGATTTACCAATTATGTGTCCCATTCTTTATAAAGCTTACCAAAAGGGCACTTTTAATTTAAATACCGCTACATCAAAACCAAAATAACTGAACTCAAATAGAAAAATGTTGCAGCTGCTGTCTAAACATTTGCCGTGCTACGCCGTTTTGAAATGCTTTATGTGAGCTTCTAAATGAATCGCTTTATGAGCATTTAACATTGAAAAACAAAGTGCTTACAAGTAGCTTCCTCTGGTTATGAATTTACTACTCGTATATTTCCCGCTGAAAGCGACCACCATAGCAGAGATCAAAACACCAACATGGCAGACCCAATTAGAATTTTCGGCACCAGGAGAATTTTCATTCATACCATCCGAATGGCAAAAATGGACCAGACGATTTGAGTGGTATGGCATAGGACACAGAATATACAAGGCAGCGGAGCAGACACAGGTAAACATTTTTTTTATATTGAAATTTACACATCTTCTAAATCACAACCTGAAACATATTCAGAATGAATAAACAAATATGAGGAATACTTTATACCCAAAATTTCCAAAAAGGAAAGAGGACGACGAATCAGGAGAAGAATTAATATAGCTCCAGCAAAATACTGTGAATGGGGAAGTTTTAGATGAGATGATATTAGTAACGCTAGTCGTAGGCATGAGAGACGGAAGTTGAAATGATATGCTACAACTAGTCCCAAGTCTCATATTAGAAAAATCAATTGGTTTACTACGGCAGGTAGAAGAGCTGTACTAAGAAGAGAAAGATCTCCAATTACCACCAGCACAGGAGGTTTACAAAGTCGGGTGAACAAGGAATTAAAAGCGTATGTTACAAAAAGGGAAAAAATGGGGAAATAGAACAAAACAGTGACATCAGATAGGGGAGACATAGGCAGGATAAGGGCATACGATGTGAGTGTGAACGACATGTTTATGATAGGTGTCCGACAAAAAACGCAATTTGTAAAATATGCATCACTTGCGGACATTATATATACAATAGCATGTAGAACGAGAGTGGTCTATGAAGTCAGAGAGTGTGGTGGCAGAGAGGAAGAGAAGCGCTACTTCGTTGGTGTAGTGACAAAACAGTGGTCAGTTGATTTATGACCAAATAACAAATTAAATTACATTTAAAATTAACACTGGTGCGGATGTCACATTAGTGCCTTGGTCCTACTTGAGAAGAAGGTTTTTTGAGAAAACGAGAACAAAATTATACGGAGTTGCACAGCAAAACAGATATACTGGGAAAGCGTACGATCTCCTTGAAATATGGGCAAACAGATGTGGACAAGGTGGTTTATATATTACGAAGCATACGATTACACCTTTACTGGGGAAAACTGGAATAGAAATTGTTGTGCTCGCTACCTAAAGTAAGGTCCCACTCTACTGCTTTGTCCCTCTGGTTTAAATTCGATGACTAAGCAGCTCTAAATTTCCTAGCCATCTCAGGCGATTGATACGCAGTTTTCTGACTAGGTCGATGTCAGTGTGCAACTTGTATAGTTCGTCGTTGAATCTTCTCCTCCAAAACTCGGCAATGCACACGCGTCCTCACATTTTTCTCTCGAAAAGACTGGGGATATCGTCATCCGCGTGAAGGAACTGGGCGAAGGAATTTGAGGGAATTTTTGGTGCCGTTTTTTTAATAATTAGCGCATGCTCAAGGGGCTTAGGAACATTTAAAGAACAATATCTGACGAAACTAAAGCCCAAAGTGCAGCCTTGAATAATACCAGTGCATTTGAAGCAAAACAATCCGGAGAAGCTGAACAAGATGAAAAGAGAGGGGGGATAGCACCTGGTCAGATTCCTGTGCGCCTATGGTCATCGCACCAACGAAATGCGGTATCAGGATTCGTCTAGCAAAGATTGACAAAATTGTTTATGAAACTTGACGCTAACAACGGTTTTTGGCAAATCTCCTTGACCAAAGGGTCGCAAGATCTGACAATCAATGCTCATCAGTATACCCTCAAGCCCATTTTCGGGCGTACTCTAAAATATCGTGATTCGTTCCTAAGCCGTACAACTCGCTTATGGAATGCCCTGCCGATCTCTGTATTTCTTGGTCGTTATAACTTGCAAACATTTAAAAGCAATGTACATCGGTACCTCTCTTATTATCCTCCCTAAATTTCCTTTGCCCGCGCTTTGAACACTCACCTTAAGGGTACACAAACCCCTTGAGTGCGTTCATTATAAAGGGTCCGCCATCTAACGTTTTTTTTTTTTCAACTAGTACTTATTTCGTGACTGGTAACACTTAGCTCATGTCTGATTTGACAGACTTCCGCTGAACGAATATGGTTGCATATAGGCTTGAACAACGCTGGGAAATATTGAGACATTACTTTGAAAATCATGGTAATGTTGCAGAATGTGTGCGAAAATTGCGTACGGATTTTGGAAGAAGAGAAGCACCTTCAGCTCCGTATGTTCGTTATCTTGTGAAAAAGTGAAAGAAACTGGCATCCTCATCGATAAACTAAAGCGTGAAAAGCCAAAAACAGTGCGTACACCCGAGAATATTGCTGCTGTGGCAGAAAGTGTGCGTGAAGCGCCATCAACATCAATTCACCGTCGTTCTCAACAATTGAACATTTCGGAGACATCATTGAGACGAATTTTGCATAAAGACCTTGGTATGACACCATACAAAGTCCAATTGGTTCAGGAGTTGAAGCCAACTGACCATCCAATGCGTTTTCGCTTCGCTAAGTGGGCCTGCGGTCGACTTAGAGAAGATGCCGATTTTGCCAAAAAAATCATATTTTCAGATGAAGCTCATTTTGATCTTGGCGGGTATGTAAACAAGCAAAATTGTCGCATTTGGGGCACAGAAAACCCGCACGCATACATTGAAAAGCCGATACACCCAAAATGAGTCACTGTTTGGTGCAGAGGCATAATTGGGCCATTTTTCTTCGAAAATGAGCAAGGAGTGGCCGTTACAGTCAATGGCGATCGTTATCGGGCCATGTTGAACGAATTTTTGTTCATAAAAATTGAAGAGGAGGATATTGGCAACATTTGGTTTCAACAGGACGGCGCTACGTGCCACACAGCCGAAGCTACACTCGATGTTTTGCGCCCTGTTTTTGAAGATCGCATTATCAGCCGCAGAGCTGATGTAGTTTGGCTACCTCGGAGCTGCGATTTGACACCGTTGGACTATTATTTGTGGGGTGCCGTAAAAGATAAGTGTTACGCTGACAAGCCAGAGACAATTGACGCTTTAAAGGACAATATTCGTAAAGCCATTGGTGAAATACAGCTGCACACAATCGATAATGTGCTTAAAAATTGGACCGATCGTGTAGGCTACTGCATGGCCAGCCGAGGCAGCCATTTGAATGAAATTATCTTCCATTATTAACCGGAAGTTAATTACCTGTCAAATCAGACATGAGCTAAGTGTTACCATTCACGAAATAAGCACCAGTTGAAAAAAAAAATGTTAGATGGCGGACCCTTTATCAGAGTTAGGAAATAGTTTATACTCGTACATAATATGGATTTCTATAAATATATTAATCAATCTGAATTTGTTTTCTTATATGAAACATTTGTTGTAGAAAGTAGTAGTAGTAATTTTGAGGGACATTTTATAAATTACGAGTGGATACCTGCTACAAGAGATAATGATAGGGGTTGAGCCAGCGGAGGGTGTTACTTCAAATTTAGAAGAGATCTTAAAGACATCAGTTGCGAATTTAGAATGGAGAATGGTACGACGTACTTAAATTTAAACCACAGTAACTGGAATCTTCGAATACTGCCGATACATGTAAATTGTAACCGTTGGGAAATGGATTTTGGGAGGTTGAAAGACGTTATGCTGTGCAATATTAACCTAAATATTGATTTCAATGGAAGAGTGAGTATTGAACGAGGGGACCAAAACAATTTATCAGTAGGAGATCGCTTGTCTAAGGATAAAATTTGCAATCACAGAGGCATAAAACTGCAGGAGTTATGTGATTCATAGGTTAGGTGTGATACCACGTGGATCTATGATCCTCTTACTAATGGAACCAGTTTGAGCTTATGATAAAGCGTAGGAGGCTGTTAACGTCTATGTTTTCTGGATCGTTTCTTCTAGCTCTTAGATGAAGCTTTCTTCTCTGGGAGAGAGCTGGGCATATGCAGAGTAGGTGGAGGATTGCCTCCTCTTCTTCCTCGTCCATGCAGCTTCTAAAGAAATCATTTGTAACAGCGCCAAGCCTTCTTGCGTGCTTGCCTATGAGGCAGTGTCCAGTAATGACACCCATTATGGCGCTGAGATGTTTCCTATCTAAAAGGATCAGACACTTAGAGCGACTCAGATCCAGCCTTGGCCAGATCTATTTGGTCGTAGGCATGTTTGCGCAGCAGTCCACCTAGGTTTGTTCTTTTATTGTCATTCAGCTTTAATGTTAGTTTGCACGTAGCGATTGGTATACCTATACTACCTCCTTTGTCCGGTAGGATAGGTAGAGTGGCTCCAATTTTGGCGAGTTCATCGGCTCTGCATTTCCCTGGAATGTCTCTATGGCCCGGCACCCAACAAAGGTGAATGTTGAACTGCTTTGCCATCTCCATGAGAGATGATCGGCATTCAAGGGCGGTTTTAGAATATAATGGGACCGAGTCCAGGGACTTGATGGCGGCCTGACTATCCGAAAATATGCGGATATCCTTTGCAGATATCACGTTATTCTTCAACCAGGACAGAGCTTCTCTAATCGCCAAAATTTCTGCCTGGAACACGCTACAGTGATTTGGAAGACGGAAGGAGAGGCTTAGATTTAGCTCATCTGAGAAAACACCGCCACCAACTCCGCTATCGGTTTTAGATCCATCTGTGTACAGATGGATTGACTTGTCCTCCATGAAAGCATCTTCCTCCCAGAAAGATCTAGAGAGGAAGCTTACATAGAAGTTTTTGTCAAACCGAAGTTCTCTATGAGGATTCCTAATGTATTAAGAATGTTGGCGTGGCCAAATGAATTATTTGTCCACTGTTTTGTCGCTTTAAGGCGAATAGCTGCAGTCGCAGTTACTTGCCTGCTAAAAATGTCGAGGGGTGTCAAGTGAAACAGAATATCTAATTCTGCAGAGGGGATAGACCGCAAGGCTCCGCTTGTGCATAGATAGGCTGTTCTTTGCACTCTCCTTAGTTTAATGCTTGACTGCATTTTCCAAAGCCGTCCACCAGACAACCACCCCGTAAGTAAGTATCGGTCTTTTGACCGAGATGTATAGCCAGTGGGTTATGCGGGGTTGAAGGCCCCATTTGTTCCCAATGGCTATTTTGCAAGAGAATAAAGCTATTGTAGCTTTATTGACTCTTTCTTGAATGTTAGGTTTCCAGTTTAGTTTCCTGTCAAAAATGAGACCCAGATATTTTGCTGTATTGGAGAAAACTAAATAAAAGAATAATATCTGAGGACCTCTGTAGCTCGGCAGGTATTATACCGTCCGGACCAGCAGACTTGTATGGTTTGAATCTATGCAGCGCCCAGAGCAGTTTGTCTCTCGTAATTAGACCATGGATTTTGGTCACGGTTGCAGTAGGCCTATTTGGGCTGCTACTGTCCGAGGGTTGGGAGCTACCTGGAAAGTGGGTGTCCAGAAGCAGGTTGAGTGATTCATCACTTAAGGTTGTCCAGGAGCCATCGGATTTTTTCAAACAGCTAGGCATCATAGGATTTGTAGAGAGGATTTTTCTTAGCCGCGATGCCTCAGAGGTTTTTGTCACTGAATGACCTCCAGGATTGTCGCTTTGCCTTCCTCACTTCTTTTTTGTATAATTTGAGGGATTCTTTGTATGGGTCCCAGTCAGTCACTTTTCTTGTGCTTTTTGCTACGTTGAAAAGTTTTCTACAAGAGTTTCTGAGCCACATGTCCACCAATGTGGCTTTTTCTTGCTTCTTGGTTGAATAAGAGGGCAGGAAGCGGCCATAGCCTGATTTAGAGCCAGAGTAAATTCCCTGACTGACTGACCTGCCACAGTTTTGCCTCCTCTCGACAATGCAGGAGCCTGGTATTAAAGGAGTACGGGCTCGGATTTTGTTTTGTAGGTTTTGTAAATAAATGGTCCCACGAGTAGCGGAGAAAGGGGTGTCCATCTGTACAGAGATCCGCTGTATACAGATAAGGCTAGTTAATCCGGAGGTCGCCAGGTATCCGGACACTCCCTTCGCGACTGAGCTATTTTCGGAGATGATGGGCCCTCAGCCAGGTTGATCTTCGGCACGCGTCGTATGACACCTTGATCAAGCCCAGGGAAAGGAAGTGCTTTGGGAGTTGTGGAGGGGGGGGGGGGGGGGGAATCCTTTGGTTTCAGGACTCGTCTGGAGAATTTCTTCTAGAGATTCATTGACTGTACTAAGCCTCTACAACTCGACAAGTTCGATGCTCGCGGTAGAAGATGTGATTCATACGCACTGCGAATCCTGAATGGTATGAGTTTGCCCAACCGGGATGGTAGTTTTGCATTTGTAGCTCAGCAAGTTGCTTCGCTTATCGACTATGGAATCGTTACATAACTGACTTGGGATAGGTCAAGTGCCTTATTCTGATCATCTCCCCGTAGTGGTACCATTCGGACTGAAAGTAAGCGAATCGGAAGTGAATAGAACCATGACACTACTTCCAAAGCTACAATATAGGAATACAAAAGCGACCAGCTATCGAAGACAACTTGATATGCGACTACAACGGTAACACATAACTGGTCTCGATCGAGTAGAGGAAATCATCTACATATCATATCCAATCACCAGCCACGGCAGAAGTTTTGCATAGCTACGGTCTAAGCCTTGACTTGATGGTGAGTTTAAAAGGACGATACGAATTTTGGAAATTGGCAACGAGGTTAAGTGAATTGGTTACAAGCTCAGTTCTGACAACCTCGCAATATAATTCAGGAAGCTGCTGAGTCCAACATCAAATATATGTCCCTTCCGGTATGCCGCACCTTTCTGCAACAACGAAATCTTAGATGCATGAATTACTGGGAATGAAATATTTGAGGCTCTAAACCGACTTGAAAATGGAAAAACTGTGTCGATATCCTTTCCAGAAATGGATAGCGACGACTCCAATCGATCCGAGGTGACTATTTAAACTGAATGGACAACACACCCATTTCCGACCCCAAACGATTCTTTCAGTTCATCAAAACTAAAAGCAAATCGGATAACTAACCATCATCTCTGAATTTTCTTGATAGGTCCTCGGGCGATCCCCAAATTATTGGAAATCTCTTCGCAATTTTTTTTAGCCAATGGTTCGCCATCCATTCCCAAGAGCCAGAGCACTCTTACTTTTCCTTCTTAAATAGCTGCACACAAACAACTTTGGAATCTGTGTCTATAACATTAGAGCAAGTTTAAGATAAAATAATAAAGCTCAAAAACGATTATTCTGCTGGCCCTGGTGATATTCCCCCTACATTTTTAAAAAAATGTGAAATGCACCTAGCCTAAACTCTTACAGCTCTCTTTCAGCTATCTATCACCCAGGATTATTTTCCTCAACCAGGAAAACGTCCTTTATTATTCTCCTATATAAAAAAGGTCGCAAAGACGGTATTTCTAACTATCGACCAATTGCTAAACTGTCTTGCATACTATTGTTTCCCAAAACCAGCACGAATTTCTCAAATGTAGATCTATTTCAGCAAAGCCTTTGATAGAATAATGGTTAGTCCTTAAGTGGTGGGAGCTCATTGGTCTGTATTCAGATGTTGGAGGTTATTAGCATCAGATCAACTATTTTTCCCAAGTATTAAATTAGACCAGATCTCCCTGCTTCATTTAGTAAGCATCTGTCGCATATTGGACAATTTAATTCCATCTCTGTTAAGCTTCTGATTTAGTAACTTGATTCCTGATTGGTTGGTTTCTAATAAAGAAAGAAGATAAACATAAGATTAATAAGTGTGAGTACTTTTCGTGTTTGTATAATAAATAAATTTGCAAATAACTTAGTTTGGGTGATATAGGATACACAAATCTAATTTTTGTTTGTTTGTATACGCACCACGTAAAAACGAAACATATGGCTTTACCAGAAGGAATATTTAGTTACTGTTTCATTGGAATCGGCCCACTCAATAAGAAGATATGCGGATTTAAAAATTTACGAAGAGATTTTTCCACGAAAAATCCATATCTATATCTTTATCTATACCAACAAAGAAGAAGAAAAAAATAAGAAAAAGGATGAGCGCAGACATATTACGATTATGAAACATCTAACTTAAGTGAAAAAATCATTTTCTATGCAGATACAAGTAAAAACGCACATACAACATACAAACGCAGTTTGTTAAGCATACGATAATACAGGGTGTTTCAACATGAGGATTTGTCTTTTGAATAAAACGAACAATTGTTGTGATATCTCTGAAACCTTTATTGCTTTATAAAGCAGACTCATGGGGATTATTTATGCAACACAATATCTTCCAAATGACCGCTGGGCCGTACGTTCTCAGATTGGGTCCTGGAAAACATGCATGCTGACATGAACAAAATTGTGTTTTGGATGCGTAACTGCTAGGTGCTATTTATGGACCGGAGGTGTCTTAGGGCCGGAAAAGCCATTACGGTCAATGGAGCGCGCTAGCGAGGGATGATAAACAATTTTTTGTGTCCGGAGCTCGAGGATATGGGTATGGACGACTTCGACTTTCAAGAGGATAGTACTTCGTGCCATACAAGTTGCGAAACATTCGAGATATTGCGCTGGAAGTTTGCTTCCCGTGTAATATCGCGCTTCGGAGATACCTATTGGTCGCCAAGACCGTGCGACTTAAGACCGATAGACTTATTTCTTTGACTCTATGTTAAGAGCAAGGCGTACGCCAACCATCCGCATACAATTCTAACTCTGAAAGTGAACATTGAAACCGCCATTGTCGAGATAAAGCCCCAATTATGTGAAAGACTGATTGAAAATTCCGGGGAAAGGATGAGGGTCTGCAAGCAGAGCCGAGGCGGTCATATTAGGAAGATAATTAATAGCCATGGAAAATAACTAATAGCAATGTATTTACTTTATAAAGCAATAAAGGTTTCGAAGCTATCTAAAAAATTGTTGGTTTAATTCAAAATAAAATGGATGACTTCAAGTGATAGTGTATAAGCTTCCAAATCGGACTGTTCAGGGTTTAATACCTACTGCGCCCGAAGGACATTCTTTTTTTCAGGCAACTAAAATCACGTAAAATGAGTGGTGGCGTAGAATTCAAACAACAAGTCCAATTATACTAATAATTTAGTCTCCCCATTAAATGTTGGCTGCTACCCATGGAGCAAAACATCCACTGAGCTTAAAAATTTTTCTTTCCAACTTTGACCTATTTTCCTAAACTTGAGTGTTAAATTCTTTTAAAATAAATCGATTTCCCTGTTTGTTGAGTGTCTCTAGTCTGGTGGTATCTTGGTCCCAAGTTTTTAAAAATGAGGACATTGTTCGTATTACAGTCAATGGTTCGATTCAACAATAACATTTTATCGCGAAATCGATATTGTAAGGCTAAGTAAAGTCTTTAGCGTATGCTAATAAATGGCATGAGATCTTTTATCCCTCATCGGATGAAGAGCATCAAACCAAAAGAAAAGGCGTGGTAAGACTCTAGCTGTAAAGAGGCTGTCAGCGCTAGAGAAATATTTGTTGGGTCCTACAAGGCCAACCCGTCAGAGGAAAACCGGAAAAAGTTCAAACGAGTCTGGAATGACTGCAACGTATTTCTTTCATCAATACTAACAAAAACTGAGGCAAAAAATACTACTATGTCCCAAAGGTAGTAAAAACTGTTAATCTTTCGTCAAAAATATTAAAAATTCTCCTTACATTCCAGCTGTCAGCTCTTTGGACAAGGCCAATTTGCTGCTGCATTTTTTTCGGCCAGTTCAACACTTCCCGATTGTGCTTTATCCCCGCCTACATTTGAGTGCGTCAAATCTGCAATACGACGAATCCATTTTTGCACTCTTATAGTAGCAAGAGTACTATAAAATCTTAATATACACAAATCCGATGGTGCAGATCTCCCCTTCTTCTGAAGAGGTGTTTTTCCACGCTGGCAAAACCACTGTGTAAGCTTTATCAGCAACCCTACTCTTTCCGAGCAGAGTGAAAACTGCATTTGTCCATCCGGTCCATATAAATGGCGAGTCTTCTTCTCTCTCCTCCTACAGATTTATTGCACTTAAGTTCCTGCTTTTTCAACGGTTATGGAAACGCTGAAAAACAATCAGCTCATGAAATATCTCGAAACACGACAACTTCTCAATAACTGGCACTACAGTTCTCGTAGTAACAGGTCCACTGGTGGTTTGATGTCTTTTCTCACCGAAAAGTGTGCACTAATCTAACGAAAACAAGATAGTTGCATTTCGTTTTTCTAAGTCATTTGACAGAGTTCGGCACCAGTTTCTTTTGTTGAAAATACGTGGATTTGGGATCGACCACTCTCTTCTTCAATGGATTAGAAATTACCTTTCGAAATGTTCAATTCCAGATGGCTTGGGCGGTTTCAAGTCTGAAAGGCAGGGATGTAGAACGAAAACGGCAGCGTAAATTGTGGCGAAGAAGAGGAAAAATTAAAGATGAAAATTAACCATTACGATTATGCGGCAGTCGGCATGCCAACTAGCTCGTCGGTGGTGTGGGATCTTGCTGCAACTCCTTTTTTTTTAAAGAACTTAACTCTTAAGTGGGGAGGAAGTGGGTATGCCTGAAAAATACGAGTAGAATGTCAATACACTACCATTTGAGCCCCGGCCACTCACAATCTTCACTACAAATAAATCATGCTGAATAACAAAATGAACATAGAAATGAACTAATCGTAATCGCAACACACGTATGAGTATATCTGTTCTAGTTCGATATGATGTAAGGAATTGTGGAGATAAACAAAAAAAAAAAAAGAGGTAGGTACGTGTGGCTGGTTGCAATGCTTTATAGTGGCTCATTTAGGCAAAAGTGCTAGCAAAATTCAATATTCGGGTGGGTCCATAATGCAATTCGCTGAATTAATGAATCTCTGGAGCGCTGGTAATCGAAAAATTGTTTGTTTTGGATCAATAGTTGTGCTTGTGCAGCCAGTCAAATTTGAGTAATTTTTAAGGTCATCTAAAAATTTATTTTTTTTTGTTTCAGTGTAAAAATTAGGCAAAGGCTTTAAAAAAATCATTTCTTTTTCGTTTTATATGATATATCTGTTCATGTGTATAACCAAAAATAAATGCAGTTTTTTTTATAATTTTTTGAAAACTATTTTATTTAATGTTTTTTTTAAACACAATTTCCGCAGAATTTTTTTAGATTTTAGATTGAGTTTAAAAAAAAGGTCCCCAAAAGGTCCGACCTAAACTCAACAGAAAATTAATTCCTATATGTTTGTTATAGTTTTTTTTGTCTCTCTCTTATTGGAGAAGTACAGCGCTGTGAAAATTTATAAACGTAAACACTATTTTTCACGTTTCTTGTAATAAATAATAAACTTTTAATGTTCGTTTTGTTCCAAAATATCTTTATACGATACAAATTCACGGATTAAGATTACTATACGCGGTAAAAATAAATTACTCCATTAAACGGGTTTCCCTTAATTGGTATCGTTTGGCAATAGTTTGGAACAAAAGCAATAACAAATGTTTATTACTCATTACAAGAAAAATAAAAATTCGGGTTTGGGCTTATAATTTTTCACAGCACTGTATAAAACGATGAACCATTTTGCTCAAATGGTCAGTTAAAAATGGATTAATCGAATAAGCGGTTGTATTAGAAAATGTTAGCTAAAAAATTGAAATTAAAATTTATTTGGAAGTTCATGTGTGCCGTAAAAAATGATTACCAACTCTCCCATTAAAATTTGTCAGCAGAAACATGTTGGGTGGCCGTGGCTCAAGTGGTAGTGTATTGTCTTCCCAATCGGACGGTTCGGAGTCCAATACCAGCCGTGACGGAAAGACTTTTTCAGGCAACTAAAATCTTGTGAGATGAATGGTTGCCTAAATACAACATTAAGTCAATTTAGACTAAATTTAGTCTACCCATTGAATGTTGGGTGCCACCCATGGAGGGAAATAGATACTGAGCCCAAACAGAACGAGGTATGATTGGAAAATTGTTTTCATACCGATCCAAAAGGAAGGCCAAGAAAATCAATGACTGAGTGCTCGACGTTCACCAAAAAATAAAAACTAATAAATGAAAATCTTCTTAAGCCCTTGGCAATAAAGTCCGAGTATAATATGCATCATGAAAGTATGAAGGCTAATGTAACCAAGGCAGTCTCTGTCGCAAATCCACTTCGACTCAAAATAATGCACTTCTACTATACGGAGAGTTGCAAACCACGAGTTCTTTTAATTATGATTGAAAGAAAAGCTCTGAATGAAATAACAGATTCAAAGTCAACGCAGCCATATCCCATATGTAAAGACCACAAAACTGTCTCTCCATTCCATGCAAGAATCAGGAGCATAGAATTTATTTTGAAACCTGAATATACTCTTTGATATTGATGAATCTATTGGATTCAAGGAGGTGAAAAATAAAGAAAACAAGGGCTTCAAAAGCATTATCATTATCATTATCGCAGATGTTGACAAAAGTTTTCATGAAATCTGATTTTTTTAATTAAATTATTGGTCTGTTTACTTTTGACTTTTGACCACTGTTTGACTTGAGATGAACCCCTGAAATATTTTCTTATGTGCTCTGATGTGCCACAAAATAAAAAATGCTTATTTGATACTTATAAAAGACATTTAGAAAATAGTTCGTTTGCTTTAATTCACCAATGTTTTGCTAGGATTAACAACTATACATCCTGTTATTACTATGTACCATGGACTTGTGAATATTTTTAAAGTAAAATGTTATGTTCACCCCCTGTGTTAAGAAAGTCGTATTTCAGCAGAATATATTGAAACAGTCAAAATGAGCCACTGTGCGTCTGAGTAATCCCTGCCACTGAAATCATAACTTGCGCCATGTCTATTCCTCTCCTCTTGTTGTCATTATTGGAAATAAATCCTATTTACGATTCCTAAAAACATCTCACCGATTATCATCGCTTACAACTAGCTCAAGTTAAACCGAGTATAACCAAATAATAACTTCAGTGCATCGGAATTCATCTTGATTGACAATGACAGTTTTTTTTCTTGATTTGTGATGATGAATGTGATATTCACAATTATTCAGATACTTATGTATAGAGTAAAAGAATAGTAAAAAAAATAAATTAACTCGAAATTTCAGATTTTAGATACGTAGCTTGCATATAAATAGATACATAAATGCACATGTGTACTGACTGACCAAAAAAAAAAGAAAATTCACTTCTTCTCAATTTCAATTTAATTACGAGTATATTAGTAACCGCTAATTTCAACTTATTTGAATTGAAATTCTTATTTAGTAATATAAATATTGACTAAATAGGTACGTATGTGTATAGCTCTATATAGGTTAATTTATGGAATATATATTTAATAGAAGTATAAGTACCTACATATATGTAATTTTGCATGAAAGATAGATATTTAGTAAAGGGTTTTCCAATAGGGACTTGACAACTTTTTTTTACATAAAACGCAAACCATTTGAGATATTTCAAAAACTTTATTATCGGCTTGAAGTACAATCAAAACATTTATGAATGGAACTCGACTTCGTTCATATGTGATTTATGAAGCACATGTGGATTATCACCCGACCAATAACGCATATTTTGCTTATTGACGAACCCATTGAGCCAAAAATGAGCTTCGTCACTGAAGATGATTTTGCGATGAAATTCATCATCTTGGCGCATATTCTCCAGAACCCAATCGGAGAACGTACATCGCTTCAAATGGTCCATCGGCTTCAATTCTTGAGTCAGCTTGATCTTGTATAAACCAAGATCCTTAAGCAACATACGCCATAATGTGGTCTGAGCGATGCCCAATTCTTGAGAACGCCGTGGAATTGACTGATTTGGATCGTTTGTTATGGATGCCTTGCACGGCAGCGATATTTTCAACACTTCGACCAACCCGTTCTCTCACTGACACGGCAACATCACACAACGAAAATGTAGACTCAAATTTTTGCACTAAACTTGTTATTGCCTGTCTACTAGGTCGAGAATTACGACCGAAAATTGGAGTTAACGCTCTTAAAGTTGCAGTCACCGACCCCGAATTTCGGTAGAAAATTTTTATAATTTGCAGACGTTGCTCATTCGTTCACTTTACCGTGATGAAAATGTTGAGTTTACTGAATAAATTGACAGTGAGAGTTTGATGATTAGTGAAAGAGTGCGTTCACAAATTAAATTCAAAGTTTTTCAAGTCCCTATTGGAAAATCATTTATATATACAATATATGTATGATACATATATAGGTAAATATTTTTAGTTTAATTTGTGACGTTTATTTGTATGTACATATATTTTTTTCCCGTTTTTCAAAGTAGGTCATTGATTTCATTCATAGGATTTTTAAATTGTACATTTCAATTTAGGCTTATAAATATAAATCAAAAAAAAATTAATAAAGATCCAAAAAAAGTAAAGAATAACTGAAAAAAACGATATACCGCTGTTGCAAGTCTTTAGATATATAAAATTACCTTTTCTTTTTCATTGGTATGTGTAGGATAGGATATTTAATTTTTCTCAGCACTTTGATTGCATTGAATGTAATATAATTAATTTAACTGAACAAATTCGATAGCAATAACAAAATTCAAAAATAGTAAAAAAGAATATGTAAACAAAAAATATTAAGAATACAGTGCTGGTTTTTATGATACTGTTAAGGCGCTGTTAGCTGGATGGGAAAAAAATCTGTTCCGATGAGGTTGGTGAAGTGCCTCTACTTGATAAGCTGATGGGTATGATGATTCCTAGTGGTGAATTTAATGCACTCATATGTATTGAAACGCGTTCTCATTTTTATACACCGGAAATTATACTTCATCCTATCAGAGTGTTAGCTTTGATGGTTTTTCAGTTCGGCTAAGCCCATTTACAGCCTCAACTATTTGCTGCCTGGAGTCTCATCAATTTGGCACTTGCACCGAAGCAGTAATTTGCATAGTTTTCTGTAAATACATATGTAGGTATGTTATATAAGAGTTCAATTTGCTAAGTAAAAAAAAATTCATCACGAAAGAAGAGTCAAATATAAAAAAGTAACTATGTACGTACGTACTACACGTACGATTAGAGGAGCCAACCAACTTGAAGAAAAAATGTGCAAGAGGGATGACTGAATATTTCGCAAGGTTTTATGCGATTCATTTACGATCTTAGAAGTCGAATTTCGTCAAATTTTTGTTTTTTACTTTGGAAATTCGATATATCAGAACTAAATGGTCAGCCAAAATTTCGGTATCTTCAAAATCTTGGTTTCTTTGTAAAACAGAATATGGCAAGGAACAAAACAAAATGCGATTGAATTCTAATAGCTTTGAATGATGATGCCAAAATTCTCATTAAATTCTGATTTTAACAGCGTAACTAATTGTGGAACGACCAACCGAGTAGAATTTAATGCTTCCAAAACACAATGCAGTCTGCTGTCGTTAAAGCGAAACTTAAATACCCAGCCATTATACATGAATAGCACGATGTAAGTGCTGTGCTTTCTATTCTCGATACATATGTGTGTCGATGGCAATTTATGTTTGAATGACCACATGTCTAGGTTTCCTCAAGCTATGTATATATAAGGCATTCACAAGTCCAAAATTGGGGATCAATGTCAATGCAATGTCATCTGGTCAAGTGCTCCTAAAAAAATCTCTGTACCTGCTAGTTAGGATTTATGACTGTGCGATAAAACTTATTAGTAATGCTAATCAATTGACCCCATTAAACATCCTGCCTTACTATACTATTCTATAGTTATTTTCGCCACCATTGCTCCAATGAAATTGTCAGTAGCATTCCGCCCTTCAAACCTTCAGCGGTAACACCCATCTCGCTTCGAATGCTTATCAGTTTACCACCTATCCCACTTTCTAGCGTGATTTGATATCGTGATTCGATCCTAAGCCGTACAATTCGCCTATGACATTATAACTTTCAAATATTTAAATCCAATGTGATATATAACCCTATGTGATCAGATATTATGCCATAATTATACGGACAAGATTCGTCAAAAACTGCCGAAGTGGTATACCCGGACGAAGTCGTGTTTGAAGCATAATGTCAAAGCCATTTTTAAAAATGAGCAAAGACTTCTGATTCAAACACAATGGTCGTACAGCTCTTAAAAAAATCACCTTTTAGATACGATCAAACTTAACTTACTTAAAACTAACAATTTTCAAACTTCAATTATCTGAAACTGACTCTATATATAAATAATTTTTTTTTTTCATTAATTATTTATTCCTTATTCCATACAATGTATTCGAATTTACATTATAAGTATTGTATATCATATAAGTTTTAACAAACTGTGTATAAGAATTTTATAAATTAAGGAACATTTTAGATACATCCTATAGTTACAAGAACTAGTGGCGGATGTAGCGAGTGAAACGAGATTAGAATACATAATTCCATAAAATAGATTAGTTTGTTGATAGCGATTTTACAAAAGTAGCGAAGTAAAAATTAAAATTAAACACCAACTAGATTATCATATATATCTACTTAGTAGAGAAAAAAAACAAAAGAAAGAAAAGAAAAAAAACTTAAACTATTTGATCCGTTAACTTGTTATTCTCATTAGGTTACTGATTTCATTTAGTTCAAACGCAAACAGCCACATTTTAATCCTCTTGATGAAAGCCGAATATATACGGATACTGCGAAGCTCAAATGGTAAGTGATTAAAAATTCTGGGTGCAACTGCGGTATAGAAGTTTCAAAAGCTAAGACTTTTGTCAGCTGGAATTGACGCCAAATGACGATCGTTACTACGAAGGCTATAAGCAGTTAAATCGTGATTAAGACGAATGCCACTTCTTAGATAAAAAAATTTTAAGACTTCATAGAAGTATAAATGCTTTAGCAGAAGTATCTTAGAACTGAGAAAGAGACAAAAACTGTGATCACGACGTCTTTTTTCCAAATTATCCTTAGTATATGTTTTTGCGCAATTATTATGGGTTGCAGGTTGTTCGCGAAAGTACCGCCCCAGCATACGCGACCATATTGCAACTTGGATTGAACTAGACCATAATAAATAGTTTCAAGTAGCTTCCGAAAACAGAGCTGTCTGAGGTGATACAGAATAAACGTTGCTGATAAAAGATACTTTTTTAATTGGGAGGTATGTACACTCTAATTCAGTTTGTTATCTATATTTAAACCCAAATACTAAAAAACAGATACAATTTCAATGGGAAAGCAATTTAAAGAATAACTTACGCTCTCATCGAAGCTTGTTCGGTCTCTGTTCGCATTGCTATTAAAACACATCAATCAAAACTATGAAAAATTAAATTCGGAGAGTGGAAATAGCAAGAGGGTACATTAAAAAACATAAGTTTAGTTTTGTCACTTATAACAAGCTTATGCATGTCAAACCAGTGCCTTAGGATTTCCAGATCATGGTTAATATCAACTACCAAGTCTAATACAGAAGTACTGGAGAAAGAACATCCTATGTGGTCAGCAAACCCAGTTCTTTGACTCTTAAGATCAAGGCTAAAAATTGAGTTGATAAATATTAAAAACAAAATTGGACCCAATACAGACCCCTTTGGGACACCGATTGGAATGTCCAGGGACTCACTAAATACGTTACCTATCTTAACCCGTTGTTTGAGAGGGCTTGTCTTAGGACTTGTCTTCGCTTATACAGACCACCAGAGTCTGAGCACATAAAATTCTATCCTAATGAGGTCTTATACAATAGGGCGAACCTAATAAGTGTGGACAATTTCGTCATTAAGTTGACTCGAAGGCACGTTGCAAGAGCAATGACCTCATCGAACAAAGTGATCTCCGGGGCTTACTATCCCAATTATATGTATTACGAGAGAGTTCGCTATGACGGTTTTATTCCTCCAGAAGCGTTCCTCTATCTAGATAGCAAAGGTCTGATCCAGGACAGATTGGCGGTGCCGTTAATCTTCCACGTCCCTCGAACAGCTGCGGACAGGCGATTCAACTACAACAGAGACGTCGCACATGGCAGTGCGGAGCGTCTCCGGTTCAGTAGGGCGATAGGGAGTCACGACATGAGGGATGTTACTCGGCAGCACCAACACTTTTGGTGGCTTGTTGAAGGGGAGGATGCTTCGTCGTCGAACTCCTCCAGTGATATGTAGCTTCATGTGAAGCAAAGTGGGCCAGCCTAATTTTTTTTAGCCATGGTCGGCTTACATAGTTTTAGGTAGGTTTAAGTTAGGTTTTAAGAAAAAACTTATATATTAAGTATATAGGTACTATGGATATTGTTGTCGCGGATTAGCGACGGCGGGAATTCGTTAACTACCCTGTTCAATAAAAGGCCACAGTTTAGTGCTAGAAAGGGGTGAGTTACAAATCTTTATTAAAATATGTAGTACAGTTCATTAATATACAAATTTTGCTTACATATGTTTCCCTTTACAAATGCTACACTTAAATCTTAATACAATATAAATCTTCTGTTTCTGTAGTTCTGTATTTTGCGTCCACGCGCTCGCTGCTGCCAATAAAAAGAAAGCCGGAAACGTGTGTCAATTTGACAGCACCGTCTTGCCTCAATGTAGCTCCAACTCTGAGTTGAGGGTGGCAACTACTCATTTGGCTGACAAACACTCCTTACGCAGGGTTGTTAACACTCCCCCCTGGTAGTTCCACCTGTGAGCTTACATCTTTATTGGGTCTCACATCGAGGACCGCTAACTTCACAACGGGCCTCTCGTATACACCAGTATACGTTTGAACAGATGCACTTCTCACTTGACCATCTTTGGACACCTTGGTTTGAACTACTCGCCCCTTTGGCCAGCTGTTCCGTGGGCTATTCGGGTCTACTATAAGGACGATGTCGCCCACTTCAATCGGCTTGACGGGTGCGAACCATTTTGTTCGACGGGTTATAGTAGGAAGGTACTCTCTTACCCAGCGTTTCCAGAAGCGTTCTGCATACTGCTGCGAAGTTAGCCAATTCTGCTTCAGCGCTCTGCCATCATCGTTGAACATTGCCAGCGGTCTTACTCCGTTTGACGATCCTAGGATAAAATGGTTCGGCGTAAGTGCCTCCTCACTTTCATCATCAATAGGAATGTACGTAAGAGGACGTGAGTTCACGATGTTTTCCGCTTCCATCAACATGCTTCTCAGCAGTTCATCCGATGGATTCCGAGTTGGTGTTATTCCATAGAGGACGGTCTTGATCGAGCGCACGAGTCTTTCCCAACTGCCACCCATATGCGGTGATCCCGGTGGGATGAACTTCCATTTGGTGGTGGTTGAGGTGAATGTCTCCATTAGCTTCTCTTGATTTACCTTTTCTAAGGCTTCCCTTAGCTCCCGTTCGGCCCCTTGGAAATTAGTGCCGTTGTCGCTATAAATTTCAGCAGGAGTTCCTCGTCTGGCCATGAAATTGCGAAGCGATAAAATGCAAGAGTCCGATGACAACGTGTGTGCGATCTCAATATGCACTGCCCTTGTTGTGAGGCAAGTCAGAAGGACTCCCCACCTCTTTTCAGTTCTCCGGAGAATGGTGACATGCATCGGTCCGAAATAATCGATTCCGACGAACGTAAACGGTCGACAAAATGAGGCCAGCCTAGCCGGAGGAAGTTGGGCCATGATTGAAGGCCGCGGCCTCGTACTGTTGTTTTTGCATTGCTGGCAACTCCTTTTTACCTTACTACAGACGGCTCTCATACGGGGAATGTAAAAGTGTTGTCGAAGCTCGTTTATGACTGTCTCATGGTTACGATGCTTATATCGACAATGAAAGTCCATTATGATGAGACTCGTAATCGGATGTGCTCGAGGAAGGATTATCGGTCGCTTAAATTCGTCACTCACATCTTTTACGGAGTGAATTCTTCCGTTGGCTCGTATGATTTTGTGATCGTCTAGATACGGACACAAACTCAACAGTGGACTGGATCTCTCAACAAATTTATTGGATGTTAGATACGCGATTTCCCTCTGATACACGTCGGCCTGAGCTTGTCTCAGCAATGCGTTTTGTGCCAGCTGAAGTTCTTCTTTTGACAAAGGTCCCACTGCTTTTGCTCCTTCGCGATTTCGAACTCTTATATTGTAGATAAACCGGAACACGTAGGCTGTACTTCGAAGCAACCGTTTCCAACTCGAAGAGTCTTTGGGTCGGAAAATATTTTCTTTAGCTTGGGTGTGAACGTTAATAAATTCCGTTTTCAGCTCCTCCCTCGTAAGCTCCTTTGGTTGATCTTCCTGTGGCCACTTGTCCGTAGGTGAATAAAGAAATTCCGGTCCTCTAAACCATCGACTGGATGCATCCAACTCCGGAAGTTTCTGCCATTTGGTCCCCTCGTCTGCTACGTTCAACTTCGTAGGAATCCATTGCCATTCCGATACCATTGTTAAATCCAACATCTCGCTGACACGATGGGCCACGAATTGCCTATATCGCCGATGGTCTGAGCGAAGCCAGCTCAGAACGGTTTTAGAATCCGACCAGAAGAATCGGCGTGAAAAGTTTATAGTGTGCGACTCAACAATGCACTTTGATAGTCGCGCACCTAGAACCGCCGCTTGCAGCTCAAGTCGTGGTATCGACAGGGTCTTCAACGGCGAAACTCTTGTTTTGGCCCCAATTAGGGCACACTCTATTAGTCCATTGTTAATGGTTCTCAAGTAAGCTACGGCAGCAAAACCATTCTCACTGGCATCAACGAATACGTGCAGCTGCTTCTCCGAGTCAGACTTAGGATTTCTGATGACGTAGCACCTGGGAATTTTCAGAGATTCTAGGGCTGGCAAGCAACTTACCCATTTTAACCATTTTTTGTATTCAGCATCCTTAATTTCGTCATCCCATTCGATTTTGGACCTCCATATTTCCTGTAACAATATTTTTATGTACATCAGAAAGTGGGCCAACAGTCCGAACGGATCAAATACCGTCATCAAGCTCCTTAAGACTTCGCGCTTCGTAGGGCGACGGCCGGCGAATAGAATTTCCGTTTGGTTTGGATTAGTGGTCAGCTTGTACGTAAAGAAATCAGATGCGGTGCACCACCACATTCCTAGTACTTTTTCCGTTCCCAACTCAACGTCTACGTTTAAGTCTTTGCTATCCGTCGGGTAGGACTTCAACGTTTTAAGCACTAAAGGCGAGTTTGAAATCCAATTTCGGATGTGGAAACCTGCTTGCTGATGAATGTGGCGAATTTCTGTTGCTAATTCAATAGCCTCCGCTTCAGTAGCTACGCTGTCCATCAGGTCGTCAACATAATGGTTTTCTCGAATCGAACGAGCAGCTCTCGGGAACGTCCCAGCGAAATCGTCGGCGTTCCTATTTTTCACAAATTGGGCGCTGCAAGGCGAACACGTGGCCCCAAAGGTCATGACAGTCATTACGTAGACGTCTGGTTCCTGTGTGGCGCTGGGACTCCAGAGAAATCTTTGAAAGTTCTGGTCCTCTTTTCGTATTTTGACTTGGTGGAACATTTCCATTATGTCTCCGCAGATGGCTATCGGATTTTCTCTAAACTTGTAAATCACGGACGTAAGCGATGCTACCTGATCCGGACCTTTCAACAAGACAGAATTCAGTGACACACCTTGAACTGTAGCGGCTGCATCCCACACGATTCGCAGCTTTCCTGGTTTATTTGGATTCTGGACAGGAAATATAGGCAGGTACCATGATCGATGATGCCCTTCGGCTGCTTCTTGAGGCGAAAGCTTCCTTGCATAGCCTTTCGAGACATATTCCTCTATTTTTTCCTTAAGTGATTCAGCTAAATGTGGTTCTCGCCTCATACGTCGTTGTAAACACGCTAATCGTCGCTTGGCCATAGGCAAACTATCCGGTAGCTGAATCTCGGTAAATTTCCATAACAGTGCAGTTTCAAAACGACCATTTTTTCGGATTGAGTGAGTATTTAGCAAATCCAGGGCACGTTGGTCCTCAGCCGGCATCAGAATTTTTCCTGAACTTGACACCCCGAAGTTCTCCGTACATATAAACCCCTTCACCAACCGTTGCAGCTCATTGTCGTTGCACTCACAGATGTGAAAGCTGTACTGTTCCTTCGTGTAACCATCCATGCCGGACAGTTTAGAACAATTACCGTGTACAACCCATCCAAGGCGCGTCTTAGTCGCCACAGGTTCTTCTGAACTTCCCTCTCTACACTTCAATGGAAGTCCAAGTTTAGCGTTGTTAAGGCCTATAAGCAAACGTGGTACTGCACTGTCATATGATTCAATTGCTAGCCTTTTAAGATGCTCGTATTTACTTTGCAAGTGCGTCGCATTTATCGTCTGTGACGGAAGCTGTAGATTGTCGACAGTGTGTACGTCAGCCAGCGTATACCTTTCAGCGTTTGGCGAAGTACCTGAGATTTGCAGAGTGATAACTTCAGAGTTGTTCTCGTACCGGTGAGTGTCCCCGGTCCACTTCAAACATAGCGGCTGCGGTCTTCCCTTTACTTTCAGTCGCCTACCGATTTCTTCATCCAGTAATGTAAGTGATGATCCATCATCTAAAAATGCAAACGTCTGAAGTTGAATGCCGTTCCCGTGCAAGACCACAGGGACTATACGGAATAGCGTCGGTGAAGATTCATAGCGATGGAAATTGCAGTGGTATTGTGTGTGTAGAGAAACGTCTCCAATCGTTTTGCGCTTTTCTTCGGCATCTTTCTCCTCATTGTGTAACAACTTGTGATGTTTAAAGGTGCAGTTATTCTTCCCGCAGACCGACGTTGAAGGGCACCTGTTATAAGCGTGTTTGCTTAAACACCGTCGACATAACTGGTGCTCTCTTACTGCCGACCATCTCATGCTACGGTTGAGTTGTTGAAATTGTTTGCACTCAACAACAGAAACGCAAGCGCCAGAACAAATGCAGCAATTGCTCTTGGACGACAAATTTTTGTTGTTTAAGACTGTTTCAGCATGGTGGGAGTTGATGAAACCCTTCGCACGCACATTCCGGCTGCGGGGTATATTTCCTTCAGCTGTAGAGGAAGGGATCGGAACCAGGATGTTATTGGCGGCCTCGGCGACTTGGTAAATCCAATCGCTGAAATGAGACAATGTGCATGATGATAATGTCTGCCTATAGATGGCCCAGTTAAGACGAATGGCAGGAGGCAGCTTTTCAACCAGTTCCTGTAAGAGTGTTGGATTGTTTAAATAAGCTCCAACGCCCGATGCCTCCATTGTAGCGCACAGGTTTTGAACAAGAAGAGCAAAGTCTACAATTGTTTCCAATTTTTCTGCTTTCGGCGCTGGAGTTGCGTGGATTTTTTGGAGAAGAGTGTGGATTATCAATTCTGGTCTGCCGTACAGCATTCTAAGCGTTGCAATTACGCGGCGAACGCAATTTGGCTGTATTAGTAGACTTCTGACGGCTTCTAACGCTTTTCCCCTCAGTACCCTCTGCAGACGAATCAGGTTCTCTTCATCGGTGAATGCACAGAGCTCCGAGCTCCGTTCGAATGTAGATATGAAGAGCGGCCATTCATCGGGACTCCCTGAGAAGCTTTGCAACTCCCGTGACATTAAGTGACGCGCAGCTATATTATGTTTTGTCAAACTTCGAATGGGTGTTTCGCTTTGGATTGATCGTGGTGCCGGAGGAAGTGGGGAGGATGAGGCGGGTTGAGCGTACTGTTGGTTGTCGGTTAGGGTTGATTGCGGCATTCGCATATCGAAGGTTGGGATCTGTTGTATAACATTCGCCGGTGCGGAAATTGCTTGTCTTATTGTTGCCTTTTCCTGTACTTGCTGCAATGGGTTAACGGAAGCACCTAGCCAGGATTTATTCACATCTTGATTTTGTGTACTTCTTCGCAATAATTCCGGTAGTGCTACATCGGCTTCCCATGTCACCTTCGTCGATTGTGGGCAATCACGACTGGGATTTTGCATAAGCCAGTTGTCGACCTTCAGCCTAGATGCACATTCGGCATCCTCTTCACTTTCCGACGCATGATCCGCCAACTGACTTAGGATGTGGTATTTTTGCCTGAGGTACTCGCGTTCTTCTATGTCCCTTTTCTCTCGCAATATCCGTTCTTCTTCCAGTTTCTGTAACTCTATTTGTAGGTGCTTCATAGAAACTTTCGATGAACTCGAACCGGTGGACGTCTTTGAATTTCGTCGCCGATAGTCAATTGATTCCAGCGGGTTTTTATTGGGCAAAGACTTTGACGAAGTAATTACGGCCTTAGCACCAGTGGAGGGGGTTTTGGTATTATAGACACTGCCGGCATTAAAACCTTCTGCGCCAGAAGTTATTTCAGGATACGCAGACCCAGTGGCGATGGCTATTGTTGCTGGATCATCACACACAGTAACTGTTTTGACTGGTTTTATAAGTAAATTCGCAGCATCTGATGCGGCTGCATAAGGTGCAGCAGCTGTGACCGAATTAACGGCTGTTGTTGTGTAATTGCTCGACGAGGTAGTTACGGCATATGTGGGAGCGATTGGAGAATGATTTGGTGGAATTAGGTTGGCACTTGCAGCATCAAAAACAGCATTTGTGGAAAAGTTGGACGTAGTAGCGGCGGCACAAGAGATGGAAGTTCTAAATAGACTCGGCGGCGTGGTGGTGGCGTGCGTAGTAGGAGTTGGAAGACTCGGTGCTTTAGTGGCGGCGTATGCGGCAGCAGTTGTAGCGACACACGCAGCAGCAGTTGAAGAAAGATCCGCAGAAGCTGTAGTAGCAGTCCTTTTGGCAGAATATGCAGGTGCTTTTGCTTCTGGAAACCTAGACAATGAGAGACTCTTACCTGTCACACAACGCGCACAAGCCCACTCTTCTTGACTGACGAAACTATCCACTCCGGCGCAAAGGTAATGGCACCAGACATCGCAGCGGTCACACTGGACCATGTTCCCAGCAGAATCTGGATCGTTGCAGGCGTAGCAGTTATATTCTTCTGGTGATCGTGGCTTCCCATCTTTGGTTGGTGATCTGCGCAATTTATCCGACCTGGAGAAAGGCTGCGGAATTGGAACCTTTTTTGGGGGCATCTTGATCGGTGGACCGAAAAATATATTTGTAATTTGTTGTTGTCGCGGATTAGCGACGGCGGGAATTCGTTAACTACCCTGTTCAATAAAAGGCCACAGTTTAGTGCTAGAAAGGGGGTGAGTTACAAATCTTTATTAAAATATGTAGTACAGTTCATTAATATACAAATTTTGCTTACATATGTTTCCCTTTACAAATGCTACACTTAAATCTTAATACAATATAAATCTTCTGTTTCTGTAGTTCTGTATTTTGCGTCCACGCGCTCGCTGCTGCCAATAAAAAGAAAGCCGGAAACGTGTGTCAATTTGACAGCACCGTCTTGCCTCAATGTAGCTCCAACTCTGAGTTGAGGGTGGCAACTACTCATTTGGCTGACAAACACCCTTACGCAGGGTTGTTAACAGATATATATATATATATTTATATATACATATATATATATATATATATATATATATATATATATATATATATATGTATGTATATATGTATGTGTATTAGACGTAAGTATCTAGTTAACGATTAAGATTTATTTTTAGGTAGTCTATAAGTTTTTAGTTTTAAGTTTTTATAGATAAAAAAAAAAGTCCAGACACTAAGTTTTGTTAATTGAAATTCATTTTCTTAGCTGTAATAAATGTAAAAATAAAAATAAAATTAGACTGTAAGGTTCGTCGAAAGACATAGATTAAGTAAATACATTTTATGATAGAATTTTAAATATTTTTTTCTTAATTTTATTTTGAACACTTTGTTTCTTCTTCTTTTTCTCTATTATCTCGGCAGACAGCATTACAATTAAAACAATTTCTGCTAAGCTCCTTGAACCGATGGTTTCCAGGTTTCCAACTCACTGCCATCAGAACCTGAGTCTTTCAATACGCCCCCGAACATCTTTTGTAGTACCACCCAACCGTTTCGCCATTACGTACGAGTACAAGATATCCCCTATCACAATACAATATTTTTTCGTTTATTTATAAAGACTCTCCTCGAATTTGTGCGCTTAAGTCGTATTTTTTGCAGTGACATGTGCCTTCAATTTAAGTAGTTGTTTTCTTCTTTTTCTTGCTGCTGATGGGTAGTCCCTGTGCATGGAAACTGCAGTTTTCTTTGTCCTGCATCTCAACAATGACATTTGAAATTTTATCGCCCACTTGAATCTCACGTGCTGATATAACTTTAGAGTTGTTGTTTGTCTGCAGTAAGTCTAAACATAGAGATTTCGCCTTCTCTGCCGCTTTCGAATCTTCTTGTGTTGGAAAATGAACTATTATTTTCCTCTCGTTTGCTTTCTTTTATAGTATATCCACCTGTTTTTCTAAGGACACCTACCGACTTTCAATTTGGTGCATTTGGGCTTTCAGAGAACTGTTGCTGCGTTATAAGGAATGTATTTCGGTGCTGACCGCCTCCATATCAAATTTCATTACCACGTTTTGTAGTTTAACATCCAAGAGAGCTGACATTGTATTCTCCATAAAGGATTTAATATCGGTAACCGATATGTTTCCCACTGCAGTGCTTTCATTACCAGTATGTTTACAAATCATGGGATATTCTGGTGACGTTTCTGCAATTATCCTTTTTACATTGGATTGTTAGACCCTTTACCAACCGGAGACCGTAGCACTTTTTTATTTCCAATGATTTATAAATTTCTAAATACTGAAACCTTTGTTACTACTAAGCTCCCACAAGGATGCAATAAAAAAAAGCCCAAGACAATAACAGGGCCTTCGATACATTAAAAACTCCAAAGAATGCAACTTATTCAACTTCAGCACTTACTTGAGTTTTCAACTAAAATCGGAGCTCCAGCATGGATTTTAACATACCATAGTCAAATTATATCGTATAGAACAAGAGCCGTGTAGGTTCACAGAACAATTCACTAAAGCTATATGTACTCTATACCGACCACAATCACAAGAGTTTCTGTAATACCAAAATACTGGGTAAAATTGTTGCACTCGAGCTGCTGGTGTGTATTATAATATTGTGATAACCACTTAAATGTGAGCAGCGACATCTAGATTTACAGCGCAGTAGTTGTCGATACTCGAAGACCAGATGACTTCGATACTTGAATAACAAAGTCGCGACCATTGATGACTGGAGAGTGGAATCGAATTTTCTAGCAAACTGGAAATCGTATGGGACGCTGGATGGCGAAGATTGTTCTCGAAGTATGCCATTCGAGTATAAATACCAGCATCCCCAAGGTATGCAAATCAGTTCTAAAGTGAATTTTGAAGTGTTAATTAGGAGAAGTGATTAAGTGGTTTAAGTAAAAGATAAGAAAAGTAAAAGCGGTTGAGAAATTGGATTGTACTGAGAGAAACAATTAAATAGTGAATTGTAACTGTACTGAATAAAGCGATTTCTATTGAAAAGAATAAGTTCTATCATTTCTACCCACATAAACAATCTACAATATTCTGATAACCATTTAAATGTGAGCAGCGACATCTAGATTTACAGAGCAGAATACTTCGATACTCGAAGAGCAGAAGATTTCAATACTTGAATAACAAAATCTCGAGAGAGGAATGGAAATTGTATGGGACGCTGGATGGCGAGAATTGTTCTCGAAATATTATGTCATTCGAGTATAAATACCAGCATCCCCAAGGTATGCAAGTTAGTTCATCAGTTGAATTTGAAGTGTTAATTAGGAGAACTGATTAAGTGCTTTAAGTAAAAGATTAGAAAAGTATAAACGGTTGAGGAATTGGATTGTATTGAGAGAAACGATTAAATAGTGAATAGTAACTGTACTGAATAAAACGATTTGGATTGAAAAGAATAAGTTCTATCGTTTGTACCCACATTGGTACAACTTTTTTTCGCAACAATTTCTGTTTTTATCTGTTCTCCCAGTTTGTTGAAAACGCTTGTTCGCTGCTGTTCTACCGACAATTTTGGCGCCGTGCTCTCCGTACTCTTCTGAAGGTTTTGTGACTGTCAACTGGGTAGCGTCTGCACCCACTATTTTAAATCCATCGGCTTCGTTAACCTCGTTTGTTTTAATTAGTTTACTTGTATTCGTTGTTGTTGGGTCCCCATTTAAGGTCCTTATTGATGCCCGGATGTGTAGTAACTTCGGGATCCCATGTTGTCTATATAAACAGTGGGGTTGACACAGACCGGTCGCGATTCGGCTTTAAAACGCATCATCTGAAAAAAATTAAAGTCGATAGCGCAATTCTTTCTCGAGTTATCGTGGGCCAAAAAAATTACACATACACCGTGCACCGGGTTTTAGAATAGTGCCGCAGAGTTTCTCTGCTTGTCGTACGAGGTGACTAAATAAGGATTGCAGGAAGGAGGGTGGGACTTAAAAGATCTCAAGTACCAAATGAACATAGTGACTAGACGAATAAACACCGTCTTTTGTGTAAGTGCTTCCACCCCCCTCCGGGTGGCTACGTGGGATACAGTAAGAAAAATGGCGAGATCCAGATGTATCCTCCACATTGTGAAAGCAAAGCCATATAATCATATGGCAGTAGGTGGGCCTAACAAACTCCCCACATCCCCACAGCCGAGCCCGGTAGGGCCTTAACTCATGCATAGCGGAAATAAAGAGTACATTTTTGATAGCTGTGGGCTAACGTTTTCAGTATTCTGTAATGCTAGTAATTCAAAGTGAAATCTGGCTGAAACGACTTACAACCTAATGCTGCTAGTGCCCCCGAACCGATAGAACCTTGGCAGGACTCAAACAAAGCTCAATTTTCGTCATCGTTAAGTTGGTGGTGTAGGTGCTGTACATTACTGTTTAGTACCGGTTTGACTCTGTTTAGTACTGGTTTGAATAAGGGCTAGTGCCAACCCCTACATGGCCTTACTGCTTGCAAAGATAACTGTCACATCCCGTGATGGCTATACATCCGAACATTGATAACAGCTAAAGATATGAACTCAAACGGAATAAACTCTAACGTAAAAACCAACGGAGGCGCAATCAGGAGAACCCTTTCCAGAGATCCTCTAGAATACCGAAATCTCCTTCTACTGGAATTCCGAGCAGACATGTTGAGAAAGCAGCAACAAGAGCCAATATTTGTGAAGAGGAACCCCAAATATCAGCGTTCCATAAGCTAGACGATCAGGGAGCTTGTCGAAAGCCAAGCGAACCCAATAGGCAAATAAAGGCAACCGTGAGACCAAGCGAACTCAAAAGGACCTGCCAATGGAAGAGAACAATAATGTAGAAGTTCCTAAAGGCAACCCTAATTCCAAAAAGATACCATCGGAAGAAATCTGGACAAAAGTCGTTAAAAGCTAAGTCAAAAAAATCAGCATATGCAGCTTAAGGAAACTCAAGGCCAAACCTAGTATTATTTAAATTATAGTAAGACCAAAGGAGATCTCTCCTACGCAGAGATACTGCGCAAAGTAAAAGCGGATCCCACATTGGAAGCCGTTGGAAAAGTGGTATCAGAGATCAAAAGGACGCAGAAATGTGCTCTCTTGTTTCAGCTCAAGCAGACGAGCATAAAAGCAGCCGAGTTCAAAGGCGCTATAAGCCAAGTACTAGGGTGGCAAGCGAATGTAAAGGCTCTGACCCACCGTGTCTGATTTCAAATGTAAACCACATGTCATGAAGACTTATGTTTACGGGATGCCCATACATCCATGGGGCATGGATACGTCTTGCCATCGCTCTGCCGCCTTCCTGAGATATCAAATCCGAACTGTGTTGCCGGCACAAGTTCCACCCTTAGTATGAGTCGAACCACCGTGTTACTGTCAAACTAAAAGATGTCGACGAATTAACCACCAAGGAGGATAATGCGCAGCAATTAAGTCGCAATTTGGACTGGAAGTAGTATAGCCACAAGACGTACTAACTTTGCGAAAGGCATTTGGTGGCACACAATCGGCGGTAATAAGTCTCACCACAGAAAATGCAAAAAAGCTGCTAGATATCTGACGAATAAAAATTGGCTGGGTCATCCGTGAAAAGGTATTGCTAAAAACGTATTTAAAATGCCTGGAATTTGGTCACATAGTAAATTAATGCAAGAACAATTAAGTCCGCTCTAAATTATGCAGAATATGCGGATCCGAAGGGGTGCAATAAGCATTACCGGAAGACGCAAAGCACGTAACCGGCAGCGGTAACTGCCGCATTTTCAAGGAAGCTATAACAAGAAGACATCCATGAAGATATCCATCACACAGCTAAATCTCAATCATTGTGAGACAGATCAGGATATTTTGAGACAGACAGCTAAAGATGAGGGAGCGGACATAATCCTGGTCAGCGAACCAAAACCCTTGACAGCAACGTATGGATCTGCGGCCAACCAAAGCTGGCGGCAAAAAGGCATTCAAAAGGTTTCATTCCAAGAAACCTACACTCATGGATATGGTTTCGCCCGCGGAAATATCAATGGCATACACTTTCCTAGCTGCTATCCCTGACCAAGCTGCACAATCGGTGAATTTGAAGAAATGCTAGATAACCTAGCTGAAGACGCACGTGGAAGATATCCAATTGTTATAGGAGCCCATATGCACGGGCAACCGAGTGGGACAGCAGGTTTACCAATCCCAGAGGCTATTCGTTGGCAGATCAAACACCTACCGAAAGGCGGCGGTAGGCTCTGTTGTCGATATTACTTTTCTTAGCAACTCCCTCCTGCCAAAAACAAAATGGAAAGTCAGCGAGGAATACATGCATAGTGACCACCAGGCGATATTGATAGACATAGAAGAGAGAAAACGAAATAACCCAAACTTACAGGTGCTAAATGGAAGGACACACTCTTTGATTAGGGTACGTTTGAAGAAATAATTAATAGTTGCAATCTGATCGAAAACAGAACAGCAGACAATTTGACGAGTCAGCTTACTATATCATGCGATGCATCAACGTCCAAAAGAATGGCCAGCGATAAAAGAGCGCCATACTTTTGGTGGAATGATGAAATTAAGGCACTCAGGCCAACGTGTCTATATGCTCGTCGGAGAATGCAGCGATATAATAGAAGGCCAAATATTGAAAAAAACCTTAACTCTTTTAAACGGGCAAAATGCCACTTAAGAAATGCGATCAAAGAAAGTAAAGCGACATGGTTCAGTCGCCTGTGTAACGTATAGGATGGTAATGGCCAATGTAAGGGGCTGTAGAAAAAAGATGCCCCACTCCACCCCACTATTGAACAGCTACATAGAATACCAAAAAGACCACATCTTATGCATTATATCGAGGAAGCGAAAAGGGAAACAAAAATCCCTGAAATATCAATGGACGAACTGATCAAGGCATGCAGAAAAGTAGACATAAGATAGATATAAATAGGCATAATATATAATAAGGCGCCTAGACCAGACGGAGTTCCACGTATGGCCATAAAAGGAGCTGTCGAAAGAAGATCAGACATGTTCATAACAACATACCAGAGATGTCTAAGAGAACGAATTTTTCCTGCCCATTGAAAAAACAGCATTAGGTACTCCTGCCAAAGGGAAATAAGCCACCAGGTGAGACGTCTCATATCGGCCAATATGTTTTCTAGATATCATTTACGAAATACTATTGTCAGTTGCTGAGGAAAAAGGACCTTTATCAAATTGCCAATTCGCTTTTGCAAAATCGCAGTCTACCATAGATGCCATAAAAGCGGCAGTAGGCATTGTGACTAAAGAGATGGAAGGGGAAAGATGGTATGTGCCACAAAGGAATATTACGCAGTGGTAACACTTGATGTTAAAAATGCGTTTAACTTCGGAAGACAGTTATCCACTTAAGATTGTAAAGTTATCTCAATAATAGGCAGTTTCAATATCAAAAAGAAGATGGTATCAAATATTATAGTCTCTCTGCAGGAGTACCACAGGGATCAGTACTAGGACCATTATTGTGGAATATTATGTACGATGGAGTACTGCTAGTGCCATTGCTACGAGGAGTTCACAGCTTAGGTTTCGCTGATGACATTGTTATTGTTAAGGTCGCTACAATCTGCAATAAATGCTGCTGCGCAATGCAGATAAAAGATTGGCTGTGTTCAGCTAGACTTCCTGACCACAAACTGAGGCAATTTTAATAACCAGTCGTTATTAAATTCGATTTAAAAGAGCACTGAAATACCTGGGAGTAATTTTAGATAATAGACTGTAGTTTGCACCACATGTCTTGATGCCAGCGAGAAAGCATGTTTACTACAAGCGGCATTATCACAAATTCTACTAAATATCCGTGGACCTTCTTACACTGGAAGGGTATTACTTTCAAGAGTGATCAGCTCGGTCATGCTTTACGCTGCCCCTGTTTGGGTCACGGCACTAGTCAGACAGTATACTAAGAAAAGAGTATCGTCGGCATACAGACTATGCGCATTAAGGACGATGTGAGGCTTTTGAACGATATCGGATGAAGCAGCATTATGTTATAGCTGGACTGGTACCCGTCGACATACTCGCGGATGAGACGTTTAGGATATACAAAAAATTGCATCAAACCGCCACGTAGAAACGCATGAAATAGAGGGGAGGAAAGGATGACCTCATTAACTAGGTGGCAGAATAGATGGCATAACACCACAAAAGGCCGATGGACCTATAAGTTAAGTCTATAGAAGTGTGAGTGAACCGGATACATGGGAACTGCAACTATCACCTCACGCAATTCCTGTCCGGTCACGGTGGGTACCGTAAATATCTGTACCAATTTGGGCACGATAACTCTTCTTTGTGTCTAAATTTTCCAAATGACAACGATGATATGGAACATGCAATATTTTATTGCAGTGGTTTCGCAGAAATAAAAAGAAACGTGCCACAGTTAACGTATTTTACGACGGAGAACTAAAAAAAAGATTTTTTTAGGCAACTGATGTTGCTTTATTCATTACAATTTTAATTCTAAGCTACAATATTTTAATGCAGTTCTATTTATAATGCATGCAAAACAAAAGTGTCTTATTACTTTAGAATAAACGAATAATTTGTAATACAATAATAAAAATTCATTCCCACGAACGTTTGCTGACTATGCAGCGTGTGTTGAAACTTTATACTGTTGTTGATAGTGTTGTCTGGCGATTTCCGTCGATGCAGTTCATTTCAGGTGGTGTGGTTAACTGTTCCCCCCTCGAAAAGTCTGCGTCCCGCAGAGTCATCCAAAATTTACTTTTATTGGACTTAAATCATATAATGACCCTTGGAATTTTGGGAAGTTTGCTGGAGTTTTCGATATTGGCATTGTCGTTGCCCTTAATTTACTTCTACTTTTGACAAAGAATATTGTACAAATTAAAACCACAAATATTAACAAAATGATGCTTAAATCTGTAATGATAGAAACTTTTCGATTAATATAAAATTTTTGAATCTCTAAAACATTATTTAAGTGCAACTTGTGTAGATAATCTAAATCTAATTTCATATTTCTTTCAGTTAAGTTCGTCTGTAGAATTGGTGGTAGAATTTCGTACTTCCTAATCTCCTTATTCGAGTACTCCTGCGTATCGATAGAAACCGTGTCATTGGAAAGTTGGATAAGGAAACTTCCGTTAAGATGTCTCCTGACTCCATGGTGCGTAATATTGCCATCAAAGTTCGATAGGAAAATTGTGTCTTCTCCGATGTTCTCTATTATAGTTTTGTTGTTGAATTGACGATCACAATTTGCATTTGTACCCCTTAATAGCAGGGTAACACAATGGGTGTTGGGAAGTTCCTGAAGTTGTTCTTTCTTACAGATGATGGTGCTCTGAAAAGATCTACATTCTCCAGTTATACCAAACTGTTCCTGCTGATTTACTAAGAGTTCCCTGAATCCTAAATGTATCTGGCTGCCTTCCTTGATTGTTGATCGTATTTGGATGTGGTTATACTCTACCTTACTTGTCTTGGGCAATGAAACTATGTAAAGTATTGTTGACTCTGTTGCTAATATTGAAGGTTCTGCATACTCTATGGCCTCAATTTCGTTGTTGTATGGAAGTGTTTCTATATTTGAGATGATTTGATTAATCTCCACATTGTCCAGTAATCTGGTGTTGATTGTACCAGATTTGGCAAGTTGTGCTGCTATTACTATTTCATTTATTTCTTCCTTTATAATGTTGAGTTTATTGTATATTATTTGCTCATATTTTTCTGTTTCTTCGTGATTTAAGTTCTTAACGATTTTGTTATAATCAGCTATTAATTTATTGATAGTGTCTGTTAGATTTCTATTAATTTTGTATTGTTGATTATTGTTTTCAATGATTTTATTTTCATTCTTAAGAATGGCATCCCAATCGGCGGCATCTGGATTTCCAGCCACCCATTTCCAGGCTGAACCTATCCAGTTTATAGATCTGGATTTTCTGGGTTTTCTGATCCTGAGGCTGCCGATAAGTGACTGAACCTGTTTTAATCGATAATTTAGTTGGGGCTTTAGAATACTTGTATTACTGATTTCATCTCGAATGGTAACCGTAATCCTGTTGATTAGTTCTTCATACTGTTTAATGCTAATTACGTGGATGATTTTGAAGTGTCCGTTCAATATTGCTCCATGCCCTTGTTTTATGGTGACAATGGGTGTAGTATATTCGAAGATGTTTACGATTGCTCTTCCCTTACAGGCCAGAAATCTGAAAAGGGAAATTATTATTCAGAAATATTCTTGATGTTTGACTTATGAATTCGACGTCCTGAAGCTGTTGTGACAGTAACCCTACTATCTTTAGAAACTATTTCTTTTTTGAAAACTGGTTTCTGTTTGCCATGTCTTCTTTTGTCTGAAACATAAATTATATCGCCGATATTGTAAGTTTTAGGTTTATTTCTTTTAACATTTTCTTGGAGAATCTTCCTGTTTTGATGACGTTTGATCTGATCTATTAAATCACAATTTACCTTATTCCTAAAGTTGATTAAATTCTGATAATTAATTCTTTGGCTTCTGCCAAAAAATATGTCCACTGGCTTCTTTTTCGTCACCGAGTGGTAACTGTTGTTATATCTATCAACGGAAATTTCCACTATTTCCTTAAGGGTTAAATCAGTATATTCTCTTTGAAGACATCTCACCAATTCTAAGATGGTCGAATGGACTCGTTCAATAGTTCCGTTCACCTCACTCTTACCTGAAGGCGTTCTGTAGATTTTAATTCCCAAAGACTTAATGTAGCTACTTATAAGAGGACTGCTAAAGCTTCCCTCATTATCCATTACAATCATTTTGGGTGCTGTGAAATAATGAAGTATTTTGGTTATTTTTCCTCTGATGTGTAGAACTGATCTATCCTTTATATGGAAAAACTTTGCAAATTTGGTAAACTTGTCAATGCATGTTATAAATTTGTCGTCTTTTATTTCCATTATATCGATGTGCAGAATTTCCGACGGGTAGGTAGGTGTAGGTGTAGGTTGAAGTTCCGGCTTACAAGGGTGTCTGTCATATTTGCTGGTGTTGCAGACATCACATTCTTTAATAAACTTTTTAATTTTCTTAGTCATCTGTGGGAAATAGTATCTTTCGAGTATTTGATCCTTGTTTTCTACAGCGCTGCGGTGAGCTCGGTTATGCGTATCTTGTATAATGCGCCACTGGTTTTCTTCGTTTGAGATATCTTCGGCGACCCGCTGAGTTATTCTTATTCTAAACTTGGAGAAATGGTTTTTGTAAATTTCCTGCAACAAGTTGAGGTGTTCCTCTGGGAATTTGATTCCATTGATAGTATTAAAATTTAATCTGTCTTTTAAAATGTTAGTAATTTCTTGTTGATTCCAGTTATGCGTACTAGTTCCTATGTAGTATCTATTGTAGGATGAGTGTGGTTGTTCATGGGCGTTCACTTGACCTTTTCCAAAAATGATTTGAGTCCTAAATACGTTTATCGGTGCTTCACAGTGGGGTATTAATTCGGTACTGTCCTCATCTGCACTATGCATAGTTTCGGCAGTATCTGTACTTTCTGTGAGGATATTACATTCCGTCTTTAATCTGGATAACGCATCTGCGACAAAGTTTGTTTTACCAGGTCGGTAAATTAACTCATAATTGTATTCTTCTATTCGCGATTTCCATCTTTTCAATTTCGCATTTGTATTTTTTGCACTGAGAGCAAATGTCAACGGTTGGTGATCTGTCAAAATTTTGATTTTCTTTGCACCGTAAAGATAATTCCGCAAGTTGTCCAATGCCCACACAATTGCCAACATCTCCTTCTCATTGGTGGCATAATTCTCTTCAGTCCTATTTAATGAGCGCGAAATATAAGTTATAGGCTTATCTTTCCCCAATTCGCCTTGGCTCAGGACTGCCCCTATTGCGTGGTTTGATGCGTCAGTCGTAAGTACAAATGGTTGGTCGAAATCGGGAAAGGTAAGAACTTCGGATGATGTGAGTAGTTCTTTCAGATTTGTAAACGCTCCATGCTCTTCCTTATTGAGGTTGATTTTAAAATTTTTGGATTGACTTGCTTTTGTTTGTGCACCTCCTCCCCTTGTAAGATTGGTAAGAGGCTTGGCAATTTTGGCAAAATCTTTTATAAAGCGCCTGTAGTATGAAGTTAGGCCCAGGAATGCTCTAAGCTCTTTTAAATTTTCGGGAGCTTTTATTTTTTTAATAGCTTCAACTTTTTTTGGGTCAGGCTTGATGCCTTCTCTTGTAATCAAATAGCCTAGGAACTCTGTTCTTTCTTTAAAAAACTCGGTCTTATCCAAATTAACCCTTAAGTTAGCCTGTTCTAGTCTATCAAATACCAATTCAAGGTTTTTAAGATGTTCCTCTTCCGTCTTTCCGAATATGATGATATCGTCAATGTATACATAGCAAATTTTGCCGATGTATTCATTAAGGACGTCATCTATCATTCTTTGAAATATTGAAGGTCCATTCCTTAATCCAAAGGGCAATCTTAAGAATTCAAACTTCCCGTTAAGAGTAGAGAAAGCTGTTTTTGGTATATCAGACTCTTTCATTCTTATCTGGTGGAACCCAGATGTTAGATCCAAGGTGGTAAAAAAATTTGCTTTCCCTAAACTTGCCAATGTATTTGATATGTCCGGAATCGGGTAGGTATCTGGCACGGTAACTTCAATAAGCCTCTTGAAGTCAATAATCAAACGGTACTTCTTTTCGCCTGATGCGTCTAGTTTTTTCGGGACCACCCATACAGGTGAATTGTATGGGCTTTTTGATGGTTGAATTATCCCGTCGTCAAGTAGCTTTTTAATTTGGCTGTTTACCTCTTCCCGCATGTTAACTGGATAAGGGTATGTTTTAGAGTAGATTGGCTCGTCTGTTATCGTTTTGATTTCTGCTTTGATATGAGTGTCCACTAATTCTGTATCTTTGATAGGGCCAAATACTTTACTATGATTTTTCACTAAACTTCGAATTCTTTGTCTTCTGCTCTCTTCTAAATGATCATCTCTAATTTGTAAACTATTTACTTGGGCAGATTCCTTTGATTTAAGTTGAATTTTGATTCCTGAGTCGATCGTTAAGATATTATTTCTGCGATCTATTACAGCTCCTAACTCCCGAAGGGTATCATCGCCGATGATACCGTCGAATGAATTCAGACCCGGAAGGATGAAAAAATTGATTACTGCGTCAATTCCCACACATGCAAAGAACCTTCCACAGATTTTACGCTTAATCTCTGATTCGCCGGTAGCTGATTGAATTCTGAAAGGCTTTTCTGTTGGCATAGAGTTAACTCCTAATTCGTCTGTAATAAAATTTTTGTTAGTGCCTGTGTCGACGAGAAACTTCAAAATTTTCCCATCCTTGGTTTTATATTCTATATAAGGGATGCTAGAGAGGCATCCGTCATAAAATTTGCTTCTAGGATTTCCTCTCTAGGATTCTCATTAACTTCGAGTTCTTCATTGACCCTTTTTTGATATTCTTCATTTGATTCGGTATATTCGTCATCAGCTTGGGTCTCCAAATTATAAATTCTTTGTTGCTTATGTGGGGCATTTAGAGATTCATTTTCCCGTTTTCCTGTATTGAACTGCTGGGGATTGTTCATATAATTTACTTGTTTCGTCTGAATGGATCGATCTATTTCCATTGGCGGGTTTGGCTTAGGGTAGTTTGGTCGAGGAGGTGGGTTATAATTTGGCTTTGGTGGATGCGTTTCTCCTCGTTGTTGATGTTGTATATTATAACCTGAATTTCTTTGTTGTACAGTTAATGTTGGTGGCCTTGGTGGCGGGTCACGTTTAGGTGTATATATTTGATTTATAGGTGTGGTAATTGCGTTAATATTTCCTTTTTTCTGCACTGATAAGTTGCGGTAGTTCATATTTTGAATTTCGAGACACACTGCGTAAGCTTCTGGAAGTGTCTGAGGTCTTTGGATCATGAGGATTTTACTTAATTCTCCATTAAGGCCTCGAATAAAGACGTCTAAAGCCCTGTTACGGTATGTCTCTACAAGAACATTTGTTGTTTCACTGGAATAATCTTCGGTCTTAAGTTTGTTGATGACTAATGAGAATTGATGGTTCACATTGGCATAAAATTCATCAATTGACATTCCTGCTTGCCTGAGGTTACTTAGCTGATATTCCAGTGTGCGTATGTCTCTCTTATCAGCGTAGTGTAAAGAGAGACATCTCTTTATGACACTCCAATCTTCTTCAAAGATATTATAGGAAATAAGGGCAGAGTTTGCAGCACCTCTAACCTTTTGTCGGATGCTTTGCAGTATGGCCCTATATATTGGCTTATTTTTAACGATATCGTAGTCCCTAAGTATATTCTCAACACTGTGGACCCAGGATAAGTATTCCACTGGGTTACCGTCAAAGGTCTGCAACTCCTTGACGCAGTCTGGAAGTTTACAGATGTCTTTCAGGTCTTGCTCTGTTGCTGGTGCTTTAAGTCCTTGCCCGGATCTAATGCCACTTGTTACAGGTTTATTTTCAAGCGCTTGAACTCGCTGATCTAGCTGCTTGAGCAATTCAAGTTGGGCATTTACAGCCCCAGTTAAATGAGTCAATTGAACACTAATTTCCTCCATTATGTAATTATTTTGTTAAAAATTAAACAATGGTAATGTATATGATTTGTGATTTATAAAGCTATTTAAATGCCTCTTTTTTTTTATAATTGTAAAAGGAATTTTAAGGTTTTTTTATTTATATATATTTAAACTTTAGTAAAAGAAAATTGGTACTCACAGCAGTAAAACTATGGTATAATGGGTAGCTCCTGTTTTCATTGTTGTATTTTGTTCGGATAGTCCGTAAAATTCCTTTTTAGCCACCAGCTTTGTCTTCGCAAGCGGCCTACTGCGGTACGGATGTTATCACGTCACTGTACTTAGTTTCTTTAATTAAATTTATAAATTAAAATAATTGTACTACTTGTTGTACAGTTCACAGTCACAATTTGCGAGCACTATTCACGTCACTATAATATTTGTACTGTTTATTGTACAGTTTACAGTCACAATTCGCGAATACTATTCACGTCACTATAATATTTGTACCGTTTATTGTACAGTTTACAGTCACAATTCGCGAATATTAATTCACACGGAAAAAACCAAAACCGAGATGAACTTAAACAAATTTTATTTTAGGGTCTGCGCAACCGAATCCTAGTTCTTGTGGTTTAGGATTTTATTACACGAACTACCTGTCCCTATGTTCTTATGGGTTATAGAGTCAGGTCCCTGCTCGGGCGCCAGTTAACGTATTTTACGACGGAGAACTAAAAAAAAGATTTTTTTAGGCAACTGATGTTGCTTTATTCATTACAATTTTAATTCTAAGCTACAATATTTTAATGCAGTTCTATTTATAATGCATGCAAAACAAAAGTGTCTTATTACTTTAGAATAAACGAATAATTTGTAATACAATAATAAAAATTCATTCCCACGAACGTTTGCTGACTATGCAGCGTGTGTTGAAACTTTATACTGTTGTTGATAGTGTTGTCTGGCGATTTCCGTCGATGCAGTTCATTTCAGGTGGTGTGGTTAACTCCACGGTCCTTCGTCGAACATATGTTAGAATCAGAGGAAAACAGGTCGGGAATTTGTAAGTTTATAACTGGTGTGCAGAAACAACTACACCAAATCGAACAGGTATAAAGTGCTGACACAGCAAGGACTTAGGAGATGGCATAGATGCTGACTAGCCACGCGAAGTAATACCTCAAGGGAGTACCACGGGGAGGGTGGTTGAAGTATGCACTGCTTGGTTTAGTACGTAGGCATTGGAACATTCAGGAATATAGATCGTGCATGCTAGTGGCTGGAGCTACCAGTATCTTTTCAAGGTTACACACCCTATGGTATAGCCATAAAAAAAAACACAGAGAAATTTTTTTTAAAATTGTCTAAAAACACTATAGATACCTTAAAACGTAAAAATATCACACAACTTTAATTTTCGAGGTGAATGAAAGATCTTCGCATTAACGTAAAGTAAATTATATTACAATATATTAAAGAATATAATGTAATAAAAAATAATGTGTGTTTGGGTGCTGTGGAAATAGGGTAAGCACTTAGAGGTGTTAACCTGGCGATATTCAGTGATGTACCTACATATCAATCAGCAAATCAATTGTGCCTATTTTACCGTCACGGGTAGTGATCCGGAATCGACTTGCCAACCTTATAAGAGCGAGTGCTGACCATCAAACGAAAATAGCACCACTATATATGGGACAGCGGATGCATTCCCCAAATGAGACTTTATCCGGGCTACTCCAGCATATTTGGAGCTTATGCCAGTAATGATTTTCGAGAGTAAGGGTTCCGTCAAATAGAGTGCGTTTTAACGCCACGTTGTAATCTTTTAAAATCATAGAAGCTATTACACAAAACGTTCAACGTCGCGGTGATGTATTGCAATACAAAACCTTCAGTTGATATTTTTTGTTTTTGTAAAACGTTTACAATATTTAATAAATTTATGCGTAAATACCCATGTTTATATGACCTGTGTGATAAAAACTAGAGGAACATTGTTTTAAAGGCCGAAATATGGGAAACTGTTGGTAAAAATTTGACTGAAAGGACATTTTGACAGATAATACAAAGCTCCTCAAATAAAATGTTGTACGCTGATGAGTGCTCTTTGTTTGACGTCTCCTAACGCGACGCAAAATAATTTCACGGCAGCCTTAAATAATCTTACCGCGGCATAAAAACCCATTCGGTTTGTCTGAGCCTTTAGCCAAAGTCTTGAAAAAGAAATGGTAGTGGATGGGGCTTTAATGGATCCCCGGCATAACCGTCCCCTCGTCCTTGACGAACGACCAACAATTTGTACTACCTTTGGGACATTGTAGTATTTACTGCCTCACACGCTTAAGAAAGACGTTGCATTCATTTCTGGCTCGTGTGAATTTTTTTCGTTTTTCCTATGTCGGATTGGTCTCGAAGGATCGAAAAACCGAAAAAACATTTATATAACTCTGACAGCCTCTTTATAGCTTAAGTCGTACCATGCCTTTTTTGGCTGGATACTCTTCATCCAATTAGGGATGAAGGATCGCATTCCAAAGAGAATAGTGTCTGTGATCATATCAGCACGGCATCACCTACGAGTAAAATTTCTAAAGAAGCTATTATGTTAAGTCCGATTCAGTAGGATTTCTCGTATTGCCATACGTATAAAAACAAGTCCAGGGTGTTGGCGGTATGACTATCAACGTTTGATATTCGTGTGGGCTGATTTATAAGCTGGGTCAAGTTGTTTTCCGCAGCAATGATCTCAACACACCGTTCATAAGGAGTTCTTTGTCCAGAATGTCGAAGCCAGAATTGTGTATATGTATTAAAATCGCCTGTGTTAATAATTTCAGTACGACGATACGGGAATACAATTCTTTGTATGGAGTCAGACAGTGCATCGAACTCGTTAAAGGTCGAATCGCTGTCCAGTTTAGAGATTATGTGAAGGAAGCAGTAGTAGAAAATTTGCTTATGGAGATTTAATTTTAGCGACATAAAGTTGAATTCCGGATTGGAACATGGATCATATTGTGCTGGATTTTGGGTTCAGCTGAACCCGAACTTCACTTTAAATTTAAAGATCATCTCGTCGAGTTTCCGGATTGGAACATGGATCATATCGTGCTGAATTTTGAGTTCATCTGAACCTGAACTTCAGTTTAATTTTAAAGATCATCTCGTCGAGTTTCACAGTGTAAGTTCAGTTGAACGTAGTTTAATTAAATTGTATGTAAAAAAATTGGCAGTATTGTAAGTTATCGCTCCGTCATGCAAGTAAAGGCTTTCACACACCGCCGCGAAAGCGACAGCGATAACTATCGCCATAGCGAGAAACAGTTAAACACACCAGCGCGATAGCGATAGATAGCGATGGAACTTTTTGCTCAGTTTCTTGTCATTTTTAATTACTATATATTCTCAGAAACCATCTATCTGTCTTGTAAAAATGTGTAGCTCAAGTGATGAAGAAGAAGAAATACTATTGTTGCTTGTTTTAGCCGACGAAGAAGATAATGTGTAAGTTTAACAATTTAATTTAATTTAATTGTATGGATGTTTTTCTGAAGAACTAACATTAATTCAAGAAGAAATTCGGACAATGGATACCAACTATCGTTGTGCTATTAAGCGAATAGAACGTCTGGCTGTAACGCTAAGGTAAGCTCACAAAAAGAAAACACAATATTTTAGTATGTTTATATATTATGTAATTAGTCTTTAATTTTAATAACTTAATAACAAAACATCATTGTTTTATGAATGAAAAGATTCGTAAAACTGGGTTGTTGTTGGCAGATTCTCCAAAGGAGGACCTTCATTTGAGGTGCTTGTATATGGCAAACCTGGTAGCTGGTATACAGTGTGCACTGTGCTGTGTACACTTATACTCAAAGAAGTGCTTGCTGATTGAACTGCATATTCCTCATCCTCCCTCTGGAAGAGTTCTTCCACCAAAACAATGTTAGCAATTCTCATTTTTGCTGAAGCTTGCCTTCGTGCTGAAACAGTTGCTACAGTTTTTGGCAAAACCTAGGAACATGTGCTCAGTGACATTTAGATTAAAAGTGTGAACTTCTGAAGTTTTTCGTTTTCTTGGAGATATGTTAGGATTTTATCGACTGAACTTTCCATTTCTTGATGATACAATGTGTTCTAAAGGATCTTTTTGCTGTTCCTGTTCACTTGATTCTTCATTTGCTGGGAAACGCAGGATACTTGTCGGTTCACTGCTATCGTTGAGATCTGTTTGTACATTGGTTTCAGTCTGACAAAACTTTAGAAAGCGTATAAATATTTCCATCCTTTATAATAGCGAGTAGATGGTGCAGATTGGACGGTTGTGGTCTTTTCGGGTCGTATAAATCTTGCATAACAATCCCGAAGATTCTTCCATTTCTTTTTTTAATTCATCTAATAAAATTAAATATAATATGTACATAATGCTAAATATCTAACATAAAGCTAAAGTTTTTTTTTTATTTACTCTCAGATTTTTAGCTACGGGTAATAGTTATGTTACAACTGGCAATAGCTACAGGATGGGATTTTCCACTGTTGAGAAAATCATTAAAGAAGTTTGTGAAATTCTATGACACAAACTGCAACCGGTTTATATGCCTGAGACTACTAAGGAAATATGAGAGAACTCTGAGAGCACGTACAGGGAAAAGTGGAGATTTCCTAATTGTATAGGTATAATCGACGGCAACCATATCACCGTAAAAAGCCGAAAAAAAATAGTAGATCGACGTATTTCTCTTATTTAAAAAAGTTTTTAATCGTTTTATTGGCTGTAGTCGGTGCCGACTACAAATTTATATGTAATGATATCAGAGGATATTGGAAAAATAGTGACTCTGGTATTTTCGAAGCATCTGTTATGGGATAGCATTTTGAAATAGGATCATTTAAGAGAAATGCTTGCCTGGTCAAACAGTATTGACACCAAATGAGTTAATAGGTGACGAAGGATTCGCTCCAAAGTCATATTATTGGATAATTTTTTACACAAGAAATTAACTTTTCCACATCCACCATTGCGCGATAGAACGATAAAATACTACATGCAGCGATAGACACGTTCAATCACGATAATCGCCGATATATATCGAACTCGGTGCTAATGCACAAATTTGAATGCTCTATCGCTATTGCGGTTGTTTGTGTAAATATTTTGCGTTGTTGACAATCGGGTTAAGTTTTGTTTCAAATTACCATTGTGAGCAGTATCAAAACAAAATTTAATTTAAAAAAAAAGGAAAATAAATCAATAATTGTGCATAAAAAGAGAAACAACAACAACAACTGTGTATAAACTGCCAGCTATCAAATTGAAATTGAACAGAATTCTGTCGTTTAACTTGTAGTTTAAGTTAAACGACAGAATGAACTCAGTTCAAGGGCTAAACGAAACTGTGGAACCGAATAAATTGTTGAACTGAAGTCTAAACTAAAAGTGGAGTTTAAACTTTCACTGTCAAACTGGGGGTTAGTAATTCAAATTCAAATTCTCATGTAGAACGTTTTCATTCCACTCTCTTAGAACATTTTAGAATTCTAAAAAATCATAATACTATCACCAATCCCAGAGAACTTACGAGAAGAAGCTCTCCTAAAAACAATAACCCTAAAAATTATATAAATTAAATTATAGAAATGAACCCATAGAATTTAACTGAAAGAGCACATTTTATTACAAAGAACGAAACACTACTAATCTAAAACCTACATTTAAGAAACTTCAAACATTTAGAAACAATAAAGTAACAATTGTCGCCTCTAATAAGAAACAATATCATAAATCCAAAATTAAAAAACCCCGAAAATTTCAGATTCACTGTGCAGCCTCAAACTAAAATTTTTATTAAGCGACTGGCAAGGTTATGTTAGGATTAGAGATATAGAACTTCAAGTAATATCAAATTATAAGAAAATATTACACAGTGTAGAAAGAAATTTATGGGAGAGTAATTTAGACTTAATACGACAAAATATAATAAAACTTAGTTATAGTAATCAATACCCAGCAATGTTACATAACTTTAAATCATTAGAAGAAGAAATAAACAAGAAGATATGAAAGGTCTAAAAGAGGATTGATAAATGTATGGGGTAAGGGATTACAAATTTTAGCAGGAGTAATGGACTCCGACGATGAAAAAGAAATAAGAGAAACATTGTCAGCAAATCAGGAAAATAATAAAAACATTATTTTTAAATTAAACGAACAAATAGAAATTAACAATAATTTTAACAAAGTTATGCTAAATAATACTAACCATATAAATTCTCAACAAAAGAAAATATGTATAAAACATAAATTCGGGATTAAATGAAGTAGAGCACATACACAATACTTTCCAAATTGAATACGACATTCAGCTATTAGGGGAGCAGGTACGCAAAATCAAAGATAGTCTATTACTTTGAAAATTAGGTATTTTAAGCGGAGATCTTCTTACTAATGAAGAAATTCAAAATTATAATATCTCACACAAAGAATTAATTAACCCATTATGACCTGAATTAATTTAGTGTTCCAGATTCGTTTAATGTTTTATTATATTGTGGTTATAGATCCACTTAATCATTTCTGATTGTTAGAATTTCGGTCCAACTCCTAGTTCTGGAAAAACCACCGGACGCCGTATGGCAACGCTAGGTTATTATCGTGTCTCAGATGTTATGTAACTTGCATTAAATAGTTTGCTTATTGTTAGCTAACAGTGTTATAAACTATTGATAAAACTGTTCTGGGGTTTATATTTTATTATTCAAGAAAAAGATAAGTAATTTAAAAAGAAAATTATAAAATTAGTATAATAATATATTTTTTGGATAATATTATAAACTTTCAAATTGCAAGTTGCAGGCTGCACAGAGCCCCTCGTCACACTTTATGCATTGTAGTCTAGTTTGACTCTTACAAGACTCTAAATCACATTTGCGACGGGATCAAAACGCATGCAGTCCTGGAGCCTGTGGCCAGTTAGGGAAGATTTAGAAACTGCTGGAGGGCCGCCGCCACGAGGTTCATTTCATTTTCTCTTCCAAAATCTTGCTGAGTTAGTTTACTACCTACTTGCCCTGACAACACCCAAGCATTGCGTACGGCCGCGTCAATGAGGTACGTGAAAATAGGCCACCACCATTTCTTCAACCGGATTCCTAAGCGGTAGGTATTTATATTTTGGTCCATTAGGTCGGTGCCTCCCAAATTTTTATTAAATTCTGTGAATATAGCTGGTTGCGGAACCTGAATTTTTTTTTCTGTTGCACAATAACGGCCAACATTTGTCGCAGTTTGACGCGGATAAACTTCTTACGCCCGTATTTTCCAAAATACTCATAGGTTAGAGTAGAAGATGGCACATAGTTTTCTTAAAAGTTCTTTTGGATGATATCTATGAGTGGTCTCAGCTTCCACATCTTGTCTGTGGCAACCATATCATTGTTGTCCGCACAATGTAAAAAACGCATTATTTTCATAAATCTGTCTCGTCGCATACAGTTATAGACCATCAAATTTCTCATATCTTCGCCTTGGTCCCAATAATGTCTGTTAGAAGGAACAGTATTGTAGCCAGATAAAATAAGAATAGCGATGAAAACCTTCATATTGTCATGAGTTATTTTTGGGTCCGAGCAGTTGAGCAAAGCTGCATATTTTTGCGATTGATCTACTAAGAAGTTGATAACATTTTCTCCTAGAAAACGATCCAGAATTTCCACAGGCGATTTTTCTCTATAAGATCGATAATCCGCTTCAGTAAATATACGATACTAGCGAAGTAAATCGTCATCTGTCCAAATACGAGACGCTTTTTTGTTTTTTTTTTTCGTTGGAGTCTCGTCTTCATTAGAACTGACAGAACTGTCGGAATTACTCGAAGAGTCAAGTTGACTCTGCTACTAGTTGCAAGGCAACGAGATGCAGAGCGTCCACGTGGAGTGTGAGACCCACGAGACGGCTTACGAGAACTACGAGAGTAAATACCAGAAGGTCCGGCCTCAGGTTCAATGCTAGAAGGTACTTGTTTGCAACTTGAGTTTGTTTGGCGTGCAGATAATGCTAGTACCGCTTCGCGCCTGGCATTGAGTTGTCGACCTGTAAAGTTATTTATAAGACCACCTTCATTTTCGTCGGCTTAAACCTCGTTTGAATGAACTACAAGGTCTGATGGTTTGATATATAACAACCGAGGCTCAAGATCTCCGTTTTCTTCTAGCACAGCTAATGCTGCATGTAGTGAAATATCCCAAAAAAATCAAAAATAGTAAATAAACATAGGAAAAACTAAAACGACAAAAAGACTACATAACAGCCTACAGGTGCCGAGCGGCACCCGTCACTTTTCGCGTAGGATAAACCGAATAAATGAAGAAAATTGGATAATATTATTGAATTATCAAATCAAACGATGTTTTTAAACAAATAAAGAATACATAAATGTAGCAAACTACGGAAAATTAATGCCATTTTTTGCAATATTTTCACAACACAAAATAAAAAAATTCCAATGCCGGTCGTAACAAGCCTACTGGTTTGCACTAAATACTAGAAAAGAAAGCTAACTATGGCTAGAACAACATGGAGAATTGACGTTTTGAAATTATTAAATATGACATGCGTAGGGTACGAAAATGTAAACACAAAAAACGGGTGCCATGCGGCACCATTAGGTTATAATGGGTATAAAATGCTCTATAGTTCTACATAACAACAAAATAATTTTTATATTAATAATTCCAAGTTATGATACTAACACATATTACAAAATATTCCAATTCCAAATAAAAATAAATTAGAAATCGACAGTATCTAAAAAATTCTAATCTTAAGTAAAAATAATACGATATACGAATATCTAGAATCACCAATAATGGTGAAAAGTCAGTTAAAATTATTATCAGATAACTGCATAGCACAAATTTTAAAGCAAAACCCAATATGTAACTTTATATGCAAAGCTTGAAATTAAGCAACTAACAAACAATATTATTATAAACCAAAAATATATATAATAATTCATGTGATTTAAGAATCCAAGGAAATAACTTAATTAATTTTGAAAATTGTAAATTAAGCATAAACGGACTTGACTACGAAAATTTAATAACAAGCGAAAATTTCGTTATCCCCAATTTCAACAACATTAAAGTTAAAAACATTTCTTTAAACATATCACTACCAGAAATTCACTTCGACAACATTAAAAACACAGAATTAATAAAAGAAATCAAAGCGAGACATTTCGTGACTGAAGGCATAACTTTCAGCACAATAATCTTACTTATAATTGTAAACTTGATATTTATTTCGATAATACTGAAAGTAAGTAAAATTTAAAACTCCCATAATACAAAAGTTAACATTCAGTTACAACCTCTGGATTCTACGGAGCAGAATCTTAAGAAGGGGGGAGTTACGGCAGCAACATACGTCACTGCCACACGCACACCCACGCATAACGCATTAAGTGGCTGCAGTAAGTCACAATATTAAAAGAGGATGAGTCATCATCCCTTTGAAGATCTATGAAATAGATCCATGTCTTCAAGGCCATCGATATTGACTCGGCCTTTGTTCACACAAGTGTGAACTTTCAGATGATATCATCTTCTTTCTGCACTAAACTCATTCTATCATTTGGATGCGGATATTCTTTTAAGTTAATCAGCAAAATATCCAAATAAATAATATTCCAAAAATACATCTATGCACAAATAGATAAGCAACTAGATCATATTGCAAGAACATTGCAGAATGAATTTCACCACGATCTTGGTATGAATACCGGTACTCAAGATCGATCAAAGGTCAACGTAGTTCAAGTTCTGTTGAATTTTCTATCTGACTTCTCCCCACCAGTGGTAAGGGATCAGCTACATAAAGTCAAATCCGTTTTCTATTGTAATCACGAATTTGTAAATAAATTATAAAGTGATTAAAATTATTAAATAAAGTGTTAAAACAATATTAAGTATTTTCTTTTTGCCCAGTGGTTCAAATTAGAATTGAATCAATATGAGACAATTATTAAAAGGAAATGTAAGATAAAAAAAAGAAGAAGATCCTCTTTTACACCAGAATGTCAGGGAATACGCATTCCAAAGGATTAGAATAAATACCCAGAAGCCAATGCTTTACAGATTTTTCAAACACTCCAGAAGATATAATTGTTCTGATTGATTTTGGAAGTTTATTAAAAAGATGGCAGGACGACACCGAATAAAAATTGCGGAAAGCAGTGGTTCGAGCAAAGGGTACAGTTAGAACATTTAAATACTTTTTACGTAAATTATGATTAGAAATAAATATAATAATGCTTTTTAAATTTCCTGCTATGAAAAAGAACGTTTTCAAAACTTTAAAGCAATAGTGACGGACTGCAAGAATTTTCATATCTTGAAACAATGGAAAACTGAGATGTCTACGATGTTTACGACAAATTTTTCTTTTAACATTTTTCTGGAGAAATAAAAGCTGTTGAATTTTGTTATTATAAACACCTTCCCAACACGCAATACCATATTGAAGTTTTGAGTTAAATATACCATAGTATATAGTTTACAATTATTTTCAGAACAAACATTTTTCAGGTAGAAAAACTTTTTATGAGTGCAAGGTTTAGTTGGGAGGTTTGGGGTCAGTGGTTATTTCGCTGCACGTGTGATATCTAAAACTTAATGCAGAACTAAATTATTAAGGCTGGTTGTTGTATTTTAGGCAACTATTCATCTCACTTGATTTTAGTTGCCTGAAAAAAATAATGTCTTTCGGGAGCGGGTGGGATTGAACGCCGAACCGTTCGATTGGGAAACCAATACACCACCACTCAATGACAAAAACAGTATTCTGCAAAATGGCCCAAAAGAGCAAAAGTCAGGATTTGTCTAAATATTTAATCGAGGGAAAGTGTGAAGATGTTAACAAGTAACAATCATCGACACTGACGCCTTCGCAAGACGTACGAGTAAGTACACACTACATACAGTATATATACACATTAATGAAAACCTATTACTTCAGCAGTGTCAATAGTAGAGCCTACCCACGTCTGGTTGTCGTTTCCAAATAATAAAACCAGTTCAGATGTCACGCTTCAGGCAATTGAAAATTTTTTTTTAATCATTTACTCTTTGTATCGTAGGTTGCCAGTTATGTACGAGTATGTGGCAGGTCTATTCTTAGATATAATCCCATTCCATATTATGTCAAGTATTCAATTTTCCAGGGATAAGTGTTATTAATGTCAAGAGAGCTAATATAGAGTCGGCTTAACCTTTCCTCACAGCATACATATACGTATTTCCTCATATGGAATTATTCCCCTAGGTTAAATGGCATGAAAGAATGGACAACTCCTTCATGTTGATTTGAAAATGTGGTTAACCAAGAAATCGCGTACTTACATACATACATATTATGTTCAGAACGGTTATATGGAATCTTTACTTGAAGGACCTAAATGTATCTTACATCTTATTTTGGTGTCACATATCATTCAACTTCAACAGTTCACGATCCAATAATTTCTCCTAAATTAAACACAACGTTTGCTCTGTGAAAGTCTCAATAGAATCCGAAGAAACGTCAAGGAGGACTACGGAAGAACATGACAAGCCAACATTTTGGATTTACTTGAATTCCAGGAAACTTGAGGTACATACCCCAGATCCAAATTCGTATTATTAAATAAAGCACATGCCCAAAACACAAAACACGCTATAGGAAAAAAGATAAAACCGTGTGCCCTACGATGGCATCCGGTGATACATGAACAATATTAAGGCAATTACATTAAAGTTGAAAACACTCCTTAAAAATATCTAGTTTTTCCTTAACCAATTTGTCAAAGTCTACACTAAATACCGCACACGTGTGTACCAATCTGAATATTCTTAGATGATTAAATGTTACAAGAATAAAAAAAAATTCTTTTGGGAATCATTCTCTGTGGAATTGTACGTTCATCTCGATATGACAAACAGGAAATCATAATAATAATAATAGAATAAGTCTTAAAATAATTTGTATAATTTTTTTTAAGGCAGAAATACTTTAAATAACTTATCATATTTCAAGAACAAAAACCGGCAGCTATCCTATTCAAAACAATTAAATTTTTCTGTTTTCTTTTGTTTCCATCTGAACAGAAAAAAGGACTAGTCGTTTGTACTTCTTGTAAACACTCGTATGTTCCTTTCACTAGAATACAATCGTTTCAGTGATAAGGTTCCTACTGCAGAAGCATCTAGGACATCAGCTCCTAGTATTATGTTGTACCATATGAAATGTCAGTTCGCAATAAGAAGCTCTCGAATAAATATCTGTAACAAAAAGTGCAATTTTTTTTTATAAGATAAAGTGGTACGTGTGTTTGACGTGTGAGACTTTTAGGGTTCATTGTACTTGTTGAATTGTTTATCATCATGTCGACGGCCCAAATTCCGACTCTCTCCTTTTATGAGACATAATGCGTCTCTGGCAGCGAAAAACATTAATGACGCATTTAAGGATGCAGCAGTACAGTATTAAACGCTGATTCGCAAAGCTCCAATCGATAGATCTTAACCTCGAAAACGAACCACGTGGGAAAGCAGAAATGGAAATAGTTTTAAAAGAACATGGGAGTATTTCCCATGACAATAAGGCCATAAAAATCTTTGAAGACTTTACAGAGTCCAGAAATCAAACCTTCTATAAAAAAGGAATAATGGATCTTGAATCACGTTGGGAAAAAATGATAGATGCTAACGGTTCATATTTTGACTAAATAAAAAATTGTAAAAAAAAAAATATTGGTTTTTAAATTGTTACCTCAAAATCGGGCATTCCATTTGGTACAACCCTTGAGCCTAATGCGAGTGTATGCGGGACAGTCACAAAAATAGAGCTTCACAGAGTAGTTTTCACTCTCATAAAAACGTAGCAAAATTTTGTGTCACTAATACCTAATTTTCAGCCGCTTATCAATAGCGTAGTTCAGTAAGCAATCTACAGTCTTTGCTATTGAGTGGTACAAGAAAAGTCGCTGACCTCTTAGACACATCGGGAAGCAGGCAGTCCTAATTAAGATTCGCGTCCTAAGTAACTCTCATCTGGGACACACAAGTCCCAATGTATTCAGCCCTTCGACTGCTTTCAGAGAAGCCTTATATTTTCAAATTAACTCAAAAGTGATAAGAAGTCTCAGCTAGGTTTAAAGCGCACCTTGGCTATATTACAGGCGCATCGCGCACTCAACGAATTCTTTACAGTATATGTAGTTCATTGTCGTCACGACTATTACTGCTTGTAAGACAGACGCAATTTTTCCTAACGAGGAATGTAATCTCAATTTGCAATCTCCCAAAAAGACAGCAGCGCCGCATCCTAGATCGGATTTAAGGCTATTCATGAAGACACGTGCCTCTCCTGGCTCAGATTTTGGCCAAAACCATGGGCTCAGGGAAGGCCGATTTCGTACAACAGTACTTTCCTCGGTGGAAAGAACCTTGTCTTGCCGAAAGCCGACAGCGCCTTGGAGGTTTTATATTTAGTCCAAAGAATTTTGTCATCCGGGGTGACCAGTATATAGCAGCTTTATCGAGAAACGAGCAATGATGTCTTTAAGTACTAAGAGAGTCAGCCAATTCAGCTTTGTCCTCCTAGTAAAGAGATCATCCTCACTTTTCAGAGGATTGGCTGAAAGTGCTTTTCTAGTTCACTAATCGTCGATCATAAAAGCTACTCTAACCAGGTTTCGGTATGAATGCCAGTGCCAAGCTAGCAGTGAGTTACCAGCATCTGATCTATACATTTTTAATACAACTGGGTATATGCCATCGGTGCCAGGTGACTTGAAGTCACTAAAGGCAGCAACAGCATGTTCACTAAAATCATACGTCACCACATTCAGCTCTCTAGCAAAGGTGAATGAGAGATGATCGGCATTCAAGGGCGGTTTTAGAATATAATGAGACCGAGTCCAGGGATTTGATGGCGGCCTAACTATCCGAAAATATGCGGATATCCTTTGCAGATATCACGCTTTTCTTCAACCAGGACAGAGCTTCTTTAATCGCCAAAAGTTCCGCCTGAAACACGCTACAGTGAAGACGGAAGGAGAGGCTTAGATTTAGCTTATCTGAGAAAACACCGCCACCAACTGTAATACAGTAGAGGGCTACGCGAAAGTGAAAGAGCTCCTAAAGGAAACCACGACGGAGCGCTACTCATGCACACCGAAGTGTGAAAAGCGGCAATCGATGCTGCTGAAGGGGTTGGAATCGTCTGCTGATCCTGACGAGATCCTGGCGCTGCTCAAAGAGAAGGAGTACGAAGGACTCAAGTTTGTGGAGTAAAGCCATTTACCACAGCTAGAGCCAGGCGGGAGAAACGGAGTTTGTCGTTCTTCCTGCTGAGCTGCACAGCCCCAAAAGCCGTCTGGATAGTCTAAGGAGTATCAATGTCCAAGACTACCAGGTGGTTCTTTGGGAAAAATTAAAAAGGAGCGAAGGCGTTATACAATGCGTTCGCTGCCAGAGGTTCGGGCACGCCACGTTGAACTGCCAAATGCAGCCTCGATGCGTGAAGTGCGCTAAGAACCACAGTTCCGAGGAGTGAGCTCTGGGTGTTGACGGAGCATCCGATAGATCGAAGCTCTCGTGCGTGTTATGTGGAAACGTGGGACACACCGTAAACTATCGGGGTTGTCCTAAGTTCGCTGACATTAAAAAAGCAAACCTGGCTCGGCAGCAGAAGGTGGAGGTGAAACGATCACCTGTCAGGTTTCAAACACCAGTCGTCACGTCCCAAATTTCCTACGCCCAAATGGCGTCAAGTAGGGGGCTACGGTACAGCAAGCGACTATTGCTTCTCCGGCGCCAATGCCGAGAACAACGGAAGCTGCACCTAACATGCTAGCCATCTTGCTCGCAATCCAAGGGCAGATGGCTCAGCTGCAAAAGCAGGTGCAAGCACAAGCCAAGCGGGTGGACCAGATCTACGTGCGCCTGCGGGGACTAGCGCAACACATGTCGTAATGCGTACACACATGGTGGAGCAAATTTTGAAGGTCCTTGCGGTGAATATTAATTCACCGATTAGGATCGAACGAAGAGCCGCGATGTTTAAATTGCTACAAGACCAAACTCCTGATGTACTTTTCGCTAACGAAACCAAGCTAACCGATAATCACAAACTGGAGTACAATAATTATATTGTTAGAAGAAGAAACCGGCCCAGATCCAAACGTGGAGGTGGTGTTGCGATCTTCATTAAAGAAGGTATAAAATTTCACAGAGTGTACAAGGGAGTGTCGCGCAGGTTCCAGGTGTTGGAGGCAGTTGTCATTTACATTCCGCTCCGCAGTGGAAAGCGGCTGTGCTTGGCCTCTGCTTCACAATCCACCCTATTCATTACAGAGCTCGACACGCTTTTTCGACTTCTGAGGCTGGAATCGGGGGAGAATTATTTTATAATCGGCGGGGATTCCAACGCTAGACACAGAGATTGGGGAAATAATTTGCCAAATATTTACTAGGGGGAACGTACTACTCGATTGGTGGGGTCAGCACGATGTCATGTACAGACTCGGTCTTAAAGCGACGGATAACCCGTCGTTTCCCAGAGGCGGGTCTTATTTGGATCTACTGCTGTACGACGAACGTATACGACTGACAAGTACGAATTTACAAACATTAAACTGTCTGCGCACATTCGTGTATGACAGTGACCATTGCGGTTTTAGCACCGAAATTACAGTTCCCAACGAAATTGCGGAATTGGAGGAGTTTGTCCAAAGATATTCTTACAACTACAGTAAGACTCGATGGACACGCTTCTCCGCAACCTTGATAACAGCGCTCTCCTCGAACACGCTCCACCCACCGTCCAATAGGAATTTGTCAAACGAGGAGATCGACAAGTACCTAAAACGAATGGACGAGACAATTAAACAAACTATGGACGCCACAATACCGCGGTATCGACGTACGACTAACGAAGATCTGTTCCACAATCCTACTATTGACGCACTACACCGACAGAAAAGTAGACTTCTGTCTAGACTTAAAAACTTGTACAGACAGTTAACTGACAGACAAGACCCGGAGATTAGGACACTGAAGTCGTCGATTAAAAATGTGCAAACGTTAATAAAAGAGAATTACAGAATTTCTGTAAGTTCATATTGGAACAACAAGGTTCGGGCCGTGAACACCAGCAACCCGAACAAGTTTCCACAAATCAATAAACTATTTCGGAGAAAAAAACAAAACGACCTTCAGTGTCTTAAAATAGCTCGGACAACAGACAACGAACGGTTACTGAAAATAGCAGGTATTGATCCAAATGAAGCCGCTGACGATGACAACTTCTTTGTGATCGAGGATCCACAGGAGAAGGTTGAGGCCATAGGGGCGACTTTCCAGGAAGTATACAAGGCCACTGATATCATTGGCCCTAATTACGACCTGGACAGTCACGTCTTGGTACACAACTGCTACACTCGAAATGAAGTAGAGACTTGGCGATCCGACGGCTCTAGTTTCACCCTGTTTAGCGACGAAAATAGGGCAAATAATGTCATTACCAGGGAGGGTGACCTACCCCCGTTCATTTCGAAGGAAGGACTCCATGAGATCTTCGACACAATCAGGGCTAAGAAATCAGTGGGGACCGATGGTATTCCGAACATCGTGCTTCGACATCTTCCTCTAGAAGCGGTGGACATCTACACCACCGTATTTAATAATGCAATGAATAATGCACATTATCCAGCGCATTGGAAAACGGCGGTGGTTCAACATATCCCCAAAAAGGGAAAGGATATATCCAATCCGGCGAATCTCCGGTCGATAAGTCTCCTTCCGAATATCAGTAAGGTTTTTGAAAAAGTAATCAATAGAGCTCTGTCTAGTTGGGTTGAGGACAAACATATAGTTCCGGATAATCAATTCGGTTTTAAGGCGGGACATGATATCTCACATGCCGCGTCTAAACTGGTGTCCGATATCCAATGGAATAAAGGCAAAAAACAATGTACTGGTGCCTGCCTTGTTGACTTGGAGAAGGCCTTCGACACCGTATGGTTAGAGTGTCTTTTCTATAAGCTGACTGGGCTGGGCATCAGACTCTTGTACATTCTTTATAATATGCTACACAACAGACAGTTCATCGTGAAGAATGGTGATGTGACTTCTGTTGGAATATTTCAAATTAAAAATGGTCTTCAGCAAGGCGCGGTCAATTCGCCGATCCTATTCAACATTTTTACAAGCGACTTGATAGGTTCACTTCCCCATACTATTGCGTACGCAGAAGATTTGGTAGCGTACAGTACAGGTCCAAAAATCGAGGTTATTAATACTCTCTTGCAGAGTGACTTCGATACGATAAGACGATTTTGCGATGACTGGAAGTTGAAAATCAACTTTCAGAAGTCGGAAACCATTCTCTTTAGGACGCCATTGTCTGGAGCTTCTAGGTACACCAGAAAAAATTGGCGTAAGTTCTCGATCATTGGACAACACGGGCAGTCTCTTGCCTGTCGAAATGTAGTCAGATACCTTAGAATCTGGCTAGATCAGTTTCTGTATTTTGGCAAAAATGTAGATGCTGCTCTGGCATCTAAAAGAAATAGATATGTACTATAAATATTTGACTATTCGGAGGAAAAAGTTACTTAAGTTTCGAACAATACTTTTCTCAACCTCCGGAATGGATGCGAGGATTTTGATAAAGCATTTCGGCATCCGGAGAAGGGCGCCTTAGAGGCGGCTTGCTGACTCGGTTGAGCTCCAGATTCCTCCGTTGAGGGAAGTATTTTAGTAGCAGCAGCACCCCTCCCAGGTGCGAAATTATCGATATTGATGTAGGAGAAGGGGAATAGGGTAAGCATTCTGTAGTCCCGAATAACTCAATAAGTTCGATGCTCATGTAGCAGACAAATATAGACGGCATGACTCCCCAGGTTTCGGGCAGATCAAACGAATGCTTCCCTACATCTCGAAGAAGTCATCAGCCTTTCTGCTGCCCCTAAGCAGAAATGACTACAGGTAGCGGTGCTGGTGTCGTGAAGGGGCACTACACTTTTAGTGGTACAACATCCTTCGATGCTTGCTGTGAAAGTGATGACGACACCGCGGAGCACTATCTCTGTGAATGTCCGGCTTACGACTCGCATAAGGCTGCAAGTACTCGGCATTGAAGTGGTTGGTGCTGGTACTGTAAGCACTTTATCACTGAAGCGCTTACTCATCTTTCCTCGAACTACTGAAAGATTCCATTAGAAACAATTTACAAGGAGTACATTGGCCCAGTTCTTAGTCTGAGCGCTGTGTTCCGACAGAAAAAGAAAAACAGGTATGTATCATAATTTTAATTACTATATATTTCATTTGTAATATTTTTATTCACATTGCAGTGATAGTGGCAACACTGTTCACCATCAAAATAATACTACTTGTACTATAAGTGCGAATGCGAATGGGAATAGGTCTGCTGTCAGATGAAAGGGACAACAACTAAATGTATTCATGTATCTAAAACGATATACAATCCATTTGCAGCAATGAACATAAAAATCATTTACTTCAATTTTCAATGTTTTATTCATAAATCCATTAGAGCTCGCGTCAGACTCAGAGTCAGAGTCATAGTTACCAGTAGATAGTATAGTCGCTTAGACTTATAGACACCATTCCCGGTCCTCAGCTGGTTGTTCAAAAGATTGATGCAGCATCCATCCACGACGCTAACGACAACGAGAACGACTACAACTACCACAATAACAACAACCACCAACGACGACACGACTCCAATGACGATGCGATTATCACAATCGAAATGAATAGTTTTAGGTTAAGAGTTGGCTTCGTTATTTCAAATGCACACACCACTATTGCTTCCGGCTCCTGATGTTGAACACTGTAACAAATGCAGGTGTTACCTCGCTACTGGTTATGGAACAACCTACATTTACTTCATGCAACTGCCTGCTGCAGTTCCCTTCCTTCTTCTTCCTATCCTTTCCGTCATTTCATGCATTCTCCCGATGATGTTGATGGGGTTGGGGATGGGGTTGACGATGAAAATCCTAGTTACTGATGATAATGATTGTGCAGATTGGTGGAAGTTGGTGCTAGTGCTCATGATGGTTCTGTTGCAGGTGGTGTTCCTAGTGGGGGCAACAATGACGTTCTATAAATAACGTAAATTGTGCAGTGTCGTACTTTGGAATATTGTTCAAAACACTACTATAAAAGAAGCGATTGCCTACGTAAGAGATTACGTTTTGAACAGAAGTCCTTCCTATGGGTGGAACGTAAAGAGCAAGGTTGGCATATGAATCTGCTGACCACTGCCGTTGTAGCTACCTGCTGCATCGAGGATAATTTTAATTGAAAAATTATATATGACAGGTTTTCTTTCCTTTTACTGATGATCACGACAATGACGATGATAACGGCGAATTTAAATATAAATTCAGCGACAAAAAGTGGTGCAAATTTCAAAAAGCTCACGATTCCATCTGGCAGAACAATTTATCAAATTGCCCAAAAATGCAGGATAAACAATAAACGAAAAAATAGATTTCAAATTATGCATAGTATAAGTATTATAGATTTGGTTACATACATACTTACATACACGTACTTTTATATACCTCTCGTGTTTTTTTGCTGAAGCGTAAAATATACTCGTAGTTACATACACGAAATAAATTTAAAAATACATACATATGTTGCAAATAATGTTAGTTTTGATGTTTTCTAAAATGTTTTAGTAGATAGTTTATAGTTCTGAGAATCAATCAGCAAAGCTATGGCAGCATTATGTGTATGCCTCTATTGTGTTTGTTGGAATTTCCTTCTGTCTCTTAAGACACTCATACACATTACTTTTATTTTTATTATTTATTATAAGATATGATAACACAGGAAACAAATCAAATTTTGTTTTCTGCAGCAGTAGTTTTCGTAGTGGATTCAGATTCAATAAAGTTATTAAGTACTCTGAATATATTTATTTTATTTGAATTGACTCTAGTTCTCATGAGAAACTGAACTAGTAAAAAAATATAGATTTTTTACTTAGTCGTATCTACCCTCGTTAACATATTTTATTCTACGTAAATCATAGAGCACCTTGTTTATGATTTTTAATTGGTACAGATAACAGTTCGTTTATTAACTTGTCCTATAGATTGTTATTATTGCGAAAACGGATGAGATCTCTACGAAGTTCTTGTATTAATAACCCCGACCATATAAAATATGTGCTAAATTTTGTAAAGAAAAACAAATATAAATGATTTATAAAAGAAACCTACCAAGCATATTTTCGAAAAAAACAGTATCACTGCTACTTTTTTGAAGTGAAAGTAAAAGTGCTCACATGGTCTTATCCAAGTACAACATCGGCTAAAACACCAATACTGCATAGTGAAGACTTGCCTGGAATGGTAGATATGTAGTAGATGCAATGGTAGATAGATGGTAGATGCAATTCTACACTTCAGGGTTTCTCTCAAGGTGAACTAAACGACTTAAGTCGAGATTTAAATTTATTAAAAAAATTAGCCGAGCTTCCTGCATCAAGACTTAAGGAAAAACACTGTCTTCAGCCTGAAGTGTCAATAACATTGTATCGGACTTGAGAGCGGTACATATTTCTTCCATATTTTACTGAGAACAATGATATCGTAGCTATATTGTGTGGATATTCCTGGGTTTCTAAATCGAATGGGCCTTTCAGGGTATCGACCTGGAGATTTGCGACTCTTCATAGATAGCTAAAAAAGGTGTTTGAAATCTGTGTTGTTGCATAATGGAACCGAATTAGCTTCGATTTCGATAGGTCATTCAACGAAACTTAAGGAAGAATATGAAAATATCTAACTTGTTTTAGAGAAAATTTCGTTTGGTCAACATCAATGCTAACTTTGTGTAGATTTAAAAAATATTATATTTTTATTAGGTCCACAAAGTAGTTACCCTAAATAAAAATCTTTTTTTTTTTTTGTCTATGATGAATCCAATATTTTGCAAAGATTGGCCGTCGAAAACAGATATGATTGTGGGTAAAGCTAACATCGTTCATGAACCATTGGCATGTCGAGAAAAAAAAATTATTTTTCCGCCCCTACATATTAAACTTACGCTTATTAAACAGCTTGTTAAAGCTTTAGACAAGAATGGTGATTGCTTTTAAGTCGTATAAGCAAAAATGATCTTACAAATCACATGAAGTAGGCAGGTTAAATCGGAAGCATGGACAAGGTTCGTATCAGTTGTCAAAAACTTTTTGGAAAACCACTAAGCTTTAAATTATTCCGAAATAGTCGCCAAAATTTCTTGTGAATATTCAGAAAATCGGAGTCAATATGAGTATCAAATTACATTATTTGCATAGCCATAATACATTGATTACACTGAAGTACGGGGGGAATGGTTTCACCAGGATATAAAGACTATGGAAGAGAGATACGAAGGCCGGTTGGGATCGCCATATAATAGCAGACCTTATTAATGGACCGTATATTATCAAGATAAAAAATATTGCAGACGGTCAATCAATGGTCTGACTCATGAACAATATATGTTCCAAATCAGATTTCCATCATTTGAAACTCAATCCATAAATCATGCATTTGTCGTATGAACAAAGTCAAGTTCGCAGCGTATGCACTTCAATCCGGAGTTTATACACTTGAATGCACCGGATACAATGTAGTTGCCCCAGACACAGTTCTACTTTTCTCACACCTAAGCTAAAGGTATAAATAATTGTCAAATAGAATTAAGTTTGGGTTTTGGGTTTTAAAGAGGACATACTCGTACGAGTTAAGTCCACAAAATTAAAGTTGTATGCGTTTTTTGAAAAATTTCACGTGCGCAAGAAACCATATCTTATAATTGTATTGAAATAGATAGGATAGATAAAAAGAAAAAGAAATTCACGAATACTCGTATGTATATTTATAATTAAACATAAAAAATATGTCCAACAAATAAGGCATATTTATATGAAGGGAAGTTCTGAATTGTTTCTGATTTTTATAATAGTAATTGACAGAGAGTTCCACAAGTGTGGCGTTTGAAAAAAATTATCGTTGTGACGTCAAGCTCGAGAAACTGGGTTGTATAAGGTGGAATGATCAGACATGTGAAGGACAATTTACTATAAAGGTATTCTAGGTTTTCGCATAACAATAAGTTACAAATGTTTGTTCTTCTCTCGATCCTGATTAGTGGGTTAACGTTTAACGCAAAGATATTTAGAATTACCTCGTTCAACGTAGCAGATATTGTATCGGCGCCCTAGACTGGTCCAACAGAGTCAAATAAATGACGTCCGTTCGAGCTGATTGTTCATTTACCTGTTTCTGGAAATGATCGATTTCAAGTCTAGATTCGCTTCCGGTAATTTTTCAGCTACCTTTGGTGTAGTTTTTGGTGTCATTGTGGATTTACCAGATGAAGATACCATTTGGACAAATGATACATTAGGTGTCATAAAATTAGAAAACGCACGACTCTTTTAACGCTTCTCTTCTTCGATGATCTTTTTTCGAGCCTGGCCTTTTTTTCAGGTCCTGGAATCTCTGACATTGAAATTCCTCTAAAATACGCCCGTAATACGTAAAGTACGTCCCGAATTCCTGCAGAGCACACAAAATAGTTGACTCCTATCCGCTACCCTATCGTAACCTAGAGGATATTTTCCACTTTACGAGAGAGAGAGAAAGAGAAAGATGTTTGGCTCAGTGGTTATTTCGCTCCATGGGTGGCATCCAAAATTTAATGAGCAGACTAGATTATTAGTGTAATTTTACTTGTTGTTATATATTAGGCAACCATTCATTTCACGAGATTTTATTGTAGTTCCCCGAAAAAATGGATGTCTTTTAGGTGCGGATGGTGTTAAACCCCGAATCATCCGATTGGGAAGCCAATACACTACCACTTGAGCCACAGCCGCCCACTGCTTCTATTGCTGTTGTCGCTGTTGTTGTTATTGCTTTCGTGGTTGCTGATTTTTTCATTATTGCGGTTGCGGTTGCTCCTATATTTTGTGTTGTCTTGTTTCTTGCACTTGTTTATGTTGTTGTGGCTACTTATTTTCTATGTCTTGCTGTTGTTGATTCAGTTGTTGCTTTTGCATTTTATCTTGTTGCAACTTATCTTTTTTTCTATATATAAGCTCTTTCTCGGATAAAGAGTCATCGTCATTCTCCCTCGCCAACATAGCGTCACTCCCCTCCTTCGAATCCATAGGTGTACTCTTTTTTATTAGCATCTAAGCCATTGACACAGCTGAACCTGACGTCATACTTCGTTCGTCCATAGTCTTTTTTTGTTTGGAGTTTGACTTCGACTTTGTTTGCCTTCTTACCTTCTCTGCTTTAACTATATCATCTGTTGCTTCAGCTGTTGTTTTTGTTATAGTTTTTGGATCCTGCTGCATTTCAGTTGCCATGGTTAATCGCTTTGGCAACGGCTTCTTTAGCGTGACTGCATTTCGGCACCTTTATTCACTGAGTTTTATATTAATTTAAATAAAAAAGGAAAGTTCAGGAAATCGCGGAATCGAACCTTGGTCCATAAACTTCAACACTTCGACTTCGTATATTTTTTCATTTCATTAATTTTAAATGCATTTTTATTTCAGTTAATTCTATAATTCTTATATGCTTAGCTTAAATAACTTAAAATTATCTTATTCTAACTTACTGGTCACATGCTTAGAGTGCCCGCATGTGACCAGTAAGTTAGAATAAGTTAAACCTAATACTTACATATGTTATGTCTTTCGACCTACCTACGGTATATTATTTTTACAACTTAAAACTAAGAAAACAATTTGTTAATTGAAAAAAAAAAAAATAGTAAACAGACTTTAGACTTAGTATATGTTCTACGGAATCAACCCAATAGTTAAATTTTGTTTCCCAAATTTGCTACTTATCACTCTTCAACCTTAATAAAGAGTCGTCTACTATCGTGACTACTGATTTACAGCACTTGATGCAGGTTTTTTTAAACAGGCTGACTATAGATTAAGGACCAAATGTTGAAAACGTTTAACTTTGCATCCCCTCACAGGTATTATCCATTGTTGTATTATTTGGATATCCGTGGACTTACCTTACTTGCAAATAGATAGTGGTCTGAGTTCATATTAGCCGCTCGGAATGATCGAACGTATATAATACTGGAGACGTATCTTGAATCGATCGCAACATAACACAATTTGCAATTAGCTTTGCTTGTGTCCTCTTTGCCTACTTTGGCAATAAAATCACTTAAAAACTTTGGGCATTTGATAACATCGTTCTTTTCTTTTCTGAGGTCACCAACGAGTATCAAACCGATTTACCGATTTTACTCTAATGCGGATTGTAACAATCCATATCCAAATGGACGTCGATAGTATACGTTATTGCTTTTCATCCTCCCTGTAAAGGGCGGCCCATCTAAATATTACTTACTCAATGGGGTTGATACATATGTATGTACTCGTATATGCTTAGCAGCAGTCTAAAGTCTCTGTTGGTTATGCTGCTACACTTTTCCTATTCAACATCTGAACATTCTAGGGTACTTAAGGGTGAACTGACCTTATTTAAGGCCCTTGTTTGCCTCACACTGGTAGGATTTCTAAGTCGAAGGGTAGTTAATCAGTTAATCCCACGTGAAACCGCTTTGTGTATTCATATCATATAATCATAATTAGAGCACTGGGCATCGACAGGTTGATTCCTATTTGTGCCTATCATAATCGTTCAACACCCAACAGCTGAATAATTTGGAAAAATATAATTTGAATCTACTTACTGACGCTCTGATAATAGTACCATATTGAACAAGTATCGACGAATATCATATTAAGACATTTTAGCATGTATTTGTAATAGTATTAACTAGGAATGAAATTTTATTTTTGTGGAATCATGTCTGTGGAAATACGGTAGAATACACGTTCTGGCTAATCCTGACATAATATGTAAATAGATCTGTGGGAGATACGACCTATATCAATGATGTGTCTCCCCAAATAGACTGCTTTGCCAAGTGCTTAACTCATGTCGTTTTGTATTAACCTCCATTGAGTAAAAACTAATCCTGGTGTTTTGAAGCTTCCCTTGAGAAATAAAACAGTATATGCTTTTTCTTGCTTTTATTTTTAATTTAAGTATGGCCCTTCTAAGTAAATTAATACTGTGCCCATTGACAAATAACGGCAAAGCACAACATGTGTAAATCTCTTTTCTACCTTCCCACAGGCGGTAATGTTACACATACGTGTATTATTACAAAAATCTTGTTCCCGAATTTATGTATGTGCTCTTCTTCTATCTACTAATATTTTAATTTTATTGTTTTCTTCTTTGTGTGACAGTTAAAAAAAAAAAAAAAAAAACAAAGGCAAAATATAAATTGAGAACTGGAAAAATGGAGCAATCCTAATACCTAATCCTAATCCTTCGCCTTCTACATCTACAACAGTGATATTAAAGGCACGTTGAAAATTTAAATTTTGTTGTTAATTGGGCTTAATTTTCTGGAATTACCCTCCCTCACTGAAATACTGCACTGTACCAGGAAGCGAAATGAGATTCATATAGTATGTGGTAGTAAGTTGCAAAAATTATTTCTCAACTTTATGTTTAAACATATTTTTCGGCAAACGAAAGCGTTCGAAATCTGCAGTTATTTTTTACCACATACTTGGAATTTAACAGCAAGGTTTAGTAGTAGACTTTAAAAATTAAAAAAAATGCTACATCCACGAAATTTGATACATTGACAAGCAACAGAAAAAACTTTACAAAATACAGAAGACACGAAGGCCATCAACAAAAGTGTGGACGTACTGCGACTGCTTGCAGGACACATCCTGCAGATTGACCTGTAAGGATGCAGATGTTTTATAAACCGAACGGGCTCCAAAAAAGACACTCTTTTAGAAGGCATAACACGATACTTATGACAAACACGACACGCCCTCCGGTCGAGGGGAAGCCGGTAGATGTTATTCCATTAGAGTACGTCCAATCTGTTTGGCTCCTAACACCCTATCTGATAGAAAAGATTGGTATTGCGCAACCTTTTCCTATAAATTTTGTTGATGACTACTACCAATCAATTTGAACACTAAGATAAATTTGCAATACTCCCAAGTCAGTATTTTGCTAAGGTAGTCATTGTCTCATACAATATTCATTTAAGAACCATGCGTGAAATCAAGATGCATTTTTACTATTGGATACGAGTATATTCGAAATTGTGCACCAGTCCATAATGAGAACTCTGATAAGCCAATGGGTTGCCTTATTGTCTAGGTATTATTCTAAAAAAATTATTGGACCAAACCAATAACGTAATAAACCGGTTTGGATCTATTTACAAGTCGCATGAGCAGCATTCTAGCTCGTTCAATAGATTAAGATTTAGTTTTCTCAAGCAAAATCTATTGAGTGTGTTTTAAAAAAAAAAAATTAGCTTCCTGATAGGGAAATTCTTGCATTTACCCCGAAAATCGAAGATGAAAATTTGGTGATATATTTACCTTCTAAGGTGTCTATAATTTCTTTAGACACTTTTTAAGAAAATGTATGTGTAGCTGTGTGTATATCAGTATGTATGTCCGTTTGTGTCAATTGTTTTGGACCACGATAACTCGCAAACGGATAGTGCTATTTGAATTTTTTGTTATATGATGCCCGTTCATGCCGAATCGCGGCCATTATATTCTGACCAAAATCCGCTGATGGCATACATCATACACAAAAACAATACAATTGTTTTTTTCATAAAAATAGAGGACACTTTCGAAATTTTTACAATAGTAATTGAAGTCTTTAACCCTCTACCGCATACGAAGCCAAATAGGGTTTTGCATTTTATGAGGCATATTTTTCCAAGAAAACCTTTTCGAAATGACGCGAAATTATTTTTTCCCATTGGTATGTATCCGTTAACATAAAAAACGGTACTTTTTCTTTCTGCCTGATAATTATAGCTAATGATATTAATTTATATAGGTGATTCTAACATGAGCGGACAATAAAACTGGAGTTAAAAACTAATTTGCGATTTCAAGTGCTAATTACTATAAGTATTCGGTAAGTATAAAGAAAAAAAAATTATTTTGAGAAAAAATAAATTGTTTTAAATATAGTAAATAGCTTAGCTTAGCTTTACGAGCGATTTTCAACACGGAGCCATATATGGTTTCGTATGTATTCAGAGTTGCGTTTTGGAAAATTTTTTTCTCATATTTTTATTTATTTCATTTCAATTTTCTTCAGAGATAATTTAAATTGTTATGAACGAATTTCAAATGTCAATTGTATCCGATGTTGAATTTGAGACCGCACTAAACAATAGCGACTGCCTTATAGTGCCCAAGTCTGACACCGAACCTGAGCCTGTAATTGAGCTAGTTGCATCGACTTCATAACAAAAAAAGGCAATCCTGAAAATACTTTGTATTGGAGAAAAGAACAATTAGACCCGTACGATGAAAAGAATTTTCAATTTACGGGTGCTACTGAATAGCCAGAATCGGTGATTGGGCTGAAAACACAGTCCTTTTTACGGAGAAGTTAGTTCAATTTGTCGTAGATCAGTCAAACAATACAACATATTAGACAGAAAACATTATTATTTATTATTTAATACTTTTTTACAAATACGTTACAAATAGAAAGCACAAGAAACAGTGTATGCAAATGGAAGAAATGTATTACGTAAAAAAAATATCTGCAATCTGTAGTTCTTAAGGAACTAGAAGCGAGAGCAGATTCACAAGCAAAAAAGATTAAAATTAAATTAAAAATTGAATGAGTGGGGTCATTATAGAATAACATAAAAAGCAGTAACAAAAATGAAAAGATTATAATTAATATAAATTAACATAAGAAGCAATAAAAAGAAGAAAAAAGACAGTTAAAAACAAGACGTGAGAATCGAAAATTGTCTATGTCAATACACAAAACAGATCACGAACATCTCTGTAGTTTAATAATAACAACCGAAATGGAGCAGTTCGTTGACATGGTGATTTACATGTTTTGTGTTCAACTGCCGTTTACGCGATATTATTGGAGCAAATCCGTTGTTAAGGAATATCTTTTTGACACTATGACATGCGGCAGGGACTGGCTGGCATCGGCTTACCTTGGCCACGACCATGTGAACCCCCTCCCTGGTGATAACCTAGAAAGCGTGGTACTGGAAGCTGGAAGGCAAAAAACTGGTCTCATCATCGTATGCGACGCTAATGCACATCACACGGTATGAGCCAGTACCGACATCAATGAAAGACGTGAGTCACTTTTTGACTATATTTTAAGCATTTACCTCTTTATTTGCAACATTGGCAATGAGGCCACTTTTATAACTCGAAACCGACAGGAAGTGCTAGATATCACTCTTGTCTCCGACAGCATCACACAAAGGTTAACGGACTGGATGGTATCGTCTGAACACTCCTTTTCAGAACACAGATACATCCAATTCAGCCTAAGTGATGCTCCCCCAGCCAACCAGCCTTCTGGAACTACCGGAAAACTTATTGGCCAAAATACAGAGGAATACTGTCAGAAACGCTATCCTCAAAACTATCAAGTCCTCCGCGTAACACCAATGAGCTTGACATGAGAGTCAATGAATTTACTTGGCTCTCAATCAGGCTATGGCCGCGTCCTGCCCTCGTATTCAATCTAGAGGCAAGAAAACGCCACATTGGTGGACATCAGCACTGGGACTGCTCAGAAACACTTGTAGAACACTTTTAAACATAGCAAAAGCCACAATAAAAGTGACTGACTGGGACCCATTCAATTAATCCCTCAAATTATACAAAAAAGAACTGGGGAAGGCAAAGCGACAATCCTGGAGGTCATTCTGTGACAAAATCACAGAAACCTCTGAGGCATCGCTAAAATTCAGCCAAGACTTCTGTCAACGGCTCAACATGAATACTGTAAAGGCAAGACGGTGGAAACTGTTTTGGACTCACTGACTAGCCACATCGAACAATCCCTACAATATAAAGAGTACACAATGGTTGCTTTCCTGGATATAGAATGCGCTTTTAACAACGTCAATACATCCGCAATCACGACTGTGCTTCAACATTTTTACTGGAGAGCAGAGTAACACCTTCACCGAAAACGCAACTGATTTAGGAGACACTGGAAACTTAGTGACGATGCTTACATCTACAGTGATTAAACATCTCAAACACAAGTCCCAAATCTCACAAGTATCGCAGTCCCAAATTGCAAGTTCACCTGTACAAAAACGGATTATTATCATTAGGCACAGCCAGACTAAATCGATTGTAATTCTAAAATGCCAACAGAGAAAGAACTGAAAAAACAAGGTTGTGTAAGCATAATTGAAGAAATGACTCAAGTATAGTCATTTGTGAAATGGTCAAAGGCCTGGTATCCTAATTTGATAACAGGCCTGCAAACATGCTGTCACAGTATGTTGGAATGCAAACGAATCATCACCAAATAGCAAAAAGAAAACCAGTACAGAGACAATCCTGTTCCTCAACCTTTTGGTTTATACGGTCAAAAAGTGCCAAAAGAAAATACATTTGCGCATGATCGATTTATGCTCAGTAAACGTATGGCTTCGTCAGAATGACTTCTGCTTTCAAAATTGATTTTTTTTTTTCTGCTCGTAAATATAGGAAAACCTTTTTTGAGTGATAGATTTTGTGGAGCGAAAAATAAACTAGAACAAATTCGTTGATATCTATGGTATAATATTCTCAATAAAGACATTGACAGATCAAAAAAAAAAGTTTAAAGGTGCGCTTGTAGTTATGGTTTTACATTTTTATCATTATGAAGTTCACGAAGGAGAAACGTTTGGAAATTATTAAAAATTACTACCGAAAGCCTGAGTCGGTGGTCGTAACGTTAAGAGTCCTTACTCCAATTTTCACACGTAATAATCGTCCCACCAGACAGGATGTGCATGCTACAGTGGATAAATTCGAGTCAACATATTTAATATTGAATATTCATGTGCCAGTGAGACAAAGCACTGGTCGAAGTACCGAAAACATCGCCGCCGTAAGTGCTTCAGTTCAAAATAAGAGAAATTAGTTGATTCCACGCCATTCACAGGAATTGGGAATCTCTCAGTCCCCATTGTGGTGAATTTTGCATAAAGGTCTTAGCCTATACCCTTACGAGATCAAATTAACTCAAGAACTGAAGCTCTGCAAAAGTTTTAAGAAAATCCTGAATTGATTTATTTAAGGGGAAGTTCAGTAATCATGTAATCTGGACAAATGGTCCGGCCGAATGGCCACCACAGGTAGAGGGCTACGTTAAGTCGTTGGTTTATGCCAACAGGCCAACAACGTTCCGGCCGATATATGTGGAAGAGGGGTGGAAAATTAGCTCCAAAGAATCGATCGTTGCACACTTGGTCGGGTTGATCATGTGAACGAGGTCGAATTTCATACTTAAATTTAACAAATGTACTACACCTGGAATGAATTTGAGCCCGATATCTCAATTATTCTGTGTGTTACTTAAATACAAAATAGTGATGTCCTTATTGAAAAACCCGATTCAATAATATATTTACAGAATAGCTTAACGCTTTTTGTTATAGGACTCCGTAAATGTCCTAAACGTATGAATGTATATAGAACCTAAGCAAAAATTTAGAAATTTACTTTAGTGTGTTTTGTCCATCAAAAGCTAGCTTCCGAACATATTAATAAAGAATTTAATGTAATAAACAATAATGTAATACGTAAAACTATAAATACATAAACATACATATGCAGAATCATATCTCGTTGAGAAAGAAAAATACAAAAACCTCCAGAGCTAGGCGCCTCAAATATAAGGCCAATACGACGATGACATAATACGAGTATCATAATTAAGTTGCTTTTACACTTTTTAATGCTTTCTCAGAAGAGATGTTTACAACGAAAATAATAGAAAAAATTTAAAACTAGAGTTTAAAAATCGATTTATTGTTAAGTGACTTTCTCACCAAATTTTGATTTCAATAATGGATTGAAATATTTTGTGACACATAGAGATAACATTGTTTCAACCACATTTTGCCCGGATCAATCATATCTATATTTTGTAAGAAAACTGCTTTTGGAAATAAATGCTTTGCCTGGTTTATAAGTAAAAACCGAATAGCATCACCTTGCCCCACAGAAAATCATCGAATTGAAGTCCATATCTCAAATATTGATTTGTTGTGTTAGGTGTGAAACTCAAACAACGGGCTTCTTTTATCAGTCTTAGAATTTTTAAGTTATTTTCTCTTGCTGTGATTTATGCATCTAACCTTTCTGCAATCCTCTAACAGTCATATGATGATCTGATTCAATTATGACATGAATCTGGCTCAGTTTGTCTACCCGAATATTAGTCATCTTTTAATGAAAAAACGCCAGAACACAATTTCTTAAACCAATTCTTACATGTTCGTCTTGATAAGCAGTCAACAATATAACCTTCACATATCTCTTAGTGAGCTCCAATAGCTTGCTTACCTTTTTGTAAATTAAAAGGAAAAATACTAGGTGGGTGAAAAGTAACCTCCTTGACCACCAGAATGCGCTACTGCAAAAAAGGTTATGGTGCCTTGAAATCCATTCATATTTAGGCAGACATGCCAAATTTCAGTGCGATACTGTCTTTAGTTTTGTTTTGACAGCTGATTGTTGTTGACGTGTTAGGCATCATGCTGAGTATGGATAAAAACGATTTTCATTCTCTCGTAAAACATTATTTTTTGAGAGGCAAAACGGCGAAGGAAACAAAAGAAAAGTTGAGTAAATATTATGGGGCTAATGCTCCGTCAGATTACACAGTCAAATATTGGTTTCGAGAGTTTCGTGGTGGCCGCAACTCCACTACCGACAGCGACAGGCCCTCCGATGCTGTTACAGAGGACAATGTCAAAAAAATACATGAAATTGTGTTGGCTGACCGGAAAGTGAAGTTGCGCGAGTTAGTAGATACCACAAAGATTAGTACTGAGCGCACACGCCATATTTTGGGCAATATTCTGCACATGAAAAAGTTATCCTGCCGCTGGGTGCCGCGCATGCACACTCCTGACCAAAAACACGAACGCGAGAGCACTTCGAAAGAGTGTTTGGACTTTCTGATGCGGAATCGGGAGGATTTTTGGCGTCGATTGGTAACTGTTGATGAAACTTGAATCCACTATTACGAACCAGAGAACAGAATGAGTGCCCAGCAATGGACTAAAGCCAGCACGAGTGCTCCGAAGCGGCCGAGGGAGGCTCGATGTGTCGGAAAGGTTATGGTGTCGGTTTTCTGGGATTGTCATGCATACTCTTCATTACTCATGCATACCAAGGAGGTTACTTTTCACCCCACCTAGTATATTAACAATGACCATTTTTTCACTCCATTGACACTATACTAACAGATGTACAGGAATTTATATTTGTTTCCTACGGTACGGTGATGGATACCCTGAACCAGTAGCTTAAAGTACAAAAACGAAAATCGGGGTGGTTCCTACACGAAATAAATGTCAAATGACAAATGACAGTAAATTGATTTGTAAATGGATTTCTTGTAATTTGTGTCGAAAAGGGAAAATTTGAATTGTGCAAAAAAGAGGGAATTGTAATCTGTTGAAAATAAAAAACTATCACTGAATAATGTATAAGTAAACATTGTAATACTTCATCTTATGAATTCTTATTCTAATTTACTCGTATAACCTACTCTGTTGCACTTTTCTTAACCCTTAAAGTCGCGAATTAAATTAGTTTCATTTAATATTTCAGTAAAATAAATGTACAATTAGAAAGTTTAAACGTTTTTCTCTAAAACAAAGTAATTTTTTCTAAATAATCGCACGCGATGCCATCGTTTTTTTTTTTGATTATTATGCTGATTGGTTAGAAATGGCTTCATCATCGATCTCATTTCCATTTGAGAAGCTGCGTAGTCGCGAGAATTTCGACATATGGAAACGATATGCGAAGTCATACATGGTTATAAGAAATTGCTGGAAGATAATCGGAACAAGATTATCTGTAGTTCCAAATGATAAAGAGCTGGAATCGATTGAGCGGGCATTGGCTAAAATAACCTTAATGGTGGAGCCGAATAACTTTGCACATATTGCAACATCTACAATGGCAAAAGGAGCCTGGGATGCTCTGATTTCAGCGTACGGTGACATAGCCCACTGTCGAAAAGTTGAACTGCTTAAGCAATTGGTACAACTTAAGTTAACCTACTGCGAATCCATGCAGGATAACATAAATAATATCGTTTTAACGTCAATCAAAGTACAAAACTCTGGATTAAATATAAGTACATATATGACGAATTAACAGCATCTCTGCTGACTTTCGGGCACTAGTTCTAGCAGTGGAAAATCCAAAAAGGAGCTTACAATGGACGTTGTGAAGAATTTGCTGCTCAAGAGGTAAAGTTTGATAATAAAAGTGCTGGTAGCGCACTTTATACAAAAAAGAAAGCAGTTCAAACCAAATATCGTTGCCACGAGTGTAAGCTAGTTGGTCATTTTAGCAAAATCTTGTCCAAATAAAAACAAATAATCAAACATCAGCAACGACAAGAATAAGAGGAATAAAGTGTTATTTGCTTTTCTCTTTGCCAACAACAAAAGATCCTCAGACTGGTTTGTCGATTCAGGAGCTAATACTCATATGGTATGACAAATGAGGAAAATTTAGTATACAATAAAAAACAGCAGGTCGCAAACAAAAAAGTCATCGTAGCAAATAATCACAAAGTGTCTGTGAAGTGTTCTGGTGACGTGTTCTGGTGAAGTGAAATTAGACTTGATAGATAAAAAGTTTAATGCCGTGCTAAAAAATATTGAGCACTTGCGTTAACTTTCAGTTCGTTAGATAACAGAAAGTGGAAACATGGTGGCTTTTGAGCATGATGTTTGTAATATCTATGATAATGAAAGCAAATTAATTGCAAAAACAAGGGCTATAAACGGTTTGTATCGTTGTGAACCCATGAAAGTTTCGGTGCAGTACGAACAAGCATTGTTAGTGGCGAATACATATCATTTATGACCACGCAGGTTAGGTCATATTTGTGTTAATAACCTAACTAAAGCAATGAATTCAACATCGGGTGTCAAATTATCTGCGGGGAATGATGTAAAATGTATTTTTGGATTAAAAGTAAACAAACTTTGCACTTTTTAAAGACAATGGAACTCGCGCAAAAAGTGTTACTGACCTGGTCCACTCCGATGTCATTGGCCCGCCGAGGTCTAAATCATTTGTTGGAGTAAGATTTTTGGTCACATTCGTCGACGACTTTAGTTGTAAAGTATTTGTGGTGCCCCTTAAGCAAAAATCTGATGTGTTTGGCGAGTTTGTGAGGTTCAAAAACCTTGTTGAAAATCAGTGCTCAAAGAAAATCAAAGTGCTCCGTATCGACAATGGCACTGAGTACACTGGACTCGAAAGCTTATCGATTGTTTAATCATCCCTTGACAGAGAAAATAATAACGAGTCGTGATGTTGTATTCATTGAGTCTGAAAGCAAGGTAACTACCAATGACAACACGTGTTACTGGAAGAAGTGTTACTGGAATTGTCAACGACTAGTTTGAAAGCTAATCCACATGAAGCTGCATCCAATCATGAAACCACTATGTGCAATTATTCAGACTGCGATGATGCTGATGACAAAACGTTTGTTCCGAATGAGGATGTCACTACCTGATGATAAAATGATATGGCGTTCTGAGCGAATTATAACCCTGCAAAGACCGAACTACAATCTCATAGCAACAGATCAAATTCAGATCCTGGAAGTCTAAAAGAAGCTCTTTCGAGTTGTGATGCTGATTTGTGGAGGAACGCGATGCAAGAAGAGTTTGACTCATTGCTCTCCAATGAAACCTGGACCTCAACTGATTTGCCGGCTGGTAAGAAGGCTATTAGCTCCAAACGAAATTTGATACTGAAGGAAAACCCATTCGACGGAAGGCAAGATTGGCCGCAAAAGGTTTTTGTCAGCAGAAATGGATCGACTATACGGAAGCATTTGCATCTTGAGGTACACATCAATCCGTTACTTGTTGGCACCAGCGGCTAGACATGATCTTTTTGTGCATCAGAGGGATGCTGTAACGGTTTTTTGAACTGTGAGTTAAAAGAAAATATTTATATGACAGCCAAGCTGTTTTGAAGATGGTTCTGATCGTGTATGTAAGCTGCGTAAATCCTTTTATGGACTCAATTCAGTCGAGTGTGGACTGGAAAACCTAATAATATTCTGATCAAATTGGGTTTAATGTCGGGATGTCGATCAGTGCAAATATTTTCAATATTATGGAAAGCAGATGTTATTCATTGCCATTTATGTTGTTGACGTTCTGATATTTTCGAACTCATCAGAATCCCGCTTTTTAAAATCCTGTTTTTCAAAAATCCCGAAAAAAAATTTTTGATTTTAAAATACTGTTTTTTTCAAATCCCGCTTGTATAAAATCCCGATATATTATAATCCCGCTTATGAAAATCCCGTTTTTATAAAACATAGTTATCAAACTATATAACAATAGATGTCGGCTACATTCGATTTTTTATTATCTCAGATTGTGAAAGTATTATATATAAAAAATTAATCTTAATCGATTGAAAAAAATACCTCGTGATATTTTTGATTTTTACTGTACGTACACATTTGTTTTTGACTACATAATCTATAGTACGAGTACATGCACAAAAAAATCTACCTCTTGGTAACGGTTTCACCGCTCTCATTTACATTCACAATTGGCAGTAGAGCCAAATTATATTGTGTAGTATTGGAATGAGTTCGCAGAATTATTGACCGCAAAGAGTTATATTTGTTAATAGCTACAATAAAATGCATTTAAACAAAATCACTCATTATTTTATTTAATTTATAAAATTAATTAACTAGTTTTGTTTGTAAAATCGGGATTATAAGGCACGGGATTATAAAAAAACAAGATTATAAGAGACGGGATTTAAAAAAAGCGGGATTATAAAAAACAGGGTCATAAAAAGCGGGATTTTAAAAAAGTATTTTAAAAAAGGAATATAAAAAGCGGGATATCGAAACCAGCCCGTCTGCACCTTAGTGCCTTTGTCAGCCCCTGCAGCAATGGCGAGAACCCACCCTAAATTCTGTATTAGTTGCTTCCCTTGATAAAGATTTGTAAAACCCCGAAATCACTGAAGTCATTATATTGTAATAATTGTGAAAGAAAGCCCATGATTCCCCACGAAACTCACTCCTCATTCTAGTCTGCAAGGAGACTTACGGGCTCAAATAATTCAAATAATTCTACAATTACAAATAATTCTTTTAAAAAGTTTCCTTCCTACTCGGCGGTCAAAATTGAGCTCCCATTAATTCGAAGTCACTTGACAGATAGACCGAACACGATGAAGACGACAAAACATCGGTGTGTTTAGGTGGTTCCACAGGGAAGGTGTCGGAGCTCTGGAAATGAGTCTATTTGCTATGGAAGCTAAATTAATGGAACTGCGTTTAAATGCGTGTGTGGGTGGCAAGGCAACTACCGGAATAGCGTGGCTAATTCAATTAATAATTAGCCGTCATAGCGGAAGGTGTCATAGTGGGAAAGTTATCAAAAAAGTACAAAACCATAAAAACAGGAAGAATGAACAAACAGTAAAGGAGAAACAATCACTATTTACGAACTGGGCCCCAAGAAAAAAAACACCCACTAGAACGAACGATAAACACCCAAGGACAATATATACACCGGAGCATCACCAACATCAATGAACAAAGAGAAAAAAACAGCGAAAGACGAAACTAGGCAACCCAGACAATCGACCTCCAAAGACGACCAACGTAACAACAAACAAAATTTACAACAACCACAGCGACTGTGGTGGGAAGTACCCACTCCCCTCACCAACCCTGATAAAAAAGACAGAGACGACCCCAGCAGGCAGGGAAGGCAGTTAAGTACCCAATTTTATTTAATTTATAAATATTAGTGGGGATACATTTGCAATTCACGTGACCCGTAAGACTCTTTCCTTTGGCTTGGTAAACCCCGTAACGCTTTAGCGACTATTTTTAAAAGGTATCGCGACCCCGTTGTCCCAAGTGAGTCTAGCTATTTTGTTCTATCGCTCTATTTCAATATGATATAAACCAAAAATACGAGTAATATGTATACAACTTAATCCATGTATTTTGTATTGATCTTGTTTCTCAATTTCGTATTAAAGCTGGCGTTCGTTATTTCATTGTTTACCCCCTGTTTTCATTCCTGTGCCGCAACGTATGCGTGTAGCTTTGAATCAGCCGCTTGTTGCAATTCATGCGATCTTCTTTTGGGCCTATATTCCGCTCTTTGCGGTTTTTTTTTTCTCACCTAGTTTCAAAAAGTTGTATACGAAAATGTTTGAGTGAGCTGTAAGTATCTTTTTACTTACTCACTTAAGGTGGCGCTACCCAGAAGCGTCTCCAGCCAGACCGATCTTTAGCCAGCTATCTGAAGTTTCGCACGCTAAGTTGGTTGAGGACCCTCTCCACTTGCGCGAATCAAGGGTATGCTCCTTACCAAGTCATCGCCTGCTCTTTTGAAAACCTCGGCAGTCAGACCGATGTCAAAAGGCGCTTTCGCGAGTATTGATGCAGATCGATGAGGGCCATACCAAGCATATACTGTCTACAAGAAAGAACAACCAACACCGACGTCTTGGAAGAACGTCACCCTCGACAGATATAAATTTCAGGTAGTAAGGACTTTGTCTACCTAGCCTCTGCTATTAATTCAGACAACGACACCAGCGCTGAGATCAAGCGAAGAATAACTTTTGCCAGTAGCTGTTTCCTCAGCCCAAGAAGGCAATTGAGCAAAGCGCTCTCTTGAACAGCAAAAGTGACCCTATATAAGACCTTCAATCCTGCACTATGGTGCAGAGACATTTATCAAAAACGGATAGTGGTGTTCTTGGCTGCTTTGCGAAGAAAATTCTTCGGTTGATTATACTATACAGCGAAATCGACTTAGCCAGATTAGTGAAGGTCCAACGACTGAAGCGGCTAGGTCATATAGAACGGATGAACGCCAATGCTCTGCTCCGAAAAATCTTCTAATGGGAAGGGAAAGAGGAAGGGGTCCTCAACCGACTTAAAGCGTGAAACTGGAGGCAGCTGGCTATAGATCAAGTTGGTTGAAGACGCTTGTTAGTAAAGGCCCAGGTGCACCCTGGACTGTAGCGCCACCTTAAGTAAGTAAGTGAATTGAAAATAATTGGAGGTACTACTAAACATACAAGTATATAAATCAAGATATTACTTGAAACAGAGCTTCAATCTCAGATTGTGAAAGTAGCCAGGCCTTAAATCTAGGTTCTTTCGTTCTTAGCTCACTTCTAATCATTTTTGCATTATTTTTTCATGATGTCACATTGCTGCCATAGATTGATGTCATATAGATTTTGGTTACTTTAGACAAGGTAACACGTACCACGTCGAATCTGCTGCGGATCTCAGCTTTTTCTCATAAGACAGTCGAAGTTTTAATTTGACTGCCACGAATGGTCATTGTTTGTATTTCGGAATTGAATTTCAGTGTCTAGTGGTCAATTTGGTTGAAAGTTTGACAGTTTGGAGATAACCAGGTAGCTGCTGGGAATTTAATGCTACTTATTATTGATTGTAGGCTCTGCGCGTTTCATCTTATTTGTTTTCATTACTTGTTTGGACGTTATAGCCCCCGAGCTTACTGTGGAAAAGCTTTGGAGTCAGAAAATTGCTTTCCAGTTTCATTGGTGTGCGCATACAAACCTAATGGTTAAAGAGTTTCTTGTTAACGCAGGGCAGCAACGTACTGTTTGGTTGAATTCTTTTTTTGTTAGTGATGTCTCTGTCAGATTCATAATGAAGGTATTGTATTTGTACTTGTCCAATATTTGTATTTATTTAAATAATGTATTGCTTTCGCAGTAAGATATATATATCTTTTAGCTAGCAAAAGCCTCAAAATAAAGTGCAATGTATATGTCTTCTTAGAAACAAACAGACAACAATTTAATTAAACATAAGAATACAATAAATTCGGATGATAATATTACATATATTATGTACAATAAGTCAAGGAAAGAATTAATTAGTTTTAGGTTTGGCCAGGTATTTTATGGTATTTACTCTTCTAAGTTCCATTCGGAGGGAGTTCCAAAGGCGAGTGGCCTAAACAAAAAATCGCGGCAAAAGTGAGCAGAGATTGGACCAAATATACCCTATTACAAAGATACGCAGATTGATGTGTTTGCATAGTGTAGTGTAAAAAGGATTATGTGCGATGTTCCAGTAGAGTGTCAAACGAACAGCCTAATACTCGTTCTGAGTAGGCTTCTTCGAAGGTTGTGTATCCTTGGGCAGGTGAACAGATGGATAGGTCTGGAGTCTGGCAAGCACCTTGTTTTAGGAAGTGAAAATTACTTTTTAACCATTTAAGTATAATCATTCAAGTCATTGATTTGTTTGAAGATTGTGGTTGTTTCCTCACCCTACTAAAACACGGCAAAATTGCTACATTTCTAAAATCTTTTTCGTTTCCTCTTTTTTTTTTTGGGAATTGGGATGATTTTTGCTCTTTTCCACTTGGACCGGAACTAGGTAGTGATTATAGTGGTTAGTGGTAGTGGTTATAATACCGAAGAAAATATCGGAGATCATGTTTGGAGAAGCCGGGAACTGGGAGTAGACTATAGAGCAGAGTTCTATTTATCATTTACTAAAATTATGTCAAAAAGGGTATTTGACACTTCTGTGAAGTGGATTGGCTGGACCGATTTTACTGAATGTAAGGAATTGCTTTGGAAGTTGGATACGTTTTTGTGTTCAAGAAGGTTGCAGTTAAGGCATACGCATAGTATAATATCAGTAATGTTACATGAAATCTGCTCTAGTATATTCACTAAAGACATAAGGTCAACATATTTGTTTGGTCGGCATGTACACGTAGCATCCACAAAACTATTGTTGGTATCACAGGTGATATTAATAAAGGCGTACTCCATTCTACAATCGGGCGTTTATATGCAAAACCAGATGATACTTTAATCCATCTCGATCTCAGGTTACAGAACCGCCACCTACGCGATTCGTTCTATCTGCACGGAAACCGTGTTTCGCTAATGCAAACTATATCAACCTCGGAATCTGCAAACAAGAAATAAAATTAGCCCTATTTCGGTTTTAGGCTCTGTGCATTAAGATGACAGACTTACAAACCATTATTCTGCGCACAGATTACCATTCATGAGACCAACTAAAGAGACGCCTGTAGTGGGTGGCCGTGTTTCAAGTGGTAATGTATTGGCTTCCCAATCGGACTGGGATTCAATACCAGATGTTACTGAAAGACTTATTTCAGGCAACTAAAATCTCGTGAGATGAATGGTTGCCTAAATACAATACCAAGTCAATTTACACTAAAAATGTTGTCTCCCCATTAAATATTGGATGCCACCCATGGAGGGAAATTGCCACTGAGTCCTAACGTCTTTCTCTTTCTGTCGCATTTTCCGGAAAACTTGACACATGCTTTGGCATCATAAGTCTAGTCATACCCACTTGAGTCTTAAGTTCTGGTAAAAAAAAAATAAAAAAAATTTGTTAACACTAAATCGAAAAAACCGGAGGAGCACAGAGATCTAGCTGGCAAGGGATTAATAACAAAATAAGTAAAATACAATCAAAGTTAAAAAACAAATTATATTCAAAACAAAAAATTAAATGAATAATGTTGAAAATACAAAAGGAAGTAATGTAAGGTTGAGTAGTGCTCGTTGAACTATTGCAGTTTGTTGTTTGTGACGACAGGCATTAATCCTCTGGCGTTCCAGTATGACGTTTGCGTTGGCCAATCTTTTCACATATACTAAGCTGAATTTCGTGTAATTTGAGAACAGCTGACGAGTGCTCTTCTTTCGATTAGCATGGTGCATGGTGGATGACCAGAAATAGTATGGAAAGGATAGCCTTGAAGCATTTTAACGTATTTTAAGATTTGTATTCTAGATACGAATTTTATAATGAAAAAGCTTTCCTTTCACTGCTGAAAGAGTTAATAATGACTTGAACTCCGTTGGGTATCGGACAAATTTTGACACAGCTTCAAACTTCTCTCTAGACCGTGTCCCATTCAGGTGAAACCTAATATTCCTAATATTCCATTAGAATGGAATAATAACACTGTTACGAACTGGAAATATAGAGTTCAGTTAATATAAAATATATAAGAAATTCTATAAGAATTTTTCTCAAAAAATTTGACGAATTAACTTAAAACCGTGGAAAACCATACCTCGGAGTATGGAGTCGCCTCCACGTGTCTTGCTACTAAGCTTCCAAGATTTTTCTTCACCTTATTACGATATAATTCATCGTCATATCATTTATAAGAAAGAAGCAACTGAATGTTCTCGTCCCAATTTTACTCTTAAACGGCAACACTGTTTTTGAGTGCTTTGCTAGATGTGATTTTATGTGTCTGCTATGAAGCACCACTTCACTTTGAATGAAATTCACCATATGCGTAATTGAATTTGTTTTTACGCCTTTGAGCACACACGTGGGGACTGCTTAGGCCAAAATGTTGGCGCTAAGTCATTATAATATAAATTGGTGGCGAAAGAGGATAAACGTAAACGATAAAGGGTCAGTGCAGCCTTAATCCGCGAACAGAGAAAACTGAAGAATGAAAAGCGAGCACGAAAAGGCAACTAATTACCATCAAGGAAATTAAGCGAAATATCCTTGTTTATGATTTGTTTTTCCTGTGGATTTAGCCAAAGCAAAGCAATCAACTTTGAAAGGTCAACGGTAAAGGAGCGACAGCAGCAACAACAACAATGTTGGAAAAAAAATATGTCGCTTAGCACTGAAACTGGAAAACTTTTTGGAGGAGAATTTAATTATAATGCACTGTCATAGCGTGATGATAAATTGTTTTCTTGGTTTCCCATTTAAATTCGAGATACATTTCCTACTCCTCCTTTTCCCTGGTAAACGGTGGTGAGGTGGCACTTTTTTTTGTAATAAAATCGACTATATATCCTGTGAAACCTAAGAAGATACAATGATACGTTTCTTTTGCACGTGATAGTGGGTATATTGCTTTGTTTTTGTTTCTTCGCAGTCCGGGTGCTCGATAATAATGTTAGAGATATATATGTATATCTCATTTTCTTAACACACCTTTGAGAATAGGCTGAAATTTTGAAAAAAAAAACAAAAAATTACTTATTTGATATCCACGAAGAAAAATTAAGAAGTTTCGAGGCGTAGATGAATATTAAGACGATATAATGGGATCGTATCCTGCAGCGTTTGACCACGTTTGATGTAGAATTAACAACTCTAACCGACACTTAGTTTTTTTTTTGTCTTGGTGGAAAAATTTGGCCTTTGACCTTACACGTATCCTTATTATTAGTTATATTTATGTCAGATCGTTTGCACCTTATTCAATTAATTATTTAAATTTAGTTGACTTGCGTCGTGTCGTTTAAATAACATTAGTCAGTGGTTTTCCGTGAGGGTTTCTCGTGGAGGATTACGCTTTCGGTATGCATATTAAATGTCCTTACCCTCTGGTGGATATACATAAATAAAAACGGTATGAAGAAGGTTATGGTGTCCTTCACGAATTAGTGGTCTTTAAAATCCTAATTTTTTGTCTTTTTAATTTTTCAGTTTCACAACTATTGTAAATATATGAGGTATTTCTAGTGGGGGAAGTACCTGTCATTTAGAATATATGGACTGTTCGTAATACGAGTGGCAAAATCTCTTATATATCATGCATCTGAAGAGGTTTTCTTCATATCGTGAAACCTGAAACGTGAACACTAATCCAGTATACATCTTTAGATGATCTTTAAAATTGGTTTTTAACCAAATGTACAGTGTGAATCTACTCGTATGTATGTTCAAGGGTGTATATCGAATTGCCATGCCACATTTCATCAATTAAATTAATTTCTATAATACGAAAATTCTTTCAAATTCAATTATATATTTGAACCTAACAAGATTGTTTTGCAAAATCTACTACTTAACATCAAAGACAAACACAAAAAGTCTTAGGGTGGGTCTGGGCCATAACCAACAAGCCTTTCCAACTGGTTTGATAACTAGTCAATTATTTCCAGTGTCAATCAGCCGAATATCTTTGCACTTATGCGCTATGGTCGATATGGCCTTTATCTGCTGTTGTATCCTTATGGTGAAGATGTTTTATTAACTTATTAAGTCACAGACTTCTTATACTTTTAAATATTAAAGGCCTAGCTCTTACCGAAAAGTGTGAGTAGGCTCCATCGTCGATATCACCTTTGCGAACAACTCTATTCTAAGTTCCATAAAGTGGATAGTCAGTGAGGAATATCCTTACAGTGACCATCAGGAACTATTAATGGACATCAAAGAAGTGAAACCGGCCCATCTCCCAAAATTTACGAAGCCAAAATGGAATGCTAGATCTTTTGATAGCAATTCTTTCGAAGAGATGTTAAACGGTGATTCGACTGTAAGTGGAGTCATCAAAGAAAGCAAAACCACATGTCTCAAGAAGACATAAACCCAAAAGTGAAGGCAAAACTAGAAGGCTATAGAACCTCCCCGATTGAATGCTCGAAAATGCTGAGATGAATAGTAAGGCACCTTTTCCTGCAAACATCAGGCACTATTTGTAACAACAGAACAGAAGTTAGTCCAGAGGAAATCCCACTAATTACTCTGGAAAAGTTACTAAGGGCATGCGGCAAGATAGGTGACAGCAAAGCCCCTGCACCTGAAGGCATCCCGAATAAAGCAATAAAGGCATCTGTCGAAAAGAGACTGGACCTCCTCATTGCAATAATGCAAAAGTGTCTAGAAGAAGGTACCTTTCTCGAAAGATGGAAAACGCGGCATTTGGTTCTGCTACCTAAAGGAAAAAAGACCCCTGGTGAGGCATTTTCCTATCGCCCAATATGCTTCTTGGATATTATGGGAAAGATTCTCGAGAGGATAATCTATAATAGACCGCTAGGAGTAGCCGAAGAGAGAGGAGCCCTCTCAGACAACCAATTTGGCATCAGAAAAAAGCTTTGAACTGTTGATGCCATACGAGCGGTAGTGGATATCACAAAGGGTGAGATCGAGCGAGAAAGATGGGTCTACGGCGCATAGGAGTACTGTGTACTATGCGTTCTGTTTATCCATAGAAGGGAACATGTTAGGATGGACCCACTGTGATATTTGAGGATAGTGATGAACTATTTCAACAGCAGAAAGCTGAGGTACAATTCGGATAAAGGCATAAAATACTACAAAGTCACTGTGGGGGTTCTACAGGGGTTGATCATAGGGCCAGTCCAGTCCAGTATTATGACTAATGCTGCCCAGCAGAGTAACGATAACTTAATTCGCCGACGACATTATCATCGTGACAGTAGCCAAAGAGATTCTGAAGTGGAATCAGTCACAAATGAAACAATCGTTCAGATAAAAAATTTCCTTATCTCTGCCGGATTGGAGCTGGCCGATCATATCTAAAACAGATGTTATCCTTACAACAGGTCAGAAGACCATTGAATTCGCCATTTTTCAGATCGGCAACCAAAGAAATAATTAAGTATTGTACCTTAGAGTTATGTTGGACAACAAACTTCACTACCAAAAAGCACTTGGGTTATTTGTATATGTGAAAAAGTCTCGAAAGTACAGGCAGCTCTGTTGCGATAGATAGAGAATGGATAAATTAGAAGAATTCTTCTTTCCAGAGTAACGACATCAATCCTTCTGTATGCCGCCCCAGTATAGGCAGAGGCACTAAGAATAAAGGAGGAGCATACAGATTTTGCGCCCTATGGACGCAGATGAAGCCGCCTTTGTTTTAGTTGGGATGGTCGAAATTGAAATCCATGCAGACGAGAGGCTCAGAATATATATACAATAGAAAAATCTAGAGTCAGCACGACGCCAAAATAATCAAGACGATTAAAACTGAATAAAAAGGAGCATCAATAAATTCTTGACAGGCCCGTTGGACTAGCAGACAGATGGACGTTTAAATTAATACTGATAATCCAAAACTGGATAAGTCGAAAACACGGAGACGGTAACTACCACCTAACGCAGTTCTTATGTGGAAGGTTTTAATTTTCCCAAGAACGTTGGAAGTTTAATTGACTTCGAGCGTCGCTTTACGCTCGTTGTTATCATCAAGGTGAAATCGCACTTTAGCTATAAATAACTACATAGTACAATTATAAATATGGAAATAATAATATTTGACTAGAGTAAGCAATTATGATATGGAAGTTGGTACTATAATTTTAGAGATAACATAATATTTATATTAAGTTAAAATATGCAGTAACAAGTATTAATAATAGGAAATACATATGCTCGTATATATTTACAACATAAACAAGAATAAATCTAATCTACGAAATCAGACTAAACTAGAGCACCAAATATAAATTAAGTAAACATTTGTTCAATCCTTTCTTTCGTTTTAGTAAAATTTGCTTAAAATGGCAAGCTATTTCATTCAAAGTTTTTGGAATGACATATCTTAATCCTCGTTTTCCATATATGATATATTTTTCCGAAACTTCTAGGATCCTCTGGGCTCGTCTTCTAGTGTTTAGCGTATAGGCTGCAGAAATCTTTGACCATCCATTAATACAACAGTGATGTCGTCCTAAAAATCGCGTACACATCTAAGACCTTAAAAGATGAACAAAAGAAACAAAGAGTGAGCTTTTGAGTTGTAAGCGCAGGATATTTATATGCTCATGCTATAGGAAATTCTCATTGATGGTAGCTTCTAGATAATTTATTTTGTCCACTACTTCTATTGCTTTGTTGTTGGCCGAACATAGACAGAGGGCGTTTCGGTGATATATACTAAAAACTTCCCTTGGCTTAGATGGGGTTCATATGTGCATCACCTTGGTTTTTGGAGCATTAATAATAGTTAACCCTTGATCATGGCACCATTTTGGCATCGCATCGAATTCCTCTTGAATGATTTCCAATGTTATGTTAAAATTGTTGTGTTTGACAACAACTGCTATGTCATCTGCATAAGCATGCGCTTTTTGAATAATGAATAAAAGTTCATTTGTATACAAAACACATAAAATCGGACCTAATTTGGAACCTTGCGGACACCAAACGCATTTTGCCTTTCTTTGCTTATGGCATTATATACTTTTACTTTGATCTTTCTATCAGTTAGGTACTCGTAGTTTTCGATTCAGTTTGAAAGCACTTCTCTCACGCCAACTCTATCGAAAAATCAACTTTGTATGCGTTATGGTATCGAAGTCTTTTTTAAAGTCAACAACCATCACAAGTACATTATGATTTTTATTAAGGCCTGCATTGACCGTATTGGTAAATTCTACTGAATTTGACAACCGTACCTACTGTTTTGGGTCTAATATTTTGTGTCTTATTACGAATTTTTTAAGATGATTAACAATAACTTCCTCCAAACATTTTTCAACAGCAATATTGATATAGGCCGGTAATTCTCGGTGTTGGGTTTTTGTACCTGCCTTGTAAATTGGCCGAATAATCGAAGTTTTCATTAATCTTGAAACATGGGCTTGTAAAATACTTCGATTCATTATCGTTTGTATTACTGGAGCAAGAAAATGAACATTTATTTTTAGATCAATCGTTCTAATATTATATGCTCCAGGACCCTTACTGTTCTTCAGGCGACACAACATTTGAAGTATTTCTTGTTCATTCGCTTCCTCTACGTAAATACCCTGTTGGATGATTGTTGATGCTTGGTTTGAGAATTTCTCTGCAAACTTCTTAACAGTACTAGTTAAATTTTCATCACTGTTTGTAAAATTATTTCTTTTTACTTCATCAATTGAGATTTTCTTTCTTCTAAGAAGTTCATTAATAATATTCAACGTTTTCCTAAGATCATTCCGAGAGCTTAAAAATCGTTGTTTGTAGAAGTTGGTTTTAATTTCCCTAATTTCTTGTTTTTTTGAAAATATTTGGGAAGTTTTTGTACTCAATTTCGTAACTTTGACTCTTTGGACTGCTTTTCCATCTTCTGTAGTACTCGTCTCCGTTATTACATAATGTAATTAATTCACAAGTAACGCATGACTTTTGTTTTCTTTTTTCTTTCGTTGCTCTTGTTTTGCTTGATTCAGTGTAAATACTGTTCATTTTCTCTACAAAGTTCGTGCACAATTTTTCCACATAATTTTCTGTGTGCATATGTTGCCAATTTGTTTGGTCTATATTCACTCTTTGTCGGTGAATCTGAGCTTTATCAATTTGATCTTTGGTTGCCGTGGGGTGGCCGTGGTGTAGTGGTACTAGCAATCGCTTCTCACTCGGAGGGTCCAGGTTCGAATCCTGCCCATAACATTGCAATACTACCGTTTCTAAGTAAAGTATTTGAAACCATTTTAAGTCATCAAATAAAGACCCATCTTAATGATAACAAATTAATAGCAAAGTACCAGTCCGGGTTTCGCACTAAGCACAACTGCACCACCGCTTTACTAAACATTACAGAGGATCTACGTAACGGTTTGGATAAGAATATGTTGGGTATAATTATATTTCTTGACTTCTCAAAAGCATTTGATTCTGTAAATCATACTATATTATTAAAGAAACTCGAAAGACAATTTTCATTTGAAAGCTCTTTATGCAGTCTTATGTCATCGTATTTATGTAATCGTTCCCAATTTGTCTATCACAAAAACAAACACTCGTCTTGTCTTCTTGTTCCCTCAGGTGTCCCACAAGGTTCCGTGTTAGGGCCTCTACTGTTCACATGTTTCGTAAATGATATTTCTCAACGTCTTAACACCTGTGGACATCATATATACGCCGATGACCTCCAAATATACTCCCTGTTTCCGAAATCGAACAAAATCCAGGCGATAAACAGCATGAATTGTGAGCTAGACAAAATTAGTAAATGGTCAATCGAAAACAGACTAAGTCTCAACCCGGCAAAGACAAAAGCTATGGTAATAAGTGGTTCTAGAAGTACGGAAGTTTTTCCCCCTCTTCTCTTAAACCACTCTCCTGTTGAGTATGTAGAAACAATTAAGAATCTTGGTATTTATCTCGGTCAACACCTGAACTGGAATATTCATATAAGCAAAACTGTATCAAAAATTTATGGAGCACTTCGTGGACTAAGTCCCACGTCAAATTACCTGCCAACTCACGTTAAGTTAAAACTTGTTAAGTCCTTTGTATTGCCTATCATCCATTATGGTTGCGAAATATTTTCCAACATGGACCATGAGTCTAGAAGAAAACTCACAGTAGCCTATAATAGTTGCGCAAGATACATTTTTTGTATCAACAGACATGAACACATTTCTGACTACAGTAAACAAATAACCGGCTGCAATTTAATGGCGTTCCTAAAATACAGAACCATAATATCATTACACAATATTATTACAACCAAAAAACCGGATTATCTTTTTGAGAAAATACGTTTTGCAAGAAATCATAGAGCCATGCAATTAATTACTCCCAGGTGTAAGTATCTTAATACATCTCGTCAATTTTTCGTGCATGCGATTCAGCTTTGGAATCTTTTACCCCTGGAAATTAAGCGTACGAACGACACAAAAACTTTTAGCAGGAAAGTTTTCCAGTACTACAAAGAAAATAGTTAATTTAATAATGCTCTATTTCTTCATCTTTTCTTCTTTCTTCTTTCTCTTTATCCTATTTTTTTTCTCTCTTTATCTCCTATCTTTCTAATTATGTACAGATTGTGTAAATCATTATAATTGTAATTATCCTAAGCTTGTTCAATAAGTTAAAAGATGTATATTATATATCTTATATGAATAAGAATACAAATAAATGTAAATGAAAAATGAAATGAAAATGAAAAATGAAGTCAGTTTTTCATTTGTGTAATTGGAACTCAGACTGAAAAATTCTGCGTGTGAAGGCATAACACTGAAACGTAGATTTGGCTATTGTGGAGTTTCAAGCAGAGAAAAAAATACTGTGAATTATACTTCGAATCACTCTGAGTGAAGAAAAAACTCTGACTCCTATTCGGACTCCCACTCCTGGAGAGGGAATATCGAAACCAAACACACCTGAGTTTCAAACCACTACAAAACAATTTTCCTTCCTCCTCCTTCTATCTTTCCACCCGCGCCCAGGCAACAGTAAAAGGGTATCTAACCCCTTAGGCGCGCGTAAATTATAAAAAAAAAAAGATTACTTAATGGTCGGGAAGATCTGTCTCAATAACTGATGAAACTATTTCTAGCTTTGGTATGCTTACTTACTAGTATATGCGATCAATCAGTGCAGAAGTACTTCTTGATAAGCCAACAAGTGAGGATTGCTTAGTAACGCTTATAAGCCCTTTGGAGTCCATCATCTCTATATATCTTAAAACCAGGGAATCATTCTTATTTTTTTATTTTAACATCGCCCATTACTATATTTTCTCTACCTACATCTATAATTTTATTTAATTATTCGATAAAAGATTAAGCATTATCTCGGTCACTTAAAAAAGAGTGATTGTATTTTTTATTCACCTTTATGGGTTATTCTTAAATGCATGTCCACATAGTTAATTGGATTTGATGTTATTATCTCATAATTTATATCTTCTTTAATATATATTGCGACATCTCCACCTTGCGTTCATTTCCGATTTATGAATTCATGTTCAAATCTCCATTGATAAAGTATATATTTCGTTTTCTTATTTAAGTAATTTATTGCATTGAAGACTAATATGTTAACGTAGCATTATACAATACATTTTCGATTTCAGCCATAAAGTTATCATATCTTTTTCTAATACAAAATATTGTGTGCAGAACAAAATTGGATGGAGATTCATAACAAACGTGCAAAATGATCTGCGAAGGATCGAAAGAATAAGACATGTAGATGCAGCTGCTATACAATAGAAGATAGAGTATGGGTTACTAACTAGCCACGCAAAGTAATATCTGCGGGGAGAGTGGTTGAAACGTGTAGGGTGTGGTTTATTCTTGGAATCGGATAATCAGGCTAGCGAATCGTTCTTGTTAGTAGCCCGGGCTATTGGTATATACACCCTTTGGCGCAAACAAACAAAAAACAATCCCTACCCTTTGTTGCAGGCTGCTATTTTGGCTTTATTCAACTTCATCGTAAATAAATAAATTAAATTATTGGCCATCATAATTCACGTTATTGGATGGTCTATTCTGTGAGTGTACTATTACTATCAACCTTCCTTGGATGATCACCATGGTTTTTTTGGTTTGGCGATGGTTGAGATTTCGTTACAAGGCATTGATGGCCCTGGTCCCTGGAAAGTTCATCTACATGATAAATCTGCTTCATCCACCTGTACAAACTGATTTGTGCCCCTCGTGTTACCGCCGTAAGGTATTACTTCGCTGGGTCGGATTGAAGACTTAACTTATTCCATACGATATATACGAAACAATTTTGTCAGGAGTAGACCACTCTCGAAATGAATCTCGTAAGACTATTTTTACGGGTGAAAAACCACGTGCTCTGCATTTTCCGGGACAGTTTGGGATGCTGTTATGTTTACGTTTAAACAGATACTCTCTGAAACAGCCATGTCCCGTCAAAAACTGTGTCCAATAAAAGTTATATATCTATACATCGGAAATTTTGGACTCAATAATATACGAGTATAAATCACACCACATCTACAGGATGTATGTTGAGAGGTAGCATTGAAGTTACGATGAGTATAGCATCATGCGAAACAGTTCGAAGCGCACTAAGGACTTTTATTATTTTATTGGATTTGACTCCCTTCGCGCGAGCCTTATTTCCATATATGAGTATAGGATTCGCAAGCAGTAATCTCTTATTCTATTTTGGTCCTCCAATAATACCCATTAGCCTTGGACAATGGTCTACTATTATACAGGAGGTCGGTGTTTTTCCTGCCCAAGGCTAGCCATTTGACGCATTACTCATACATGCATTGATTATAATCAATAACTGTGTTACAAAATCCAATGGTTCAATTATTGCCTCACTGACGACGAATCTTAAAAGATCTTCATCTAGGGTTAATTCGAATTTCTGAACCGATGTCGCCGGAAAACTTTATAGCATTCTTATCACTATGCGTATAATGATCACTCACGTGTTACTTATTATCTCTTATCAGGCCACAAGTCTATCTAATATCATTTGGAACCTTTTTATGGTAGCGCTAGGTGGTATATAATAGCTATACATGTATTTAAATATCGCCTATCAATTTAAATTTAAAATATCAATTAAATTATTTATCGATAAGGGACTATAAAATAGCCCCTGTTCTCATGTTATTGAAAGGACCTTTATACAATATGTCTAAGATGGAAGCAGGGGTGTGCTTTTTTTAGTATAGTTTTCTCAACTATACGCAAAATTTCGTTTAGAGCTCTTTACCCTTGGGATAGACATGTTGAGGTTTGGATAGAGTTAAGTTCTCTGGGGGCTGCTGATATAGAACTCAATAGCGGGCTACAGTGTCTTAAGTACAGAATAGGAAACGTTTATGAGTTTGAAATCCTTCGCGGACTCGTGCCCCCGGCGACACACATTTCGAACAAAAAAAAAATCAAACTTGCCACCAGGATGTGGCTTTAGATTTATAGGGAAAGAAGCTATTTATGGGCCAAAATATTCTCTCATTCGTAACAATAGAAGATCCACTTTCATCTGAAGATGTGTTCTTAAACTTAGACTTAACTACCTGAATAAACTTTGTCCAGCTTGTATTTTTAGGACTTCGATAGGGCTTTAGAATCTCGAAGAGAATCCAACTAAGTATCTGAAAAGGATTTACACTTAGACGCTCTCAACTTACTGACCCTTATGATATCGCTGTTGTTAATTATTAAAAATTAAACCAATAGTACAGTACCCGTATTAGAAATACTTAGGTTGTTAGAAGTAGGTAATAAAATTAAAAACAGTCTCACCTCGTTTGTTATTGTCGTCGCTACCTTTGGCTTTGGTGTCTCACCCTACCTGTGGATTAACTTTTTCTGAAGGCGCTGCTTTTAGCTGGTTCATGTAAACGGAAGCTAAGTACAGGCTCCGCCATTACTTTTTATCTTGACGACCGTTTAGTATGAAAAACTAATATTAAAATATAAAATAACTTTCAAAGATTTTTTACGCAAAATTCAAGTTCTAGGAAAGATTGTAAAGTAGGTCATATTGGTCGTCGTGAAGTGCCTTGGTACAAGTATACTTGCTATTCACCTAGGGCTCCTGAATGATACTGATATCGATGTTTTCCTTGTTGAGCAGAACACGCATGCTATGCGAAGCGCATTTCAAGTGTCCTGAATAATCGTCAGCATCATCATCCATCTGAAGTCTCGGCTTGAATCTTCATGCCCTTCAAACAGCTTATTGGTGTGGACGACATCCTCTATTCCGTCTCGACTAGAGGATTTAAAAATCTTTAGTTTGGCAAACCTGATACCAATCAGCGCAATCTAGAACCTCTTAGCATTCCTCGTCTGTATGGAGCAGGAAGGTCATGCTGTTTTTTTGCAGTTACTCAGCTCGTATTATGTAGTTTGTGGCAGTGAAAACATTTGCCGTTGTCTGAGGGCATATTGCGAAACTATACGGGCTTCAGGTTTTTAGGTATCTCATTTGCATTGCTTCGAAAAGCCATACTCGCGTTTTACGACCCTGTGTTCCACAGTTCCTTTGGCTGAATCGAAACAGGGCCATTGGTCTAGCGCGATTTGAGATAGTTTGGCATTTCTCTCTTCCCCTCTCACAGTATGATAGAACTTTTCAGGGTGGAATCTAAGGCTGGGGCTTCACAAACTAGTGCAACATTATGATATTTTCACTTATGCATATTTTCACCGGGAAATAATTAAGACTAGTTCTAAGAACCTTACTGCCCCAAAATGTCACCAAAATATGCATATGTTATACATACATATGTATGTAAATATCAATCTAGGTCTGTATACATATATAATTGTGTTGTCAGAACAATCATTAGGCTGATTGTCTAGACAGCATGACGCTTTTGAGCACAGAATTAATCAAAACTTTTACAAATACTTTTTCCTTTAAAGATTGACATCCACTTTTTAAGCCAGATACATGCGGATATGTACTTGCATAGGTATCTGTACAAAACTTTTTGTTAAATACAACACACGTTTGTATTATTTAATTCAGCTGTATTCAGTTAATAACAGGATCGATACGCATCAAAGTGAATTCGATATTTTTATCTAGCACGTTCGGATAATTCCATTTCATTTTTCTTGGTGTTAGAGTTGTCAATTGCTTCTCGTCGATTGTACCGTTGATGCATACCAATCTCCCCAATCCACTAACCGTAGATATGTGTGTGTACACAAACAACAGATAGACAGATAGATGAATTTAATCTTTCCCAAACCCGAAGCGCCATTACAACTAGTCGACCGTCTTCGTCTTTTTCTGGCATTTCGCCAGGAATATTTCAACATCAACTTTCCTTCAATATTAGCATTGTGGGATGGTTAAGCATTGCTACGTGATGTTAAACTCTTAGTTAACTTCCATACCGATACGTACCATGAATTGCCTAAATAACACAAACCCATACAAATACCTTAAGTCAGAGGGTGACTAGAAAGAAAAAGAAGATACCTATGTGTATACGGGTGTGTATTGTATTACATATGTATGTACCTGCATAGAAAAAAAAGTCGGAATCCCTATGTTCAGATAATCAATTACCACAATTGGAGAAGGAGAAGAAGAAGTTATCTTAAACCATCGGATGATAAATATCCCCAGAGTTCCTTAAATGCTCACCTACGTTCTAGAATGCCAGCACTCGTATCCGTATCTAGTTCGAAGAAAAAGTCAGCCCATGATATACGAATCCATTTACAAACCCGACAAAAGCCATTCATCCGAATGTGGTGTTCCTTTGACGGAGCTTTACACAATTTTTCACATCCCCAATTGCAAGAATACATTCTTTGAGTAAGAATGTATGTTACACAGGCAACAAGATGCCGCGAGTCGCTCAATGTTTATTTTGCTATGAAAAGGGGAATCTCCATCATCAGTAAACGTGAGTGGTGTCACTACACATTTTCCGCTTTTTTACCAGCAACGAAACGGCACAAAAGTGATATCACCGCAAAAATGTGCAATCGAAATTTATGGGTCTTATTTCGAAATTATCATGTCAAGACCAATAAGCTTCAACTATCAGGAAACGTTTCACACACACACACATAGAAACATATACATATACACGTGTATACGTATTCATATCTATCTGTATCTCACCATTGTCAAGTACGCGCTTATTGCAATCTATTTAAGTTATCTCGCGGAGCATCTCTTGGTTATGATGGTTATACCTTTCGCTACTTGACTTTGTGCTCTTGTTTCCACATGAAAACGCAATTTCGGTGGAAAACACTCACAAGAGAGGAATGCCACAAGAAGCCTTGACTTGTCAGAGCTCATGTTTTTCGGTTTTCAACTTTTCATTGCTCACAATGCAGGCAGTCTTTTTCTCTCGGTCTTCCCTAGGATTCAAATAAATTTTTCCCGTTTCGTTACTGACGTTTCTGGCTCTTATTTACTTGTGTGGAAAATGTGTTAAATTTAAAACGAAAAACTGGGGAGACTTTTCAAGAGTGAGAATTAAAAAAAAAACTAAACGGCATTCTTCAAACACCATAGGGTATTTTTCCTTTTTTTTAGTGTTTTATTTGGCAGAACATCAGTAAAAGTTTAGTCACAGAAGAATCTTGGCAAAATAAAACGAGTTGAAGAATTCATAGAATTCTGAAAAAGAAATCAAAAACTACTGCATCGTCTAACAAACTGACAAACGAAAACCTTTAATTTCTTACCCCTCATTACTCAAAGTAGTGCGTTATTCTTGTTTGCAAGGGCGGAATTTTAGTTCGTTTGAAAGGATTCCATCCGTGCTAATGTTGCTTAGGTAACCAGCATCACTAACCAGTTTAAAGTGTGTAAACGAAAACGATGTACTTATTTGTTGACAGAGAAGAGCGAATTTGGCTTTTTTTTCAAGGATGTTCTCAATTGTGGCAAAGTCTAACCGTTGGACGTGAATGCATTTTATCTCTTTACAATCTCTTGTATTGCATTTTGTAGTATTTACATTTATACCAAACTTGAACTATGTAATTCCAGATTGTCCTGCCGTCTGATAAATATCTTCAAATCCTTGTGCGGATTAAGGTACAGGATTGCTAATGCTGAAGAGAAAAGATCATCCAATTTTATAGAAATGGGTGTGAAGGCCATTAAAATGCACTGAGTGCACTACTACTCGTACATACTCGTATATAAGGCTACAATCAGTGATCTAAGTCATGTTCTCAACAGTTTTGGTGTAAGTACTGGAATGAAATCCACGCATGCCAAAAATTTGCATAAAAATGCGAAGATATTCACATTCTTTACTATCCCGTCGATAGATAGTAGAACAATGTTGACAGAGAAAAAAAATAGCTGATATGATGCAAGTCAGACTAAGACCATTGTATCAACTAAAAGTGTCCAGATGTCGTTGTCAACACCACTCATATTGGAGAACAAGGAAAGTAGCGATGAATGAAAGTCTTTTCATTTAGAAACAGAAAGTGCGTATATTTTAGTATATAACTGAACGTTTCTGATAATGGTAGTAAATTGATAATTTAAAAGACGGTATATATTTCATTTCGAGTAGTTTAGCTTTTAGGTGATTTAACCTCATTAAGAGATGGGAAGATAAGAAAAAAATGTGACAAACCAGATAATAACGAATTCCCGAATTTCCGAACTTCTTCGGATCCTTAACAGGGTGCAGTCGAACAATTAGCAGAGGCCCTTGACAGCTATGCAGATATCATCGTTATGAAATGATAAACGTTATCAAATGTTGTGAGAAAATCCACATATTGCATGCCAAATTGACGCAACCTGCGTTGGTCAATAGGCACGGTCCAATCGTTTTGCATGACAACACTACACCCCATACCTCCCAAGTAACGGTGAAAAAACTGTTGCAGTTGGGATTTGAAATTCTTCCGCATCCACCGTACTCTCCTGATATTTCCCCAAATGCATTCAAATCTTTTCCGCAATCTGGATTCATTTTGCGGGCAGAAGGTTTTCCGGAACCGAGCAGAGGTAATAAAAGCCTTTGACGATTCCATTGCTTCAAAAAGTCAGCACTTCTACGAAAAAGGAATATTTGACTTTGTATCACGTTGAAAGAATGTCATAGATGCCAACGGATCCTATTTTGATTGAATAAAAATTTACGAAAATATAATATCGGCTTTTAAATTTTTACTATAAAATGGTACAACTCAATATTTTTTATGCCAGATACTATGTTGCAAAATACAGGAATGAGATATAAAGTACTTATAATTTTTAATTGGGAAAGAATCTGAACAGCGAAAATTATAAACACAAGCGTAGAGCAAATAATGATTCCAAGGACACATATCGAAAGAACGATTCTGTAATGGGATATTTATAGTAAATAACCAATCAATTAAATTTATTTCCAAACGAGTGAAAATAATCGAACAGCAATCGGGAGTTTATTAAAACATTAGGTGAAGTAAGAGCAGTTAGTTTCACGTACGGTATAAACATTGACGAATGTTAGGTTATTTATATACGCGCAAACTGAGTTTCTATTTGCAGTGTTACCACTTTGCTTGAAGGCTTGAAGACCCAACTCGTAATACCATATTGCAATTTAGAGTTGGCAAGGCGATAGTATTGTTTATCATAGTAAGTACTTGCTGTGGGCAAGCTTTACAAGATACATTATGGGAGCTACCCGCATCATACATGATTTAATTGCTTCCGTATGATCGTTCCAATTTAAATTGAAAACAGTTAAGACAGTTAAGATATTTGTATTGACTCACAGATTAAATTTTAAAGTATCTGCTTAAGAATTGAACATTTTCTTTAAAGTTTACGCATCCACAAGAATGCTGAGGTAAAGAAAACCTTACACAGTCGAGAGAATGATGAAACGCGTTGAAATCGGTAACAACAATACCCAACATTTTGAAAGCCATTAATTTTGTTCTCCCGCTGATAATCAGCCTACAGAATGCAAACCATTGCCTTAATCTTTGTAGATCTTCCTCAAATTTGATAATGCAGTCGAATCTCTGACATGAGGAAGCTATATCGTCAACAAACCCGTCGAAGATCTGATTGAAAAGGGAGTTAATATAAATTAAGATCAAAAGTGGGCCAAGAACAGAACCCACCATTTTTTATTGTAAGAGAGCTGCTAGAACGTTCATTGATATTGACCAGTTGTTCCCTATCTTAAAGATAAGAGCAAAACCAGTCGTGTACAACTCTTCTGAAACCAGCATTGTACAACTTGTCTAGGAGCAAATTAGGATCCACCCTGTCAAAGGCTTTAGTCATGTCTATGAAAAGAGCCATGTTGATTTGGAATTATAAGACCCTTTCTTCAATTGGGTACATACAAAACTTGGGAATGGCATCTTCTGTGAATTTACCTGACTTAAAACCAAACTGATTTTCAGAAAAGTAATTCTGCTTGTCCAAAACAGAACCATGCGAGATTTTATTAGCTTCTCAAATAGTGGGAAGCAGTGATATTGGTCTATAATTACGCACATCTTTGCGATTCCCTTATTAAAACACAGGTATAATTTCTGCACATTCCAAGGACTGTGGAAAGCATCCACTACTTATAGTATAGTTAAATAAGTTGCAGAGTATATCACTTATATTAAAAACAGTGTTTTTCAGAAGGACATTACTTTCTATCTTTTCCTAAAATATCGTCTACAAGTCTGTACTCTTCTTTAATATTACCTTTAGCATTATGTATCTTATTTACATAGTACTGATCGTGAGTTTCCACTGCTTCTTTATTTACATCTTTGCACAACTTGCCATAGTATTTTTTTTGTCTTGGATTTCGTGAATATTCCCCACATTTTTTGGCAAATTTTCTCTAATTTTTTTACTTTCTTCAAGAGATTGGAAGTCATCCAAGGCTTAATGTGTTTTTTACTACTAAGATTGTGCATAGGCAAATATGTGCAGTTTTCTTTTTATGATTTTTTAAAATCGATAAAAATGAATCATAGGCAACCGAGTAAACCTATTAAGGCTTCATTCAACAAGGCATAATTTATACGAAATTTGTTCCTCAAAGAATTTTTAATATGAAATAACATATTATACAATTATTAGTTACCAATGCTAAGAATTACCATATGGGTGATTCGTTACTCTGAAATTGTAAATATCACCATCAAAACAACTTTTATTATTTTTTTGTATTCGCGTGAAAATATGGTCAATATAACTTTTAGTTGAATTAGATACACGAGTAGGTTCGTAGATAACACTCTTAAGACCGTTCGAAGCCATTAAAAACAAATAGATCTCAGTGTCTCTATCATATGTATTCACTGAATATATCAATATATAAATTACTTTATTTTACACTCAGAAATACACTGTTCTACAAATTATTTAATCTACGTTTTATTCAAGCATTATTTTTCGGTTGAGCTCGATTACTTATAAATATGTACAAACTGAATCTAAGACATAAAAATATTCTTAACTATCCTAAGTCTTGGTCCAAATATTGCTGACACTGAAGCCCATGAATTGTGTCGTGAGGTGTTCAAATATTTCTGATGCTGCGCTCTGTGCATGGTGCTAGGCAAGGCGGTGGTCAGGGGTTACCTTACTTCTGTGCAGTTCGCGTTATTGGATTCGCGTTTGTATTAGATTAATAACATTGTAGTCACTTAGTTGCCCCTCGGCAACTTAAATGAGGACCGTCCTCGGGCATTCTGTAACTATCGATGATGATTTGAGCATCATTTTGTTGTTGTTTCCTGTTTCATTCTAAACGTATTTTGAGGAGGGCGTAGTTTATAACCACTATGACGGCTATGATCGAACATATGGAGATGGGAATTGTAACGATCTTTTGCTCGATGTCACCAATGTATCGATGTTTCTGTATGTTTAACCTTTGGAGATACTGAGGATCTCTCTGTGGGCCGTTATGTTCAGTGATGACGACGATACTGCAACAGGTGTTTTTTTAGCATCCCTTTGTGGTTTGTATACCAAGATCCATTGATCTGGATCTGGTCATCAAAAGTCAGTAAGTAGGTGCCCCCGACTAACTTCTTTACGCCATCTGCAGTTGTTATAGAGGCTGTATCGTCGTTAATAATAATAGAGCCCTAGTCGATTACCATCAGTGGATCTAGATGACCGGGCGTCGTACTGCAATGCCCCATGCGACTAGAATGAATTTTTCGTGCACAAATGTCATACGGCAATTCCATACAAAACTTTGACGTTAGTGTCGTGCTGCAGCTTCGGATTGGGAGTATTTCCCCTTCCATAATCATAATCATAAGAGCAGGACTGGATTATTATGTTGGGCTGGGAATAGCATAACTTTCTTACATTCTAAAAAGTCTAAAAAGTTGCTATCTAACAAAACCTTAATTACTGATACTTCCATCAAGTCTGTTATAGTAATATTAGTAGAGCCCATGTTTATTAATTAATTTACCTCATCTGAATCTATTATTGTTGGGTTAACTATTTTAATCCTTGCAAGTGTTATTGTTAACATCAAATTCTCTAAATCCAAAATTAGCACTCTATTTCTTGCCAATAGTACTTCATACAAATGACCCACATCTATTTGTTTTTCCTTTGCGTTTCTCAGAATAACATTGGCTGTTTCTGTTAATCTATTAATCTGTTAATTTTTTGTATTAATGAAGACTTGTTGATTTTCGCTGAGTATTAATTGTTGTTGCCTAAATTTTAGGTTTTCGAAATTGTCAAAATCCGGGGTTCCGGCAATGAACCGGCAACTGCAACGGCAGTTCCCAAAAAATAATACTCCGTGCGTGTCTATGGTGAATGCTAAGAGCTTCCAGTAAAGTCTTTATATGTGTCACGTCAGAGTCTAGTAACTTTCTCATGTGCGATTGGGAAAAGTGAGTCATCAGTCCTGTAGTTTCGTCAGTTATTTGGTAGTAGGCTGTCAAGTTAGTAAAGTGCTGTAAGTAACCACATAGTCTTTCCAGATGTTAACTGTCCCGTCCATGATAAGAATATAGTCCGAGTGAGAGTAGTCCAATAGTTTAGTTACAGTTGTCCAAATATAAAGTATCAGTATCAGGATTTGAAAGAACGAAAGGACTTAATTTAAAACCAACCCGATTTTTCATAATATTTTTTAACGGAGGTTGTCATTGTGGACCACCCTCCCTTTAATAAGAGCGGCAGTTCCTAGATCGGCTTCTACCTTATGTTCGTCATGTAGAGGTGTTAACTTATCTCCTAATCTTTTATTATGTTTTACTAAGACACGTTCCCCTACTTCAAATACCCTGTTTTTCTGGAGACGTTATTTCTTTCTAAGTGAACTTCCTCTTCTCTTTTAATCCTATTAAAAATCTGTTAGTTCAACTCAGGAGGTGCGGCGTGCACAATGTCTATGGGTGAATGGTTCGGTTATACTCGACTGTTGTTAATAGTATTAGATCGATTATGTTCATGATGCCTTTTTCAATCTTAAGGCACATCGCGATTTCTGATAGTGTACTATGAAAACGTTCAACTTGCCCATTGGAGGTGCTTTGGTTGGGTGTTTTATATTTCGATTCTAAATTGGTTCATTAAAAAGTACGTTATTTTAAAGACGGTTCGTTATCGCAATAAATGGTTTTTGTATTAAGGAAAAAGTTAAGAATATTCATAAGTGTCCGGGAAGGTATATGTACTTTGCACTACTGCGAATTTAGAAAATTTGTCTACGCATGTAGGGAAATATTTTTTGTCGGTCGAGAAAATGTCGACTTGAAGTCTTTCTCCCCTATAGTGTGGTATTGGTGTTATACCAAGTTGTTGTTTACAAGGATGTATATTGTATTTAGCCTTGATACAAATTTTACAATTTTGTACCACTTCAGATGCCATTTTTGCCATTTTGGGGAAGTATTAATCAAATAGAATTTGCTTCACGTTTTCTTGAGTAGCCCTATGTGCGCGATTGTGTTCACAGGTGACTATTTCCCTTTGATCATTTTTGTCGAAAATGTCCGATACCATATTCTAACAATGCCAAGATGTTGTTTCTGGAAAGCCTTGAACAAGTTCGTGTTGGATGGCGGCCAGTCTTGCCAAATCGCAATGTATGGCATTTACCACCTTTGGGTTTATTACTAACTTAACTTCCTCAATAAGATGTTTTTTTGTCTGTAAAGTTAATAATATAACGGTTCTTTTCAGTGAATATTACAAAATGACGTCTCAGTGGACATTCTGCGTGTTCCAGAGTTATCTGATTTTTATAGCAATTAACCGGGGTTTCTGTGGACTCGATCGTATGAGTCAATAATACCTCGCTGTGGGGAATTGCAAGGTGTTTCTTCTTCCATGAATATTTTGTTGACAATGCGTCCGCAATATAATTTTTTTCTTACCAGGTTTATGGTAGATTTTAGCGTTATGCTTATCTATGAAACATCTCCACCGCTTTATTTTAGCATTAGGGTTACGATCTGACACAGCATCTTCGAGTGGCTGGTGATCTGTGTAAATGTTGAGATTTTTCACCCCGTAAAGGTAATTTCTTAGTTTTTGTAGTGCCCATACAATTGCTAGCAACTCACGTTCGTTTGTTGCATATTGCAATTCCCTATCTTTCTTGAAATCATGGCAATTGGTCTTCCACCTAGGGACAAGATCGCACCTAAACCTAAAGCAGACGCTAGTCCCAAGAAGGATCTGACGTTAAACAGCATTGAAGGTTGTTCAAAATTTTGGATTGCATCTACCTTGTCCGGGCTCGACAAAGCATTCGACACTTTCCTTAAAAATGTGTGAAACCCTCATATTAGCCTCATACAATTTTGACAGGAACTATGCAATGTGGGTAACGTGGTCCTCTTCGTTTTCCGAAAAAATAATTACGTCGTCGAAGTAGACGTAACATAATTTCCCTATTTGTTCCCTAAGAACATTATCGATGGTTCTCTGGAAGATATAATATGGGGCATTTTTTAATCCAAAAGGTAGTCTACAAAATTCGTACTTTCCGTTTCCGACGGAAGAAACCTGTGTTCTCCCTATATCCCTTTGCAATAGTTATATGATGGAAGCCTGACTTGAGGTTGAGGTTGAGGCTGTAAAATACCTAGCTTTGCCCAGGTTTGCCAAAGTAACCCTTACGTCGGGAATGGGATACGTATGATCTATGGTTTTCAAATTTAATTTGCGAAAGTCTATTACAAGTCGTGTTTTTTATATTTTCTTACTCGTCTTTTCCTTTTTTGTCAACATTCCAGTTGGAGTTATTGTATGGTTATCTTGAAGGCCTAATAATGCCGTTACGCAATAGGTCTTTGATCTCAGAATTTACGAATTCAGCAACACCCATTAGGTATGGATATAGCTTTGAATAGACAGGGTCGTTATTCTCCGTGCTAATGGTAGCAATAACATTTGTATTGTACAGCAGTGACTCGTTGAAATTTGCAAAAACTCCATTCAGTCTTACCATAATTTCCTTAAATTTAGTTACCACGTTATGTGGTACTTCTGTGGGTTCTACTTATGTGAAATTGACGTTTGCACACTTATAAAATTTAAGTTCCACTGAACCTGCTTTTGTTAGAATTCTCTTATTCTTAAAATCCAATGTTGCGCTAGTCTGCGTTAGCAAATCCAGGCCAATTATCCCATCGAATGTGGAGAGTGATGGAAGGATAAAAAATGTGGTGTTAACACCAAACAAATTGATGAGATACTTTTGTCTAACATTATTGAATCCGTGAAGCGACTTAACTAAAAACAGCCGTTGCACCGGAAATATATGCACTAGATCTCTAAAGGGTTTAATATAATTTTTTGAAGCCCCTATGTCTATTAACAATTTGATCGTTTTCCCTGTGATAGTAACCTCTAAGTACGGAAGCAAATATTTTTTCCTACAAAATGAATCTGTTCATACTGGTAAGATGTTTCAATCTCTGATTCTTCCGAATTAGCTATTGACTGATAGTCCTAGTCACCTTGAGCTGAGGGTTCCTGGTCACCTTGAGCTGAGGGTACAATTTGCTGAGCCGTATAATTTATTCTTTGGTGTTTGGGCCCAGTGAATCTATCTGTACCGTTATGTGATCCCTTCTGGTTTTGAGCATAGTATTGGCCTTGGCTGTTATATTGTTGACCAATGCATGGGTCATCATACTGCACTGGTACATTGTAAAAACCACCATTATTTTGAGGAATAGTTGGTTGTCTGAACCGAGATGAACCGCCAGTATCCATTGATTCTTGTTTCGACTGTGGCTAAGGAGCCCGATTTCTAAAGTTCTGACGTTTTGAAGAGTGAGGATTCTTGTTCTGGCTTGTAGAGCTTGCCTGATTGGCATTCGTTTGATTCGGGACGTTCCTATTTTGTTGTTTCTGCTTGTCCCTGTCTTCTAGACATCTAGCATAATTGCTGACAAATACATACGTACCTTTTGTGATTACCTTCGACCTCTTGAGCCAACGCGAGGGCTGAAGGTGAAGCCTTCGGTCGTGCAGAGAAAAGCACGTCGCTCAAGGAATTTTGTGTTCCCGAAATGAATACGCGCAGTGCGTCCATTCTATATTTTTCATTTGTTGTAGCTGCAATTGACAACTGATAAGACATAACTGTCTTATTTGTGAGAAGCGTTAGCTTCTTGTCTATTTCATCGTAGTAATGTAGAAGTGTCATGTTACCCTGACGAAGGGTGGACAACTCCTGCTCAATTAAGTAGAAGTTTATCGGAGTACGTGAAATCAAGCCGATTAATGATACCTTTAAAATCTAAGACTGTATTGGAAGATGATAGTATCACATCGTCAGGACCTTTAATTTTATTCCTGATTATGGCTGGCTACGGCCTGGTAATGTCTAGAATTCCCCTCGTAATTTTCGAAAAGTTTATAGGCAGCGTGTGCCGCTTGTCTTTCTCTTTCCCTCGAAACCAGGCAAGGACTTAATTATGTTTAAGAATTCTTCGCAAGCTATTCCTGGTCTGATCTGAACTTCCCTATTAACTTCAACTTCGGAGGTTGTAGTCTGAATGCTGTTTAACTTTTGCGTTAGGGCAGCAAGCTGTTGTTCAAATTCCACTTTTTGTACCATAAGTACACAGTCTAACATTTGTTTTATCTGCACGTTAGTAGCCATTTCGAGCTTCATAGTATTATTATTGATGGACACGTTAAATTTTCTAAACCTCTCTTGCAATGCCCTTAAATCGGAATCCGAATCGCTATCACTCATAACCCACAAGAAACAGTCCCTCAAATGAAACGCATTAGAGAAAAAAAAAAAAAATGTGGGACACTAAAGAAAATTTATTTGTTTAACTAACTTTTATTACTCTTGAAACTTGCAAACAAAAAAAAACATTCAATCCGTGTGAAATAAAACTTGTGTTTTGCCGGTTGTCCTGTCCTGTCCTATTTCAATCGCCCCATTTTTTCTTTCTGTCACTGCTGCTCAAAAGCCGTCCGCCTTGGTGATACAATTTCTGGTGCCTCTTTTTTTTTAAAAACTTGCGGCCACAAGACTTCTTTATTTGATTATTTTTTTATTCTCTTTAGTATTCTCTATACAGTTCCTTTTCTTCTTTTCTTTTTTCCGTTGGGCACCAAATAATTTATTTTACATTCAGGAATAAACTGTTGTACAAATTATTTAATCTTCGTTTTGTTCAAACACTATCTTTCGTGTGAGCTCGATTACTTATGCAAACTGAATCTAAGACATAAAAATATTCTTAACTATCCTAAGCCTTAGTCCAAATATTGCTGAGTTAACTATATCGTAAAGAATAATTAAGTTGTTAGCTTTAGTTTTACTCAACATAGAATACAACTCATCAATAAAGACACTTTTACTAAATCCATGCAATCTGCAAATGCAGAGTATTGAAAAGTTTCACTTGCATATGATATGTTCTAAAAAAAGATGAAAATTTTTTCTTAAACTATAGATATTCTGATGTAAATAAACGAAAGGAGTAGAGGCTATTGAATGCATTGGGGAGACGAGATAAAATTATTTATACCATAATTTTTCTAAATCAGCAATATAATCTTCCTTCATTCGCACCGTCATTCAGTCCACTTTCCTTTATTACTCGTACTTTACTTTTTGCTTAAGGCATCAAGGAAAAAAATTACAAAAAAGAGTGAAAATTCGATGACCACGGTTTTCTATGTCTGCCGCTTTTTTCTGTCTCAATCTTTCTCGAACCTTCCAGAATTTGACAGCTCCGGCCTATATCTCGAGTTCGCAATGTAGAGTTGAGCTAGAGCACGTTCACATGAGACGCGAAGTCGTTACACTGCCCTCCTCTCCAAAAGATAGACTGTCCTCAGTCGTAGGTACTACTTGTATGAATTCGTCGACAGATGAAAAGCCGTTGGAATTTAGCCCCGCGGCGCTAAAATATTAGCAACGAAGCGACCGGCTTTTTCCTGCATCTGGTATTTTTAGCGATTATTCTATATTAGGCGCCGCTTACTCGCCATCTCGAATCAAAACTAGGAAAAAAAATGAAATATTTAAATAAATTTTTATGTAAAAAATTGTCACAGCGCTAGTCGATCCCTATGCACCACCAGCAATGTCCTTCCACCATCTTTCTTTACTTTATACAGTACATATCCCATCTTTTTAATCACATTGTACGGATCCTGCCAGTTGTTTTTGAGCATGGGACAAAGTCATTTCTCTTTCTTCGGCGCGTACAGCCACACCTTGTCTCCTTCACTAAAAGGCATAGCTTTGGCGTTGAGATCATAACGATCTTTCATTCGTCTGCTGTATCCCAACAGTTGCCTTCTGTTGAAAGAATAGGCTGTTTGCAGCCGCTTTGTAAAGTCTTTAACGTATCTCGGGGGGAGGCCCGGTGTACAATTCGGTGGGCAAGCGAAGTTCGCAACCAATGGCCAAATAAGCTGGGGTCTGCTTGGTAGCTTGATGAATTGCCGTTCGGTAAGATAATAAGAGAAACCGCAAGTGCTCATCCCAGTTCAGCTGATTTTCCGCGACATATTTGGCCAGATAATTCAGCAGCGTGCGGTTGAAGAGCTCCACCATGCCATCAGATTGCGGGTGGAGTTCTGTCGTGCGCGTCCTGTCTATACCAAACCTTTCTAAAATGAGTGTGAATGCTCTGGATTCAAAATCCCTTCCCTGGTCCGAATGTAATTGGAGGGGGACACCGAATCGAGAGAACTCATGTACGATAAAAGCTTCCGACACCCTCTCCGCAGACTGGTCTTGCAAAGGAATAGCCTCCGGCCACTTTGTGAAATAATCCCAGAACACTAAAACATACGTATTGCCAAGGCTGTTTACAGGTAGAGGCCCCAGGATGTCAATCGCCATTCGTTCGAAAGGGGAACTAACGCTTAACAGCTGCAAGGGGGCTCGCCTCTTTGTGATCGGACCTTTACATTTCTGACATATAACGTCCTGAGAACATCCAATCCAGTAATAGCGCCTCTTGGTTTTCGCCAAAGTTTTATGCATTGCGAAATGGCCTCCAGTGGGACTGTCATGCATCGCTTTCATAATTTCTTTCTGTAGAGAAATAGGTACTAGAACTTGGTAATACGCACCATTGGTCGTGGTCAGCCTACGACACAATATCCCATTTCGACACTCGAGACAATCAAACATTCCCCAGTATGACTTTAACTTCGGGCTAAGACCTCGGACTTCTTCGGCTGTAGGTCGTCGCTGCTGTTCTACCTACTGTTTAACGACAGATAACTCGTCATCTTGTGTCTGCCGTTCTGCCATATCTTCGCTTAAGACTATTGTTCGAACTATCAAACATCGCTTTTCGTCGAGTCGCTCACAATATCGACAGTTTGTCTCCTCACAAGGTCGACAGGATAATGCATCGGCGTTCTGGTGTTTTCCTATGTACGATGTTCTACCGAAAAGTTGAACTGCTGCAGATGCTCTAGCCAACGAGCCATCTATCCTTCCGGCTCCCAAAAACTGATCAACCAACGTAACGAACTATGGTCTGTTCGCAACAGGAAGTGCCTCCCCAAAAAATACGGCTGGAAGTGAATAGCTGCTTTCACCATGGACAACAGCTCCCGACGGGTAACACAATAATTCCACTCTTGTCGAGTAAATGTCTTGCTATGAAATTCGATGACTTTTTCTTCCTCGTTCTGTAATTGGGACAAAATAGATCCACACGCTATTTGACTGGCTCCTGTGTCCAAGATGAACTTATCTGTTTCGGTCGGTTGGACAAGAATGGGTGCGATGACCAGCTTTTCCTTCAATGCGTTAAAAGAATCCTCACAAGCAGAACTCCAATCGGATTTGGCCCCTTTTTCGGTAAGAGCCGTCAAAGGTTTAGCGAGAGCAGAAAATTCACGAATGAAGCGGCGATAGTAGTCACATAGGCCCAGGAATGACTGAATCTCTGATTTACTTTTTGGCTGCGGCCACTTCTGAAAAGCTACAATTTTCTCTAGATCTACAGCTATTCCAAAACCGGACACGATATGACCTAAAAAGCGGACTTCCTTTTTTCCCAGCTAACACTTCTTCGGGGACAGACGAAGACCGAAGACGAAGACACCACCTCCATGTTTTGCAGCAGCTCATCAACATTTTTCTCATGAACGATTACATCGTCCAGATAGACAAGGCACACAGTATGAGGCAGCCCTTGTAGTACCACGTCCATGAGATATTGGAAGGTGGCGGGTGCATTATTCAAACCAAATAGCATGACTTTAAATTCGTAGAGACCTGTACCGATGGAAAATGCAGTTTTCTCTTTATCCGCGTCGTCTATTTCAACCTGGATACTGGATACTGGATACTGGATCCGGAGTAGAGATCCAATGTTTCAAACCAAGATGATCCTCCGAGTGCTTCCAGCGTAAGGTCAATACGTGGCAAGGAGTATGAATCCTTTTTGGTGGCACTATTAAGTTTCCGATAGTCCACACAGAACCGGAGGGGCCCATCCTTCTTCCGCACAAGCACAACAGGGGAACACCAAGGACTTCCAGACGGTTGCACAACTTTTTGAATCTTCATGTCCTCCAATATTCGTTCGGCTTCTGTTCTTCGGCTAAGAAGTAGCTTGCAGGGGGGTTGTTTTATTGGGGCCGTGTGCCCCGTGTCAATTATATGCTTAGTTATAGAAGTCCGCCCCTGGTAGTTGAAGGAGCCTGCAAAGAGGAAACGATCTTAAAAACCTGGTCTGTTCCTCTTCTGTTAGACTGGCAGCGTTTCTTTTGATCATCTCTTCCAAATTTGGTTGCAAATTAAGATCTACGGTAGTACTCATAATCCGTCGACAGTTGAATGTTACTGGTCCAGCACATCAAGCTGGACTATGATGGTATTTCGGGTGATGCAAATATTTTCCGTTGATAAATTTGTTGCGCGAACAGATATTTGCCCTTCCAACACTTCGCACACTGACTGAACTATTTGTAGCTGCGACATTATCGGCCCGGCACTGGTGAGCAAGATTTTACTCTCGGAGACGGAAGGAACAAGGCGGATCCAACAGTCCGACAACGCGGGTACGTGGACATTACGTGGGTTAGTCGCTGTAAAATGGTGTGCTTACATTCGGTCCAAGGAAATTAATTTTCCATCAAGTTGCAGGGTATTGTCTCGTAGATTTATCGCACAAGGGAACCGGCGCATAAAACCCACGCCTATGAGGCAGTCATCTGAACTTGGGGCGATGTAAACCGGATGCTAGGCTGTAAAGTTTCCTATTTGGATCGCCACTTCGAAAAAACCTTCTACTGGTGTAGTTTCGCCGGTGACAGTCTGGATAATAGCGTGCGATGTTTCCATCGCCGGGCGGGTGACCATCTTCTCGATGACTCGGGGATGAAGGATTGTCTGGGTGGCACCTGTATCCAGGATTCCTAGCCAGGTGACATCGTTAATTTTAATCTGGACAGCAAGATTATTTGGGTTATTGGATGAGCGGATGAATAGGGTTTCGGTTCAGGAGCAAGAACCTTCCCACTAATTCTGCCCCTTGAGAGTTAGTGCGTGTTGATTTTCCGCCGGTCAGCAACAGTAATCGATGGAATGGGGTTTTCATTGATTTTAAGATTGATATCACGAGGTCCTAAACACGCAGTTTCAAAATAAAAGATCACCGTTAACCCTTCGTGTCATCGCGCCGAACGAAACCATATCCTGTTCGGTGGGTGTATCTAATTCTTCCACGGGCACCCATCTTAAGCACTTTCCTGTCTTCGCCGGTAATTTTACAGCTGTCTCCAGCTGCCAGACAGTCAGCATGTGCCTTTGGAAAACACCAAACACCAAAACGAAATTACCATGGTTCAGGCAGGAAGTATATGACCTAATCAAAGCTCAGGACTTACTCTATGCCAGATGGAGGCGATACAAATGTTTAGAAATGTACAGAGAGTTTAAAACTGTACGTAATGCTGTAACTCGTCTTATAGGAAGAAACAAAACCTCTTTTTATAAGAAACAAATTTGCTCTAGTGCTTCAGGTTCAGACTTTTAGAGAAATATTCGTCAGTTGGAACTTCTGTATTTCCGGAAAACTGTAAAACAGCGAAAGTGCTACACCTCCCTAAATCACCAAACTGAGCTTACACAGAATACCGGCCTATTGCAATCTTACCGTCTTTGAGCAAGATTTTTGAAATAATAGAAAGTCGTCAAATAAAAAATCATCTAAATGCTAAGAATATGATAATTAAATACCAGTCTGGCTTTCGTTCGTAGTTTAGTTGTACCTCAGTTCTCTTAAAAATCAGCGAAGATTTACGTGCTGGTTGTGACAATTGTATGTTGTGATTAATTGTTTTTTTTTTTTTTTAGATTTTTGGAAAGCTTTTGATTGCGTTAATCATGCACTCTTACTAAAAAAAAACTCAAATACCAATTCCTGTTTGATGACTTGTTATGTACACTGTTGTCTTCATATTTTGACAACAGGTCTCAGTGTGTTTTTTATAAGAACTCGTTCTCACTCATCATTCCTGTCCTCTCAGGTGTAACTCAGCGTCCTGTCTTGGGATCGCTACTGTTTATTTGTTTCATAAATGATATCTCTCAGTGCTTTTATAATTGCAGTCACCATATTTACGCCGACGATGTCCAAATATATGTACAAATACACTCTTACCGAAAGCAGATAAACAAGAAGTGATTGCACGTATAAATCGATAATTAAATGAAATTAATTAGTCGTCAATAGTCAACAGACTAAAGCTTAATCCAACAAAATCCATGGCAATGTGTATACTCGTAAATGCAGTTATAACACAGTATATAACTCCTGCGCTAGATACATTTTTAATATAAAATGACACAAACACATTTCCGCATATACCAAACAAGTTGAGGGCTGTTCCCTCATCGGTCTTATGAAATATCGCACCATTTTATTATTATAAAAGTACCAGAATATTTATTCAAGAATGTAAAATTTCCGAGAAATGGAAGATCTTTCCAACTGAATGCACTTAGGTGCAAATATTTGAACACATTTAAGCAATTTTTTGTACATGGGAATCGGTTGCCCTTAAGTACCAATCGCATGAGCAACACAAGCAATTTTGACAACGAAGTATTCAGATATTGTGCTGAAAATTGTACAATCTTCTACAATATTTTACTTTCTATCCTTTTCTCTACCTTATTAATTTTTGTTTTTCACTAAGTGCTCTGAAGTTACCTTCTAAATACATTTATAATACATTATAATACATTTTATTATATTGCATAAAACAAATATGTAATGCTTGTTCTACTTTTAAAAAGATGTTATATTCTTATTGAACAATTGAATTCAAATAAATTATATATGAAATATCAAATACAATATCTCTTTAGCGGCCACGTCCCTGATAAAATACGAAAAATAAAGAAAGATAATCTACCCAAGAAGTGCATAATCGAATCAGAAAGCGTGATTTACTGTATGCAAGCTAGAGGCGATTCGGCTACATAGACATTCTAAACGAATGCAATAACAGTTCTTAGTCGTACTAAGAAAATGGCTCACTACAGAAATGAATGCAGTTTTGCAAATTCAAGCTCTGAGTTATGGAGGAAAGTCCGCGAAGTTGGAACACTTTTGCTTGAATGAAATGGGCTTTTACTACTACAAAATTTGCGTTGATTAATTGATTTGTAGGGAATAGGATGAAGATAAAAACTTCGTTAAAAAATAAAACATTTTATTGTAAAAATTTGAGCAACGATTTCTCGTAATTTTGATTTTAATGAGCTATGAAAGTTTTCTAAAAAAAAACATTAAATCACATAGGCCCTACAAAATTTTACTCGTATGCACTGTTTTTCCAGCTGAAAGCGTTCAAAGCTGCAGAACTTTAACTAATTAAACATCGAAATCAGAGATGCCAAACTTCAACGGCCTATAACTTGAGAGGGAACAAAAATAGATTCCACCCTCCCCCTTCCATGCGGGATGTTGTTCGCAGGAACTTCAGGAATCTCCAGTTAGCGGACTGTCCTCTTTAACTGAAACACGATGTATAATTTTTTTTATCTTATATAAAGTTAGTTTATTTTTTATTTTATATAATATTAGTTTAGTCAATTAGTTTAACGAAATACTATTGTATATAAATTTTCCATTTTATAGGATGATCTTCTGATATCTTAAAGTACTCATAGAACTTGTGGCCAGTTTTTTAAATTTCGAAAGAAATGAAAATCTGATAGCGCAAAGTCGGGGACTGTATAGCGGATTTGACAGCATTTCCCAACCAAGGTTTAATAATTTTTAGCGAGTTACCAACTGTAGTGTATCAGAGTATCAAAATGCATGCGTAAGTATATGACACATCAATGGGCATGACTATACTCTTTGCACAAGCTCTCTTGTAGTACTCTTATCTCTTATCAAAGGTTGTCTCGTGTGTGTGCATCACTATGCAAGCGAAAGTGATCAGTCTTGATCTGACCTTCGGCTCGTGCGTGCTCACATTGGCGAGCCAAAACTGCAATTGGCGGCGAGGTAAACAAAACAAAAAATAACAAGTGCAAAGTAAAGTAAATAAATTAAAAGTGTGAAGAAAGTATTTATTAAAGTGTTTAAACATAAGGGTGAGTTAAATGATTTTTTTTTGTAATTACAAAGATAATTAAAAAATTTAACTACATTTGAAAAAAAAAAGAGAAACAAAAAGTAACAAACAAAAACCGGTTTTCCATTAAATTGGACAAGTTTGGACAAGTGTTTTATTTTTCCATTTGATTGGAGCAAAGAGTTGATATGGTTCGTTTCTATGTAATTAGAAGTTGAAAAATTCCACCGCGTGCTTCCGCTAATGAGTTTACATACGAAATCGAAAAACTATTCGAAATTCTAAGGCTAAATAGTTTGAACAACTATTTCGTCATAGCGGGAGATTTGAACGCGAGGCACCCGACTTGGTTGGATTCGCGTGCCTTATGATAGCGATCACAAAGCTATCGTCCTGGAAACATCTTTGACTGACGACCCCATGTTTACCTTCGAAATAGAGCACGAGGTTCCTAAATTTAATTTTAGGCACACCAATTGGAATAAGTTTGCTCGTAGTGCTGCAAGGACATATAATAGACAGCGGTCTTCTTCTGAGGTTCCTAACAATAGGAACCTTACGAATGAGGATTGTGACTTCTACATAGGGAATCTCAATTCCGTAGTACGAGAGGCGATGGAGTCGCCAGTACTGACGATGAAAAGTAGAAACAGCATGGAATGCTATCTAAACCATGACATACAGAGACAACAAAATCATAAAAGCTTTCTGATAACTCAGATAAATAGGATACGCCGTCAATTTCAGGATGTCCCCAACAATGGGGAACTGGTAAGATTGAAGTCCCTCCTGAGAAATGTAAAGTCGCTCATAAAGCAACAATATCGGAATGCAGCCAATGCCTACTGGAGGCAACGTGCGGAAAAAGTAATGAAGTCTGACTCAAGGAACATGTTTCCTCAAATCAAGCAGATCTTCAAGCCTCGTAGCATTGTCCAAATTCCAAAACTCAAAGTGCCTCTGCTCTCTGAGCGGCTCCTTTCTCAAGCAAGGATTAATCCCCAACACTGTCCCACAATCGACAACCACTACGTAGTTGATAGAGAAATAAAAAAACTCCATCTTATTGGTTCCCATTTTGAGTCAGTCCACAAAATCGATCTCCCAAGTCGGAAATCTGTTGAGGTGGCTGAAGAGCTACTGCGGTTTAATAACCAAAGCAGTGACACTTTCATTCCACTCAGGTTTTCTGAGGATCTACAAGCAGACGAACTGATAACAGAACAGACAAGAAGCTACTACACAACACTTGACGAGCTCACAGAAATATTCAGAAAACTGAACAACAAAAAGTCGTCTGGTTTTGATGGTATCCCAAATGTTGTACTTAAGTATATACCGATCGAAATCATAAGGCAATACTGCGTAATTTTTAACAACTTGTTTAACAACTGCTACTTACCAAAACTGTTGGAAAACATCGAAGGTATTTCCTATAGTAAAAAAAAAGAAGGATCCTTCAGATCTTTCGAGCTATACGCCAATAAGTCTCCTGCCTAATATTGGGAAGGTTTTTGAGGTAGTTGTCAGGAAGTCAATCTTGCTCGCGTGCGAAAATAAGGAGATCATCCCGCGGAATCAATTTGGATTCAAAAGATTTCACTCGTCAGTGCACGCTATAACAAAACTTGTTTCCGATATCAACTGGAACCTTAACGCCAAAATATGTACAGGTGCCTGTCTAGTGGACGTCGAAAAAGCCTTCGACACTGTTTGGTTAGACGAGTTAACATATAAACTTATTAAGTATGAATTTCCCCCCCACTTTATAAAGATGATCAGTTCAATGATACGCAAGAAGAGATTTGTTGTAACAGATAGAAAATACACGACGACTAGAGTCTTCAAAATCGCCAATGGTCTGGCACAGGGCACAGTGCCAATCCTCTTTAATATCTATACCTCTGAAGTACTTAGGGACATGGCTTCCTCGATAGCATTCGCTGATGATGTCATATTATACTCTCATGGCTCTAAAATCAGCGAGATACAGAATAATCTCCAAATAAAATTCGACAATCTTCAAGTTTACTGTCAAGATTGGAAGCTCAAGATAAACAGCTCCAAATGTGAAACCATACTGTTCCGCACCCCAGTAGGCTAGGGTAATACAGACTTGAGACGCAATTGCTGAAACCTGGTAATAAAATCCTCGGATGGGCTTCGCATCGAGTCATAGACTGTTGTGAAGTATCTAGGTGTCCATCTGGATAAATTTTTATATTACAATGAACACATAAACCAACAGCTCAGAAAAGCGAGAGCGGCATTTATGTCGCTTAAAAGCCTTTTTTACTCGAATCATCTGAGATCCGATGTGAAGGTCATTTGCTATCAAGCGTTTGTGCGTCCAATATTGACTTACGCGAGTCCTGTATGGTGGAACATAAATCCTTCTTACATGGAGAAATATCGAGCTTTCGAAAGAAAATGTCTTCGAGCTTGTTTACGAATGTACAAAAGCGCTCATTCCGATTTTCGGCGTTATGTCAGCAACAAGACAATATTGGATGCTTCCGGTTTGTCCAGGATATACAATGTTATTCTGGACCTTGTCAGAAATCATTTCGCGCGCTCAGTGAAGGTTGTTGAGAACGAATTCATATCGGGCTTGTTTTATCCTAACCCTGGTTACTTCAGAAACACATTGTCGAGTGGATATATACCACCTGAGGCGTTCTTGTATCTAGATGCACACGGCTATCTATCTGATACTAGTAATGATCCGATTATATATCATGCTGCTAGAAGGGCAACAGACAAAAGAATCCTACATATGCCCGTACACTTGGGTGATGGGGCTAATGTTTGGTGATACTGCATGAGCGTTCCTGAAAGGGATACTCTCGATACATGTAGATCAAATCGGGATAAATACTGGTGGCTTGATTGAGCTGAAGCTGACGCTTAGGTTAGTCTAGTATTAGCTTTTTTTTTTTTTTAGTATCGTAGGTAATTTTAGGTAAAAAAAATTAAATAACCAAAAGAAATTTTTTTTCCACATTTTTTGTTTCTTAACATAACAAGATCCATATTTGAACAAAATGTTTATTCAATTTATTTAACACAGAACTGTAGCTAGCATAACACATAAAGATATAATGTACTGCGTACCATTTCTAATGTGGTTTTGTACTTCGTTATTAAGATCGTTCATAAGTATTTCGCTTGTTTTTGCTTAGGTTTTATTTTAATATTGTAAGTAGTAGAAATAAACAAGTTTAAAAAAAAAAGTTCAAAAATTCCATTTAATTGGAAGAAACAAGAAAGTAACACTTCAAATGAAGTTGTGAAAAGGATGTTGGTCTGTCCATTCAATTGGTACTAAGGGGTGAGACTAAAATTGTTCACCATTCCATTGAATTGGATAATTTTGTTAAAGCAAGTCAAATTTTTTTTAAGTAATGATATCATAAAGCTTAATGTAATAGTTGCATCTTCCGCCCCTGGAAAATTTCGTGACAGAAGGAGAAACGTCTTCTGTAGGCTTAAGATGGGAGAAGTGGAAGAGGGCTCTCGGCATTTATTTGGAAGCTCCAAATATTGAAGCGCAAACAAAACAAAGAGCTGTACTTCTACATTTTGGTGGCTTAGGCTTACAAGAAATCTTTTACAACTTACCAGGTGCAAATGTGGTTTTTATTTCTAAAGAAAATAATGTGTTTGATATAGCTGTAAAGAAATTCGATGATTACTTCTTGCCAAAACAAAGTAAAGTATTTGAAAGGCATGTCTTTATATTGATGAAACAAGAAGAAGGGGAAAAGTTCGAAAAAATTTTATTAAGATTGAGGAATCAAGCCGAAAAGTGCGGTTTTGATAAAGTAGAGGAGCATATAATTGATCAAATTACGGAGAAGGGTAATTCTGAAGAGTTGAGGAAAAAATTTTTAATGATAGGTAATAGTGTTACACTTGATGTTATTATTAAAGAGGCCAACACGCAAGAAATTTTGAAACAACAGCTAGTTAATTACGGGGATAGGTCGCTGGATCAGGATGTTAATAAAATCAAAAGTAGTTTTAAAGGAAAAAACTCTCGAATGTTAGAGGGTAGGGAAACTTTTTGCAGGCGATGTGGAAGTAGGAAACACTCGTCACAAGAGGTTAAGTGTCCGGCTAGAGATAAAAAGTGTTACGCTTGCGATTGCATGGGACATTTTCGTCAATATTGTCGGACCAAGTTTACACAAAAAAGGAAGTTTACGAATGTAGGTGAATCGGCCGATAGTAAGAAAAAAGTAAAAATAGATAAAGAAGAAGTCGATTATATAGACAAGGGGGATAACTTGCGCACCAGAACTTTTCCAAAAGATAATGGAGAGAATTATAATTGGTTGCGAAGGGGTTATTAGCTTTATAGATGACATTTTGGTATTTGGAGATACCAGAGAAGAACATGATGCGCGTTTAAGAAAACTTTTTCAGGTATTATCTCAAAATGATGTGCTCTTAAACAGAAACAAATGTCAGATGGCAGTGAGTAAGATTAAATTTTTTGGACACGAACTTAGTGCTGAAGGAATAAAACCGCTGCAGAAGTATTTACAGAGTATTAAAACCTTTAGAGTTCCGAGAACAATCGAGGAACTACAAAGTTTTCTCGGGTTAATAAATATTATTGGAAAATGGATTTAAAATTTAGCCACAGTGACGGAGCCACTAAAAGTTCTTCTTAGAAAAAAATTAACAAAGAATAGTAAGCTTACTCAATATTGGACTCATCTGCAAGACAAATCGGTCAATGAAGTAAGAGAGACATTATTTAAAATCAAGACCTTGGGATATTATGACGTTGAAGACAGACCGCAAGTCATTGCGGACGCAAGCCCAGTTGGACTTGGGGCAATATTGATTCAAATAAACTTTGAAGATCCAAGAATCTTTGCCTATGGTAACAGAACACTAACTGACTGCGAACGCAATTACAGTCAGACAGAGAAAGAAGCACTAGCTCTTGTCTGGGCCATTGAACATTTTAATATATATCTGTTTGGCAAAGAATTTAACTTAATTACGGATCATAAGCCTCTTGAAATTATATTTGGCCCGAAATCCAAACCTTGTGCGCGCATTGAGAGATGTGTTTTGCGTCTACAATCGTATAAATTTAAAATTATATATAGGTAAGGTGAAACAAACATAGCCGATCCAATCTCGCGTTTGTATGAATGTTTAACGAAACCATCATAATTTAACACCAACAGCGGTGTCCATCCAAGAAATAAAAGAACATTCATTAAAAGACATTGAAATAGGCAAAGTAAAACAAGGAATTTTCAAAAACTTATCGGATCAGTCGGTTAAATCAATGAAAATTTTTGAAAACGAATTATGTTTTTATGAAGGCATCTTGCTTAGAGGAAGCAAAATAGTTATCCCTCAAACCTTGCGGGAAAAAGTTTCAGAAGCAGCTCACGAAGGTCACCCAAGTTTGTTTGTTTCTATGAAAGGTCGGTTAAGAACAAAAGTATGGTGACCGGGGATGGATAGAGATGTGGAAAATCTGATAAAAACTTGCAAAGGGTGTACTTTGGTTGCTTTGCCGAACAATCCAGTTCCATTGAAACGATGGGAGCTTCCAAGCTCTTCATGGATTGACATTGCCGTAGACCTATTGGGACCGCCACCGCAAAATAAATACCTGTTCATTGTAGTAGATTACTATAGCCGATACAAGGAAATACAAATTTGTAAAAGCATTACTATCTGTAACATCGTAAAGATGTTGAAGGAAATATTCAGTAGGCTTGGATATCCAATTTCATTAAGAGCTGATAACGGTAAGCAATTCAGTAGCGAAGAATTTAGGTCCTATTGCAGTCAATGCGATATCCTGCTTTTTAAGTATCCCATATTGGCCTCAGCAAAATAGAGAGGTGGAGCGTCAAAACAGAGACATCCTAAAAACACTGAAAATAGGAAAAATTGAGAGAAAGGAACTAAATGAAAGTCTATGGGAATACTTGATGATGTAAAAAGTACACCCCAATCAGTGACAAGAAAAACACCTTCCGAATTATTTTTTAATAGGGTTAATAGAGACAAAATACCAGCATTTGAGTCAGTAGAAAAGAAGATTAACGATTCAGAGGTAAGAGATAGGGATAAAGAAAGAAAAGAAAAAGGAAAAGAGTATGCCGACAGAAAACGTAGAGCAGAGAGTTCAGTTATCGCTATAGGGGACAAATTTTTTATAAAAAATATGGACAGACAAAATAAACTTAGTTCAAATTTTAATGAAGTTCCTTATACTATGCAAAGCTCTCATAAAGGTGATATAATTGTTCAAAATGATCAGACAGGTCAAAGTTATAGACGAAACATTGTACATCTTAAAAAAGTTGAAGGTTCGTGGAAATCTATTTAAGAAAATATAAAAAAGGATAAGATAAAGAATGACATGTTATTAAGTTAAAGTGAATTTCAGTTAAAATGAATGTAGGCTACAATGAATTAAAGTTGAATTGAATTTATGTCAAAAAGTTTAGTTCGAATTACTGTACAAATTTGTAAGAAAAAAAAAATGAAAATTTGTAAAATAAAAAATATATTTGAAAAAAACAGGGAAGAGATGTAGTGTATCAGAGTATCAAAATGCATGCGTAAGTATATGACACATCAATGGGCATGACTATACTCTTTTCACAAGCTCTCTTGTTGTACTCTTATCTCTTATCAAAGGTTGTCTCGTGTGTGTGCATCACTATGCAAGCGAAAGTGATCAGTCTTGATCTGGGCATTCATCACGTATGACGACAATCGTCTGACGATAGCGTTTCGACGATAGTCTTACTTCATGTAAACATCAAATAGTACTATCGACTGAACGATACCGATTTGACGTTTTATTGTTTGCTTCATGTAACACAAAAACTGTTAATTACTATCGTCCTGTCGATAGTGTTTGAACGATACTTATTTCACTATCGTCCTTAAATACGAGTAGGTATATTTGGATGTTTTGTACGTTTTTTGAAAAAATAATTAGTAAAATAATTCCAGAAAAATAATGTTTCGTCGCAATGTGTTTTTTTTATTGATCACGAAAGTGAAAATGCAGAAAAATTAAAAGTGCTACGAAGGCGAAGAACACTAAGAGATGCATCTGATCCCTTATCACTTCCTACAAACAAGTAGGCGCATTGTGAAAAAAATAATAATCCATACTTCATTTATTATTCTAATAATTTGTTTAGCTTCATTCAACGCTTCCGTCTTTCGAAAGAAGCATTTGTTTTTGTATTGGACACAATCAATCTGGAAAGCGGATCTCGGTCTACTTATATTCCTCCAATATTAAGACTTGGTGCTACCTTGGAAGTTCTGGGTGGAGGTGGTTATCAGTGGCTTACAGGGAATGATTTTGGTGTCTCTGTTGGTCAAAGTACACTATCTGCAATAATTTCGCAGACCACAGCCGTGATGGAAGAATGTTGTCCATTGTGGATTAAATGGGAGATACTAAGTGAGACCATTGTAGAATATACAAAACAATGGTTCTACAGAAAATTTGAAATGCCTGGGGGTAAGATGCATAAAAGTATGTTTTCTATCAAATTTATTTAAATGCTGTTCATTTTTAGTTGTGGGATGTATAGACGGTACACACTTGTACATACAAAGGCCAAAAGAAAATGAGGAGGCTTATTTTAACAGGAAGGGTAAGCACAGCTTAAACGCTATGATCGTAAGTACTACGGGGTTATTGAACAAATAACTTTGAAAGCGCTTTGTAGATCTGCGACCACAGGATGAGAATAATCAGAATAAACCCAACATATTTTGGATCTGCTCATGATTCTTTTGTTTGGAAGCATTCAAATGAAAGAGCTTTCTTTGAACGAATTTTTAGTGAGAGAGACCACAACTGCTGGCTTTTGGGTAATGACAAAATTTTATAGAAATTTTAAGAATAATCTGAATTGAGAAATTTTAAATATACATGATCTAGGTGACAGTGGAGCCTTGTTTGCTAACACCATATCGGAGTTCTAATGATGTCCAAGAAAATTATTTCAACGAGGTTCATGCAAAAGCAAGGAATATAATTGAAAGATGCATTGGTGTATATAAAGGTACTCATACATTCCTATTCTAATTTTTGTTTCGTTTTCAACTTTAACGATTGGTTTTACTTCCCAGGCCGATGGAGAATCATAATGGAAGAAAGAAAAAGTAAATACGACCCGAGCAAGATTGCTGTTTTCGCTAACGTTTGTGCTGCGTTGCATAACATTTATATACACCACAACATGGATAACATTTTTACAGTGGAAGCAGATGAAATCCATATCATGGAAAGCTTCAATCGCACTTCCGCCATACCCAATAGTCGTTTAAAGCAGCAGGCCGAAAGGATAAGAAATCAAATAAAAGAATCATTGTTCACTCAAAACCGTTGATTATTAAAAAAGATTCCCAGAATGTTTTTTCGTAATATTTATTTTCACTAATACATATATTTATATACAGTCAAAAAATAACCATAACAATTCACTCTAATACATATATTTATATACAGTCAAAAGGAAGACAAAACAATTCACTCTAATATGTATATATACAGTTAAAATAAAAACAAAATTTAACTTAATTTAATTTACTTAAAAAAAAAATCAGACTTCAATTCAGTATTTGTACATCAGTTGTTTACAAAGCAATACAATTGAAGTATTAGACTTCAGTTGTTATTTTGCACTGTGTTGCAGTTGCTTTTCGGCAATCTCATTCCTTCTCTCTAGCAATTTTAGGACCTGATAATGGAAAACTGCTTCTTACCGATTCCTCTCCGTTAATATATTTATTACGTCCATCTGGAACTTTTTGTCCGTGTCCAATTGAGCTTTTAGAATTTCCAATTTTTCGTTTTCCTTACTGAGCCTTATTCGTTTTGGAGTGCTGGCAACAAAATACGATGAATTTCTGAAATACATTTTATGAATTCGTTTAATATTGCAATTACGTATTTGAATATAATGATACAGCTTACCTCTCAGTGAGTTCTGCAGCTTCAATTTCTTTGGGAGCTTCCACAGGACTTTCTGTTAGAGCACGTAATGTGCTTTCGAGGTCATCTGTTTCTGTTTCTGCGTGAGGTGCCCCAAAACATTTTGCACTGCTACCAGACGAAGAAGCGACGACATTCGGATCGCCTTTTCTTCAAGTTCCGTTATAGAAACTTCTTCAAATGGACCGCCACCCGTCTTCTTAATAGAAAGCAAATTATGGCTGCATTTTTTTTTTGCTCTATATTTAAAATCAGTCCATACCTTAAAAAAAATTAAGAATAAGTTTCTAGGAGATTGTATGAAATATGCATATAGTAATACTATACCTTTCTCCACGAACATATAGGTTTGTTCGGCAACCCAGTGGCATTTAATGTATTTGCAAGATCACTCCACAGTTTATTTATATGCGACCTACCCTGAAGCGTTTTCGGAATATAATTTTTGGCCATTTCAGGGTGCTCCTCCATGAAACTAAGCAAGATTTCCATTTGTTTTGGTGTTGCTGACCTAGAATAAATATTATTAAACTTCTTTATGCAATATATGACTAAGATATTGATAATTACTTACATTTCATGAATTTGCATAAACTTGTAAACACAACAAAACAGTGGAGAATGACAGCACAGATGTCACTTTTGACTCAGGGATGTTGCTCTCAGTAGCACTCAAATTTTAGAAAAATAAACGATAGACGAGACGATAGTAGTGGAGTTACATAAAGCAAACTACCGACGATATCGTTCAGTTGGATCGACTAGACGATGATCGTTTGAAAAGTTACGTGATGAATGCCCTGACCTTCGGCTCGTGCGTGCTCACATTGGCGAACCAAAACTACACCAACGATTTTGTGGTCTAGCGGTGTCACGGTGTAGCGCTATTTTCTTACGATTTGCCAATTCTGACCGTTTTTTTTATAGCTTCCTCCAGTCTTAATATCTGAATTGATCATTTGATTCATTGGAAGGTTCAGGAATATGGTATATCATAGCTTTATAATCCAACAAATTGGCAATATAATGTTCTATTGGTGGATGATAGAGTTCAGCTTCGAAGTGGTTTGTGCTTAGGCCAAGATCGTTTTCGAATGAATGTTGTTGCAGACGATCCGTTTTTTATTACCAGTGATGATTAGTTTCAAAGAAGGATCAGTTTTATTGTGTTTGAGATGCACACCGTAAATGTTGATTCGTTATGTAAAACGAATCTCTTTCAATTTATGTGGAACCCAAATATCGAACTTTTTTACAAGCCCAAGACATTTTAACTGATTTGCGATTGGTGTGTAATGAGAACGTTGGTCATCTTTGCGTGAAAAATTTCCAGAACGAAATTTTCTTTACCAATTCTGACTCGTGCGTTCTATTAAGCAGTCAATACCATAAGCTTCATATATCTCTTTGTGAGCTTCAGCAACTTTCTTATCTTTACAAAAATAAAAATGAAAAATACATACATGTGTACAAAATGTTCGGTTTTTTACACCATGCTAAAATATACACTGTACTATCAGGTGTAAAAAAAATTAGGCACAATTCACTTCCAAAGTAAGCTAAAAATGACAACTATCAAATGTCAAAAGAAATCATTAAATTCACAAAATCTAGAATCAACAAACATAACGCAATGTACGTGTATCTACCTCTGAAAACCGAAATTACATTCTTGCAAGACACGGAAGGGCCATTTCTGCATGCAGAATTACTGCGAAGATGATCAGAAGTGAAAGACTTTAAGAACTGAGGGTTGCCTATGATTATGTTCACTTGTTTGTCCTTGCTGACTTTTGTAGTCTTAATATGTTTTTTTACAATTTTATGAAACTTTCAAACCCTATTCCAGAATTTCTCCAATTCTCATTCAGGCCTCTTCTTTTTCTTCTGTAAGGGCAGTGTTCATCCTATCCTTTCTGCTTTCAGAGCTCTGCTCTTCCCGCATTTCTGATGTGTTTTTGGCAGCACTGCCACTGCTTCTGGTATAGGCCTTTTGAGCGATATTAAGGGCCACTCGATCGGCAAGGACACTGACTAAATATTGTGACGGCAGCCATACGACGTTGAACTGGTTGACGGTTTCGTAAAATACTAAATAATTTACTATTTTAAATTATTAGTCGGTTAGCGATGATATCGCTTCCACCATAAATTATGTCTTCGTTTGTAATCAAATTTCTAGATTTTTGTTGTGAAGTGCTTAAGCTGGTAACAGAGCACAGCCTTCGCATATCACACATAGATGGCAGCAGTATGGTGAACACTACGAATTGAATGATCGAGAGCCTTCCATATCGACGTCTGAATTTTGAGAAGTGGAAAACGCTTACTAACCAAGACTATGTTCTACCCCGCTGCAAACTATATAGAATTAGAAGATATAGTTTTCATCCGGGAACTTGGATAGCAGCTGTTTTTGATAATACCGTCTTTCTCTTCTGTGGGTGGATGTGCACATGTTTGGCTGATATTGTAAAGCAGTCAATACTTCTTGTCTAAGCTTCTACTCATGATTTGTGTGTGGATACAAATCCATTCTTATTTGCAGTTTTTAGCTGGCCGGGTTGCTTACCGCTAGCCTGGAGAGCATGGACCCTTCTTTGACTTTTCAGACAAAACGACCTATAAATATATTCCTGATTCAGTTACCCATTTCGAGGCTATGAGATTTGTCGATTGGCCATTGAAAATTCATCCAGCCATGTAATCCTGAAAAAACATAATTGAGCTTAGTTCAGGCAAACAGAGCTGCCATTGGTTAAGGTGGGTAAATTCATCCATCACACGACTTCCTTTTTAGGCTCATTTGTTCCCAACTGGGTAATGAAGTGTTTCTATTTTCGTCTTTCTGAAAACTTCAGCATAGGTCAAGGCCTACTCTATTTCATCATAATGATAAAATTTCAAACTGGAGCACTTTTGCATCATCCACAGTCCATACTTCCTGCAAAATAAAGCTCCAAGAATATTGGAAAATATTTGCTCAGTAAAAACAAAAACAGCAATTAATTTAGTCTGAGTTACCGTACATAGATTTGATACCTTATTGAATATCTTCCTACTGAAATTGGTAATTTATAGTTCTACGAAATAGATAATCTGAATTTGCATTTTACATTTTGAGGAAAAACATTATACTAAAACCTTAGTATAGAAAAAAAAATCTATATATACAAATAAATAGTAATAATAATTATGATTATAATAAAAACTTTTGAATCACAAACAAATCAATTAAATTAATAAATAAATTATTTGATTAATTTGCTGGTTAATATATAGATAAGTAAATTTAAACAAATAATAAGTAAAAAGATAATTAGATAAATAATAAACAAATATAAGTAAATGAATAAATTGAAAAAAAGAAATATAAATATAAAAATATGTATTTGTATATGTACGTAGAATGTAAATAAATAAATAAATTATTAGTTAATGTTAATTAAAAATCGACAAATATTTAACTAACAAATTCATGAACTCTATGTGTATTGTACCAAAGATTACTAGGAAAATAAATTATTATCGAGAGGATTATTAGCATTGGTGCATCTCTCTTTGCATTTTGCATTAAGTTTATCAATTGTATTAAGACCACTTCAACTTTTGTTCTTTTATCCAGATCTCATGTAGAGTGGTACCACGGAAGGTTAAACATGTCAATCATACTATACTGTTGGATAAAATGGAAAAAGCGGGTTTTCGTGGGTTCATACTAGAGTGGCTTAGATCATACCTAGCAAACAGATCTCAAAGAGTGAAGATTGATGGTATGAGAAGCGAGATTCGTTTCTTCAGTTTGGGAGTTCCTCAAGGTTCTGTGTTGGGACCCATTTTATTTCTAATTTATATAAACTCACTGTTTTCACTAAACTTCAGAAGTAGAATTACGGCGTTTGCAGACGATGTTGGCTGCTCATATGGCTCTGAAAGTGTCTTGGATTTAATCTCTGACATTAATTGGGATCTTAGTCTATTAAGAATTTGGTTCGCAGAACACAATTTGAACATTAGCTCAAAGACAAAAATAATGTTTTTTAACCTAGTTTCCCCAATGTGTATGAATGCGGACGTTTACTTCCACGCACCAGAATGCCAAAAGTATGGATTAGCAGGCTGTAATTGTGATTCTAGTCAAATACTTCCTACATTTTGTAGCAGTCTTAACTGTAGTGATAATTGCTTTTTAATTGAGGAAGTAGACGAGTTTAAGTATCTTGGGCTCACAATTGATTCTAGGATGTCATTTGCAAGCCACACAGAGTCCCTAAGTAAATATTTTCGAAATACCCTGCGACACTTTTTTTATCTAAAAAATGTTTGTTCAAAGCAATTATTAAAAATCATTTATTATGGTGTCTTTCACGCTAAACTCCAGTATGGAATTGTTTGTTGGGGGGGCGTGTATCTGAATAAAATCAAGCCCTTACTAGTCTTACAAAAAAGTGTAGTAAGGAAAATCTGTAACAAGAATCGGCGTCATCCAAGTTTCCCATTGTTTTGTGATATGAAAATTCTTCCAGTTCGTCATTTGTATTGTTTTAAAGTGTTGAAAACGTTCTTTCAGAGATCAGGAAATTTAAATTACAGACTTATATCTGATTACAATCTACGGAGAAACTTTTCCTATGTTGTGACTGTACCCGTTTTTCGTACAACTGCATTTCGGAATTTTTATAATATCTCTTCATGTCGACTATTTAACAAGCTCCTTTTAAATATTAAAATGATAAGAATTTCTGAAATATTTGAAAGTTCCATAGGGTCTTGGCTTTTTAATTATGATTCACAGAACGTGGAATACCTTCTCTCTGATATTCTGGTGTAAATAATGTTTTTTTTTCTAGCTTCCTCTTAACTTTTCTTTATTTTTATGTTCACTTTTCTTTGTAAATATAATTATATATCAAATTAACTTGTTCTTTGAATGCAATTAAACGGGTCACCCCACCCACATATTAATAATATTAAAACCCATTGAAGTGGCATTTGGCACTATTTTAATACTTTATGTATATAAAATATAAAATGTCACTATATTATTTCTATTATATATATTTTTTTTAATATACTTAATGAATTATTGTGTTCAAATCACGTAAATTTTTCACATGTATTATATATAATGAAATAAAAAATACTACTACTACTACTACTACTACATCATTTTAAGCAATTTATTTTGCGCGATTTGCAGTTTTTGTAGATGACATTTTACACAATTTCCCCATACCTGTCAACCATAGAGCAGAATTGCTTGAGACACTACATACTTTTTATATGATTACTTTGTTTTCTGGCGATAATAAGGACTTTCTATTAATAAAGGAATATAAAAGTTTAGTACCAATGTTATAGTAGCTTAAAATCAGGTACTTGACATATGGCTCCCGTTTAATCAAGACATCATTTATTCGGAAGTGATTTGAGGGAAGTTAGAAAGTTTTTATTTTTCGAGTGAAAAATTAAACCTATTTAGTTTAATTTTCCATGTTGTGTAATAATCATTCAAGATGTTAATCGCATTGATTAGATTCGTCTTAATATTGAGAACGAGCTCATGCGATGTAAATATGACAGTGTCGTCAAAATATATTGCAGTTTCGCAAAATTGAATTTTGGGTAGATCTGATGTAAACACAGGACCAAGTACAGAACCTTGTGGAACTCCAGTACTAATATATTTTACATCAGAACTAGAAGTATTCACGAACACATTAAACGAACGTTGGGACAGAAAACTTTGAACTAACTTAATTAAAAATGGTGGGAAATTTAACCCAATCATTTTGGAAATAAGACCGTTATGCCATACAGAATATTTTTATATGAAATAAAATAATCCCCGTGAACATGTTCAGTGATCTTTGATGTTTTATATAATTACTTGACTTGATGCGAAGTACTATGAGAGCGAATAAATCCAAGTTGTTCGTTTAGTAAAATATTATTATTTTCTATGATTTGAAAAATTTATCTTTGAGAACTTTTCAAAGATCTTACTCAAACCACTAAAGAGACTTATTGGTCGATAGCCCTCTATTTGATTAGGTGCCTTCCGGATTTTGGAATTAGCATGACTTTAGCTAATTGTGACCAGGTCACTTAGGTGTTCGAACACTGAGTGATTCTTGACAAAGTTAGAGGCGAACTCATTGGCTTCATCAAGATCATTGGAAGGTGGAATCAGTTCATTTTTGTTATTGATTATCTTGAAGATATTACAAAAAGGTTTAACATTCTGTTCAAAACTCTGGAGCTTGTTATTACAGCTTTTGTTTCGATCCAGGTTTAGAAGTACTGAAATTTGTTTATTAAGATATTTCCTCTTATTTTTCAAAGTTTTGTGACGAAATCGCTGCCAATCTCATCTTGCCCTAGTTTTAGTTTTTTTTTTCAGGTTTAAAGCATTTAATTTTCTTAATCATTAACTCTTACATACTAACAAAAAATGCTTAAATGCTAGCTTAAAATTACTTAACAATCTTATACTAACTTACTGGCCCCACACAGGCACTCTAAGCTACTCTAAATTCTTATAACTATGTCTTTCGACTTTATTTACATTTTATTTATAAATATTTATTTTGTATACTTAAAGCTAAAAAAAAACAATTTGTAAGCAAAAAGCTTAGCATATGGAAATTTTTTATTTTTTATAAAAACATAATATCTAACTTAAAATAAGCTTTAGCCTACTTAACATACATACACAATACGCACATACACACACATAGACATTATACACAATTATATACACATATTAGTATATACCTTTATATATACTAATATTTGTATATATTTCTTAAATGCTAACCTAAACCTATGTACGCTGGCCATCGCTATCCGCAGAGAAAACAGATTGGTCAGCTCTGCCTCATTAGTGAGGCTGGTCCGTAATTGACGGAAACGACGACGGAACATCTTCTCCGTCATTCAACCACCAGAAATGCTGGTGCTGCAGAACGACATCCCTCTTATCGCGATTGCCCACTGCCCTACTGAACCTGAGACGATCCACACTGCCGTGTGCGACGTCTCTGTTGTAGTTGAGTCGCCTGTCCCCAGCTGTCCGAGCGACATGGAAGATTAACGGGACCGCTGAACTATCCTGGATCAACTCTATCTGATCTAGGTAGAGGAATGCTTCCGGTGGAACGAAGCCGTCAGAACGCACACTCTCGTGGTAAAGGTAATTGGGGTAGTAAGCCCCAGATATCAGGTTATTCGTCGAGGTCATTGATCTTGCAATGTGCCTTCGAGTCAGCTTATATACGAAGTTGTCCACTCGTATTAGGTTCGTCCTATAGTAAAGGACCTCATTAGGATAAAATTGTTTGTACTCCGACTCTGGTGTTCTGTAGAAGCGAAGGCAAGCCCTAAAACAAGCCCTCCCAAACACCCGAATCTTTTCCATTAAGCTTGCTCGTACATTGAACCACACGGGACAACCAAATACCAGCATGGGCCTGACAAGGGCCATGTTGCAGATTACCTTTACCCTCGCATCGAGTTGGCTGCTATAAAACAGTGTCTTTGTAAGGGCAAAAGCGCCTTTAGCTCTGGCCAGAGCAGCATCTACATTTTTGCCAAAATATAGAAACTAATCTAGCCAAATCCTAAGGTATCTGACTACATTTCGACAGGCAAGAGACTGTCCGTGCTGTCCAATGATTGAGAACTTTCGCCAATTTTTTCTGGTATCCTTAGAGGCTCCAGACAACGGCGTCCTAAAGAGAATGGTTTCCGACTTCTGAAAGTTGATTTTCAACTTCCAGTCATCGCAAAATCGTCTTATGTTATCGAAGTCACGCTGCAAGAGAGTATTAATGACCTCGATTTTTTAACCTGTTCTGTGCGCTATCAAATCGTCTGCGTACGCAATAGTATGGGAAAGTGAACCTATCAAGTCGTTTGTAAAAATGTTGAATAGAATCGGCGAATTGACCGCGCCTTGCTGAAGACCATTTTTAATTTGAAATATTCCAACAGAAGTCACATCACCATTCTTCACGATGAACTGTCTGTTGTGTAGCATATTATAAAGAATGTACAAGAGTGGTTTACTGATCCCAGCCTAGTCAGCTTATAGAAAAGACCCTCTAATCATACGGTGTCGAAGGCCTTCTCCAAGTCAACAAGGCAGGCACCAGTACATTGTTTTTTGCCTTTATTCCATTGGATATCGGACACCAGTTTAGACGCGGCATGTGAGTTATCATGTCCCGCCTTAAAACCGAATTGATTATCCGGAACTATATGTTTGTCCTCAACCCACCTAGACAGAGCTCTATTGATTACCTTTTCAAAAACCTTACTGATATTCGGAAGGAGACTTATCGACCGGAGATTCGCGTCTCCGGGTCAGTAGGTCGGTAGGGAGTCGCGACATGAGAGATATTGCTCGGCAGCACCAACAATTTTGGTGGCTTATGGGAGGAGAGGAAGTCTCTTCGTCGAATTCCTCTGGTATAATATAGCTTCACTCGGAAGCAAAGTCGGCTAGCCTAATTATTTAGTCATGGCCGGCTTACATAGATTTAGGTAGGATTAGGGTAGACATAAGAGAAAAAAATAAAAAAAAAAAATAAAAAAAAATTTTAAAATGAAAAAAAAAAAAACAAAAAAAATTATATATGAACTTAGATGGGTAACAACTTCTCTAAAAGAAGGGGTATCAAATCTAGGAAAAAATAAATAAAAAATAAAATTAAATTGTATGATATATACAATAAGTTAGTTTAAGTAGGTTAAGTAGATTAAGTAGGTTAAGATTTATTTATATGTAGATAGTTTATAAGTTTTAGTTTTTAAGATTTTATAAAAAAGAAAGTCCGTATACTAAGTTTTTGTATTTAATACATAAAATATTTTCTTAGTTTTAGTTTAAATAAATATAGAAAAGAAAAAAAAGATTTATAATCGTACGAAACGTCGAAAGACATTAAATAAGTATTATGTTTAATTTAGAGTGCCCGCATGGGGCCAGTAAGTTAGAATAAGATAATTGTAAGTTAATTAAGCCAATTTTTATGCGTTTTTTTGTATAGCGTATAAGTAATAATGAATTGAAAAGAATAAAAATGCATTTAAAATGAAAAAAAAAATGAAATCGTTCGGTCGCGAACTACACAAGCTTAGATGATTGTCGTCGATCGCAGTTCAATACTTACAGATAGATAAGGACGAAACAAGAGAAAGGGATTTTTTTTCAGGCAGCAGATAAGCGTTACGATTAGAGTCGGTTATTCCTTTTGATTGTTTTAATTTTGCCTGGGTTATTTTGTGTTTGGATGTTAAGATTAAAGAATGTTCAGAGTTATTTTATAACAAAGCAGCAGTATAGTTAAGTGTTCTTAGAAGTATATGTTTTAACCAAATTTAGTAAAGCAAGAAGGTTCTTTCATCCTTTGCAGTAAGTTTGTTTTCAGTTTAATCCGAATTCACTTAATTATCTTATCTATTAAAATACCATGCCTCAAGGATTTATTTAATAAATAAAAATCTAAAAAATGAAAAAAAAAGCTATTTGAATTAAGTAGGTTGGCATACGTTATGATAATGCGCTTTATGATAATGTTCTAGTGCATTTTGAAGTTTGGTGTTTTAAGTGTTAAGGCTATTGAAAATTAAGCTATTTAGGTACATAGTTTTAGTTATGTGTTTTTCAATCCTTCAGTGGTTTCTAATTGCGTACTTTAAAACTAATTTGGGACTAAATATATTAAAACAATGCCAAAATTAAAAAAAGTTAGTAGAATATGGATGTATTTCAGTGGTGAAATTCAAAATAAGGCTAAATGTAAGTAAAGTTGAACAAATTGACAGGCAAGTTCTCAAAATGATTTCGAAGGGACACCACGCTCTACGAATTGTAGATGAACCGGAATTTAAAAAAAAAATAGAACTTGTATCTAATTGCCCGGGTTATCAACTACCAACAAGAAAAACGGTGTCTCAGAATCTGTTACCAATAATTTATAATGAACTTTAGATTGAAATAAAACAAAAATTATGCACTGCACCAGCAGTTTGCCTAACAACAGATACTTGGACTTCAAGGACAAATGAGAGTTACATTGCAGTAACTGCTCATTTTGTTGATTTAACCACTAAGCTATGCTCATATTTAATTTCATGCAATGAATGCAAGGAGAGACATACGGCTATCAATTTGTGCAAATTGCTGAAAATGGTAGTAATGGAATGGAACATTTCATATAAAATTTCTGCTATTGTGAGTGATAACGCTTCTAATATTCTCTCCGCTGTTAAACTAGGTGGATGGGAATCGATAGGGTGTTTCGCTCATTCTTTAAATTTAGTGGTTCAAAAAGCCACAAAAGAAATAGCTAAATCAAAGAAAGTAAAATCAATCGTTGAATATTTTAAAAGAAGTTCACAAGCGCAAAATAAGCTTAAAGGTGCACAGAGACAAATGAACCTTCCAGAACTGAAATTGAAGCAAGACATTCAAACGCGTTGGAACTCAAGCTATGATATGCTTGAACGTATTTTAACAGTAAAAGCTGCTGTTATAAGTACCATTACGATACTAAGAAGTGATTTATCACTGAGTTCTAGTGACTGGGCTGTTATTCAGAAAACTTTGCCAATCCTCAAGCCATTTTACGAAATAACCAAAGAAATAAGTGCGGAAAAGAATGTGACATTATCAAAGATAATAGTGTTCAACAATCTGCTGAAAGATTTCCTTGGAAAGTGTTGTCCAAAAGGTTACAAGGTAAATGAATTACTTTCAGCCTTGAAATCTAAAATGAAAGTACGATTTGAAGATGTAGAGAAGAACTATTTGTACGCCGAATGTACATTATTGGACCCACGCTTCAAAGAAAACGCATTCAAAGATCCGTTAGCCTGCAAAACCGCAGTTGAAGGACTTAGAGACAAAATAAGTGGTATTTATATCAATTTACAAGAAACTGAAACAGAAAAAGAAGCGACGGCAGGTTCAAGTGGTTTCATTGAATCCACAGTAAAGGAAAAAAGTATCTGGGATGCATTTGACGAGGTGATAAAATCAATTCGAAGACCTGTTAATAAAGCTGAAGCTGCAATTAAAGAGCTATATAATTATCTTTCTGCAGAAAATTTAAACCGGAAAATGGATCCTTTACTTTGGTGGGAGGAGCATAAAAAAGTATACCCTCATGTTTACTCCTTAATGGTAAAAAAATTTTGTATTGTCGCTTCTTCCGTTCCTTGTGAGCGTATATTTTCTGCTGCTGGACAGATCATTAACGAAAGACGAACACTACTGAAATCTGAAAAAGTTTCCAAATTAATGTTTTTATATTATAATATGTAACATATAATACCTGCTACTTAGTTTGTGAGTTTAACTTATATTTAATAAAAAAAAAGTAAATATCATTTTAACCGCATGTTGTTTTTATTATTTACTTTCTACAGTTGATTAATCAATCCATTTAAATTATAATGTACCTACGTTGCCGGAAGATACATTTTAATAGAACAGAGAAGAGAACAAATAATTTATCGAGGTCTTTTTTTTACCATTTTTCAGGATGTTTACTATTATATACATAAAAATTATATATAATTTTTATATTTTTTAATTGTGACTATAAATGTCTGTCCTCCCTTCTTGCCCACCTACATAACTAGTTTGTTGTGAGGTTTAATGTAATTCACGAACTAAAGAGAAATAACTACATTTAAGATTCAAACAAGTGAACGACCTAGTTCAGTAAGGCTTTTGAACTAGGCACTTCAAGCTTTTTCTAGTGAACTACATTGCACAACTCTAGTTTACACTCTGCGGAGATCTGCGAACGACTGCCACAGTTTTAGATTTAATCTAAAATGTATTTTGAAAGTTTAATATTATGGTATTTTCTCTCAACTTTTGGAACTGAAGTATTAACTGCACTATGAATACGGTGAGAAAATTGCCCCACTATGGAGTCAATATCTTCTATACAATTGATGTTTTCGAGATCTGCAGAGAAGCTACGCAGTTTTAAGTTTATTTGTCTTTGAAAAACGGTCAAGTAAGCATTTTGTATATCTAATAAATATTCAGTTTTATATTCTCTAGAACATTGAAGTTTACTAATAACTGGGTTGTTGTCTGAACTAAGTGCAGTTGGTTGTAATAAAAGATTACAAACATTCGAAAAAAATAGATCGAGGACAGATGGACTTTTACGAAAATTATCGGGTACAAAAGTTGGACTAGATGGAAAAGATATATTAATTGGAAGCGAGTTACAGAGATTGGATAATATTATGACATCCATTTAAGTGTAAGCAGCGTCATCTATATTTCCATAGCAGAAAATTTCGGAACTCGAACAGCAGAAGATTTCGATAATTGAATAACAAAGGCTCGACCATTGGTGAATGGAGAATGGAATCGAATTTTCTAGCAAAATTCAAATTGTATGGGACGCTGGATGGCAAGGATGGTTCCCGAAATACGTCATTCGAGTATATCCCCAAGGTATGTAAGTCAGTTCATCAGTTGAATTTGAAGTGTTAATTAGAAATTGGATTGTATTGAGATAAACGATTAAAATGTGAATTGTAACTGTATTGAATAAAGCGATTTGTATTGAAAAGAATAAGTTCTATCATTTGTACAAACACAAACATTTTACAATATACGAGTATTACCCCATGTGAATTACTATGTAATAAATTGAAAATAAAATATCTTTATTTTTTGTGTAGAGAAGTGTATAAACCGATGTTTGATTTAATCGTTACAATTTATTCCTTTTCGAATGAAAGTTTGCGATAGAGTGAGTGTACATATTTTCATTTTGACAGATTGATTTTAGTACAATTGATTACTTTAGTACATGCATAATTAAGATCGTAAGATAAGATAAATTAGTGTGATTTCATATACGAGGGGCGTTCAACATATTCTCGGTATCGGGTAAAGGTGTGGTTGTATATATAAATTGAATTATTTATCAAGTAATACTATTATTTTAGTGCATTCATGTAAAATTTCATATAAATGTGATTATTAATTCGCGTTTTATCTCTAGTTAAACAGAATCATAATGGCAACTGAGACGATGATGGTGAAAATTGAGCATCGCGCTGTAATTAAATTTCTCACTAAGCAAGGAAAAAGTCAAAAAACTATTCATGAAGAGATGGTGGCTGTTTACCAGGGTTCCGTACCTTCATTATCAACTGTACAAAAGTGGTCAAGTGAGTTCAAGAGAGGCAGAGAGAGCATTGAAGACGACCCCCGCTCCGGCGCCCCGGCTACTGCTTGTACGGGAGAAAGCATCAAAGAAGTCGAAAAACTTGTTCTTGAGGATGCCCGAATAAAGGTGAAAATGATGGCAGAGATCACCAAGCTTTCAATTGGTACCATTCACACCATTCTTCATGACCATCTTAACCTTTCAAAGGTCAGTGCAAGGTGGGTGCCACGAATGCTCATAGCGCCTCGGAATAAGTTAGAATCGCATGCTGTAGAGAGCTTTCGGAGATGGGTAGTTAGAACGCGGACGGTGTTATGGATCGAATTGTTACTGGGGACGAAACATGGGTCCACCACTATGACCCTGAAAGCAAACAAGAGTCCATGCAGTGGCATAAAAAAGGAACAGACCCCCCGAAGAAGTTCAAAGTCACTCCGTCTGCCGGGAAGCTCATGGCCACAGTTTTTTGGGACTCAAAGGGAATCTTGCTCATTGAGCCACATCCTACGCTTCCACTTTGCATAATTAGGGAGGAAATTAAAAAGAAAAGACGGGGTAAACTCGCAGCGGGTGTGTTGCATCTTCATGACAACGCTCCTGTTCACACGGCGCGAGTTTCCAAGGCTGCTGCGCGAGATTGTGGTTTCGAAGAAATCCAACACCCACACTATAGTCCAGACCTTGCCCCTAGTGATTATTTCCTGTTTCCGGATTTGAAAAAATGTCTTCGTGGAAAAAGATTTTCGGATGATGAAGAACTCAAGTCGGCAATAAATGGGTATTTTGCAGAGAAAGAGGAAATTTATTTTTTTGACTGTTTAAAAAAGCTTATCTCAAGATGTAACAAATGCATTGATGTTAGGGGAGATTATATTGAAAAATAAAAACAATTTAAATGGAATTCGCATTTTCTTTCATATCGATACCGAGAATATATTGAACGCCCTTCGTAACAATAAGTAGATGATTAAGAATAACTAGTTGATTTAATCAGTTACAACGAGTTTTCATATTTTAATAATGTATGATCTTCGTTAACATCCTCCCCGGCCGTGCGCGATTTGAAGCGAACAGAACGTACATTTCATGACTGGTGCCCAGGACATGAACACTTTCATCCGTGTTCTACCGTAATTTATTGTAGTGCTGCTCCTTTTTTTTTTGCTGGGTAAAAATGTGAAAATTAGACATTAATATCAGGTGAGTGATTTAAATTTGTTATTTGATTATTATGTATGTAATTATTTTGCAATTTTTAAACTTATATAATTCGTTGTGACAGTTCTACTTTCGTCGCATAGTACATAGGTTCCGTTATCCTAAGCATCAATGGACAAACGTAATTCCATTGAAGGTATTTGGGTTTTGTTTTGATTCGTGTGGTCGGGAGATTTCATTTATATACATGCGAAAGTACATAATGGTTAGTGTAGTGTGGAGTGCCCTTGTCATCTTCTAATGCCTGGCTAAAAGAAACTTAAAGATTCATTAGAGTTGTTTTTTTTTTGTTTTGATAAAAGTGAGAAAAAAAACTAGTGCATAATAGAAGAAAAAAAAAAATAAAGAAACGATAAGTGCGTTTATGTGTGAAGTGTTGTGTTATTTGATTCGCGACGGTTCGTGATACTATGTATGTACATAACGAAGTGCAATATGACTGCAGAGGGTGCAATGAACTGGAACATTAAAAACTGGAACATGTAACAGCTGATTGTACGAGTATGATATTGTAGTGCATGCAATTATATACTGACATATTGTGTTGTAAAGTAATTTAATTAGATGTTTTGATGCAATTTGTTGGATATTAATTATAGAATTTTTTTTGTATTTAGTGTAATAAATAGCTTATAAATTTATCAAGTGTTTTCATTACTTAGTGTGTTTGTGTATATGAGTCGCTGGATGGGAGTATGCAAATTTTTGTTATGGGCCTTTGGATCTCACCGGTTGCTGTTTTCAGGGTGACTACACGAACTAAGTTGTCTCTACCAGGATAAGTGTCGATGATGCGTCCTAAATTCCATTTTCCTGGCGGTAGGTTGTCTTCCTTTAGCAAAACTAAATCACCGATTTTGGGTTGGTCTTCCACTTTTAGCCATTTAGGCCGCTGCTGCAATCGAGTGAGATATTCTGACGTCCATCGTTTCCAGAATGTTTGTTGGAATTTTTGCATTTGTTGCCATCGTTGTAAAGGTCCAATTTTTGTTTCCGTTTTGTTAGCTTCTGGGATGTTGGTCAGTGCTCGACCGATGAGAAAGTGTCCGGGGGTGAGGGCGGTGAAATCATGAGGATTGTCGGTCATCGGACATAGCGGTCTGGACTTTAAACATGCCTCCACCTGATGCAGAAACGTGCTTAGTTCCTCATAAGTGTATTTCTCTTCCCCTATAATTCTTTTAAGGTGGTGCTTCACCGAGTTCACCCCGGCTTCCCAGAGCCCTCCGAAGTGAGGAGACGCAGGAGGAATGAAGTGCCACTCTATGCCCTCCTTTGCGGTCAGTTCAGCGACAGCCTTCCATCCGACATCAACTTCCGCGAACAACTTCTTCACCTCCTTGTTGGCTCCTATAAAGTTCGTTCCGTTGTCGCTATAGATGTGAGTGCATATCCCTCTCCTGGAAATGAATCGGCGTAACGCCGCGATAAAGGCTTGGGTCGTTAAGTCGCTAACTAATTCGATGTGAATGGCTTTAGTTACCAAACACACAAATATGGCAAAGTACGCCTTGAGGATTTTGGCGCCTCGACCTTTCCAAGATTTTATATTAATCGGGCCAGCGTAGTCTACTCTGGCATGAGTGAAGGGTTGCGAAATGGATACCCTTGGAGCTGTTAAATTCCCCATAAGTTGGTTTTTCGGCTTCGCTCGGTATCGGAAACATATAATGCACTTGTGTAAAATGCTCTTGACGGAGTTTTTAAATTTTAAGATCCAGAACCTGTTGCGTAAGTATGCGGTGGTTTGCTGTAGGCCTCCATGCAATGTTCTATAATGAGCGTCGGCTATAATAAGTTTTGTAAAATGATGGTTTCCTTTAAGAATGATGGGGTGCCGTTGTTCGAACGAAAGTTCAGCATGTTGTAGTCGCCCTCCTACTCGTAGAACTCCGTCGGAGTCCGAGAAGGGTGAGAGTGATCCCGGTATCTTGGCTTTCTCGGAAATGAACGTATCCTCTTGAGCTAGTTTCACAAGTATTAAGGTGGTAGACTGCAATTCTGCGGGAGAAAGTGTGTTAAAATTCCTAAAACAGTGTGGATTTTGGACATTTTTAATAAACCGTCGACAATAAGCTACAATTCTAACTAATTTACTTAAATTTGAATGCTCTAACATCAAAGTAACAATAACATTCTGCGTCTTTATGACTGCATGGGCTCTTACCGAACGTTTCTCCTCCTCTGTTACTAGGCTCTTCGGCTGTTTGGGATATTGAAATTCCCAAGACTCTCGAAGGAATTCGGGTCCATTCCACCAGAGGGTGTTTGAGAGCAAGGCCGAAGGCATCACTCCCCTTGACGCTAAGTCGGCTGGATTTAACTCGCTGGGGATATGCTTCCAGTTTTCAGGTTTGACTAGTCGCTGGACCTCCGCCACTCTATGGTTAACGAATGTGGCCCACTTCATTGGAGGAGCAGCGATCCACGCCAGCGTTATTGTTGAGTCCGTCCACGCGTATTGTTTTGCGTCTCGTAAATGTAAGACCTTTGCGATGTAATCGAGCAGTGTGGCCAGCATAACAGCTCCACAAAGTTCGAGTCGTGGAAGCGTTTGACTCTTCACAGGTGCAACTCTGGTCTTGGACATAAGCAAGTGTGAGTGGATTTTGTGTTGAGAATCGAGGATCCTGAGATATACCGCCGCACCATACGCTTTCTCGGAGGCATCGCTAAAGCCGTGAAGCTCGAGTTCATGGTATGTGTTACTCATATGAATCCAGCAGGGAATACGAATTTTCTCGCGGTGTGATAGTTCCTCCTGGAAAGCGGTCCACTCTTTCTTCCTCTCAAGAGACAGCGGCTCGTCCCATTTACATCCCCAGCGCCAGAGTTGTTGCATCATTATCTTACCTTTTATTATAGATGGCGCAATCCACCCGAGTGGGTCGAATAATTTTGCAATTGTGGAAAGGATGGTTCTTTTTGTTGGTTCTGCAGAATCAAGTTGAATATTTTGGAAGGCGAGATTATCTTCGCCTGGAAACCACCTAATTCCTAGGGCATTTATGTGATTGTGTGAGTTGAGAGGTAATGAAAATTTAGATTCCCTTTGTTGTACTGGTATTCCATCTAAAATTTCCTCAGCGTTACTAGCCCATTTTCGAAGACTGAATCCTCCCGCCAGTAATAGACTGTTTACCTCTTTGCGCTTACGCACCGCTTCTTCTACAGTGTGGGCTCCAGCAAACAGATCGTCGACATATATATCCTCTTTAACCATCTGTGCCCCTAGAGGATACCTGTGTGCTTCGTCATCCGCATAGACTAACTATAACTAGATATCAAACTCTACTAATACTTTTGCAAACGTTTAACTTTTGCACAGACACACTGTAAGTGAATCACCAACACATTCTCCATCTCTATAACCTGTCAGAATGGCTAAAATGACAACAAATTTCACGTAATGTTCGCTAAGTATATATAATAAAGGCAAAAATAAAAGGAAAAATATTTTTCGCTGGTGAATATTTAATTCAACGTGGTGAAAAAGTGAAGATAATAGAATATATTTAAAAAAAAACCTTTTTTTTGTTTCAATTGAACAAAAAGGGGATCGTTTCAGAATAAAATTAAAAAAGGACCTAAGGATTATATTTTGAAAGTTTCATTTGAAGATATAAATGAATTGAAACTATTACAATTCTGAAATCAAGCTTAAGCTTGTATTGAGAGTCAATTGTATAAGCATTTTTTATGTTTAGGCACAAACTCTGTACTCTGGACATCAATGAAAAGGATTATTAATTAATGGCAACTTTTAAAATCAATTTCCTTGCTGTTCTTTTAGTTTGAATGTGTTGAGTAAATAAATTCATTAAATAATACTGATAAGTACAATTAACATTTTTGATCATTTTTTAGTTTTTTAAGGAAAATAATTGTTTTTCTATTTGAATTTAAAGCTTTTCCAAAATATTTCGAGAATCTTTTTTTTCACACATTATAAAGTACAAAAGCGGTGGTATTTTAATTGTTTATGTTTTAAAAATAATTTCCAGAATTTGACAAACAATGTGAAATGATATCCCAACTTAATTTGGTTTTGTCGAAGGGAATTTTTGTTTATAATTGTTTTCAACAGATTTTGCTACTACTTTGTTGAGTATTCTTTAATGCTGTTAACATCTTTAAGCCGGTCTGGCATAGAATGCGTCAACTTTTCCATATATTCACATATTATTTCTTGCCATTCCGCTAAAAATTAAAATTTTTAACTGAGGCTTCGATGTGATGACATGTTTTCGTAACCTCATCATTTAATGATTCCAAAGGCGTTCCAAAGAGAACGGGTTAAGATCAGGGCTATGTGGTGGCGTTACTAGCAAGTGAGGAACTTTATGTGGATATGGACTTATGCTTGAAATCGTTGTCCTGTTGGGAGTAAAAAATGTTTCGCAATAAGCATTGTTTGTGTCCTTTGAAGCAAATTTTCGCTCTAAATATTTTAGTATACTTCTTTTTCTGAATTACTGTGACTAAATTACCGATCTCAACAGTGGATATTTAGCTCCATATTACACAACCACCATTTCCGTGCTTTACTTTTTGCCTTGTGTATTTGGACTGTAAGTTTCATTTGGTTGTCTTCATGCTTTCGAAGGCCTATTTGATTCATAAATGCAAAATTTTGACTCTTTTGAAGAAATCCTAGAAGACAAATCCTTTGTTTTTTTATTTATTAGCAAAGTCCTTTTGTTTTTTTTTTATTTGCTTCGCTGACGAAAGGTTTCTTTCTAACGGTATATGATTTATACTCCGATTTGATGTCGTTGACATTCACGAAAATCCAGCCAAATTTTAGAATTACAACGTGATATTTGTGAAACGTACAGCGTTGTGTTTACATCGATTTTCTTCTTCTCGGAAATTTTTTAATGCAAAAATTGAGCAAAGAATATGGAAATGTTGCGTTAGTAATGGAATTAGTAATACAAAGCATTAAATATGAGCTAAATTGTCCAGTCACATCCATATTTTTTCAAAAAATAATTGGTAAATTCGCTGTCGTACTAAATGAACCTATAAAGCACTAATTTTCTATTTATTGTTCTATTTTCACAAATAAAAACAAATAATCATTAATTATTATTTATTACTTCGTATGAAAAGTTAATACAATAACTGAATTATAATACATATATGTATTTTCCATTTAATCTAATAATCCAATTTATTCATGAATTGTAATTTACATTTTTTCGGAACATGCTCTCCTGATGAAAGCATTCATGGTGAAGCGAAAAACTTACCCACACCGTGGTAAAATGAACAAATGTCAATATTTTATTGAAGAAGCAGCAAATCCAAGAAAGAAAAAACAATTTCTTTAAATTTATTGTATTTATTGGAAAAACAAAGCAAAACAAAACAAAAATCGAAAAACTGCTTTAAGTAGTATTTAGTTGTATATGCCTTTTATTTTCATTTTAAATTCACATTTATTTGATCAGCACACGATGGTTCCACACTGTGAACGCTTTTCTTAAAACTATTGCACTTCAAATGTTGGGTCTGCAAGGAAAAAGGCATTAAATGTATAGCTAAACGAAAATGTATTCTCTTTACTCACATTTATTTGATCAGCTCACGATGGTTCCACACTGGGAACGCTTTTCTTGAAACCATTGCACTTCAAATGTTGGATCTGCAAGGAAAAAGGCATTATATGTATAGCTATACGAAAATGTATTCTTTTTACTTACATGTAATTAGTTAGATCACTCATCCACATTTCTTAAAGCTCTTGAATGGTGCATTTAGATTCATTGTTCTTACTGTAAAAAAGAAGTAAAATAAATTATTTTGAAATTAAAATGTTTGTAGTTACTCACAAGAAAATGTAAACAAACTTTCCCAGCTGGTTTTGCCACATCCAATCGAAAGCAATCTGTTGGTGGCAGCAGTTTCCTGTAGAAAATGATTTGTTCTTGCTTCAGATGTGTAGAATTTTCTTCTTTTGTTGTCCTAGAAAATATAATAAAGAAAATTATTGTCCAACATTAAATTTTTGTGCAACTTACACGAAATTGAATTTGTAAACAAGAGAAATGTCAAAATCGGAATTCACCGCGTCGTTTTTATATGGATGACGTCACTCGTAAAACTTTTCGAATTTTGACATTGTTGACAATTCTCACGTATTCACGGACAGGTTCACACGGATAGGGACTTTCAGAAGAAAACCGGTTTTGATTTTCCAATATCTGGAAAGTTTGATATCTAGTTATAGTTAGTCTATGGTCATCCGCCAATCGATTAAGACAACGAATGGCCAGGTACGGAGCGCAAGTTGTCCCAAATGTGACAGTTTGTAGTCGGTACAGCTTTACTTGTTCAGACTCTTCATTACGCCAGAATATTAAATGGTAATAGGAATCTTCTTTGCCTATCCTGATCTGTCGGTACATTTTTTCAATGTCCGCTGTGAAGGTGAATTTGTGTCTTCTCCACTTTAAAACGATATCGATGATATCGGTTTGTGTCTTAGGCCCAGTCATTAGATGTTGATTTACTGAAGTCCCATCCAGCGTTTTGGCTGCCGCATCAAACACCACTCGTATTTTAGTTGTAGAGCTGGATTCTTTGCACACGGCATGGTGTGGCAAAACGTAATGAAAAGGAGTCCTCAGAACTTCATCTTGTGTCATGTCGACTTCCTCCATGTGTCCTAGTTGGAGGTATTCTTGTATGCACTTCGTATACTCTATTTTTAGTGTATTATTCACGCGGAATCTCCGCTCCAGATGGGCAAACCTTGCCTCGAGGGTCCAAGCGCAGGTCTGCCCCCTGCTTTAAATGGTAACGACAATTCGTAGCGTCCACTTGATAATCGTTTTGTCGTTGATTCAAAGAGCTTTTCACACTCCAGATCTTCGGAAGTTTGTTGTGGTTTAAAGGGTATTTCTTCCACCTCCCAGAAACGCCGCAGCTCTTTGTCTATGTCGATGGTTTGCACAAAGCTCTTTATGCTCCGTCTCGGCTGTGGAATTTTTCCCATAACGACCCATCCTAGCAATGTGTTTTGTGCTATTGAACCTTCTTCTTCACTATTTCTTACTATCTGAGGAAGTACTATTTCGGAGTACAGGTCATTTCCTAGCACTAAGTCTACTTCAGCTGGGGTGTAAAATGTCGGATCTGCTAAAGGTAAACCCTGAATGTGGCTCCATTTTTGTGATTGCACTCTGTGGGAAGGAAGTAATCCAGTCAAGGAGTCGAAGATCAGTGCTTGTACGTTAGTCTCAAAATCTGACTGGAGAGACTCTAGCGTAAGGTCGACATATCCCTGACATACTCCGGCATTAACTTTTCCTAATCCTGAAACCTCCACATGAGTACGTTTACCCTGTAGACCTAACCTTTGTATCGCTTGTCTAGAAATAAAACTTGCTTCAGAACCTGGATCAATTAAACCGCGAAGATTGACTCTATCTCCGGATAACGACCGAACGTTTACCATTGCGGTAGCTAATAGCACTTCTTTATGAGTTTGAGTGGTGTGAAGACTCTGTACTTGGTTGGATTGAAATGGTAAGGCGTTTGAGTTTAGGGGGTGTGGTTGTGAATGTGTTGAGTGAAAATGTTGTTGCTTACTAGTGGACGCAATAGGTGCTGGTTGTGTGGTGTTGTGTTGTGTATTTGTAGTGCGTGAACTGTGTGAAACGGAATTTATGTGCAGCAGTGAATGATGGGGCTGCTGGCAGAAATAACACCTAAGTCTACTTGGACATTGTGTCGTATTATGACTGTATGCCAAGCAATTCTCACATACTCCAATTCGGTTTACTGTATTTCTGCGTGAAATAGTATCCATTTTTAAAAATTTGATGCATGTTCGTAGAGCGTGAGCTCCTTTGGTGCAAACTTTGCAATTATACTGGCTTTTCTTCTCTTGTTTGAGAACAAAGGATTGCCTTTTCACCATTACCTCTTTATTGACCTTTGTGTCCTGCTGTTGCCCTACAGCATCTAGCGTTCTAAATCTCGCCTCTAGGAAATTACAAAAAACAGTAAATTTGGGTAAGTCCTTATTCGTACCCAGTTTTTCCTCCCAGAGTTGCTGAGTAATTACCGGGAGTTTTCTCACCATTGAAAAAATAAATACAGCATCCCAATGCTCTACTGGCAACTGTAAATTTTGAAGAGCGTGCCTGCATTCTACAGAAATATCTAATAGTTTTTTCAGTGCCGTTACTGACTCTACCCGAATAATTTCCTGGTCGAAAAATATTTTTAACTGGGCATTAACCAGAACGCGTTTATGGTCATAACGTGCGGTGAGTATTTTCCAGGCAGCGTCAAAGTTTCCATTATTTACAGGCAAGTGTTGTAGCAGTCGCTCTGCTTCATCTCGCAAACTCGACTTTAAATAATGTAACTTTTCGACCTCGCACAAGTCTTTGTTCGAGTAAATAAGGGAAACAAAGATGTCATGAAATGACCGCCATGTGTTGTAATCCCCGGAAAAAATGGGTATATTTATTTTCGGTAAACGAATAGTTGGCTTATCATTATTATTGCTTACTCTAGCACTCACCGTAATTTCCTCCGTCGTTTGAATTTTATCCAAAGTATCCAGCATCAAGGTCTTATAATCGAAGTATAATTCCTTTATCTTGTCAAATGTGTCTTCAAATTCCGGCTCCTCCTCGGGTTTGGATTCAGCAACTCCCTGGGTGTTGTACTCGTTGCTAGTCTAGAAAGTTTTCTCCAGTGTATCCAAGCGATTGCGGAGGTAATTTTTTGTCTTTTCCTTTGGAGAACGTTTGCCGAAATTTTCGATGTCTTTGGCTATTTGCTTTAGCAAATTTTTCTGCAGCTTAAGTTTCGCGCTCATGATGCAAAGGCCGTGTGTAAGAGGAAAAAAAATAATAAAGGTGAGTATTCCAACTTACGTTTTGTTTGACCATGAATTACTATGTAAAAAATTGAAAATAAAATATCTTTATTTTTTGTGTAGAGAAGTGTATAAAACCGATGTTTGATTTAATCGTTACAATTTATTCCTTTTCGAATGAAAGTTTGCGATAGAGTGAGTGTTTTACATATTTTCATTTTGACAGATTGATTTTAGTACAATTGATTACTTTAGTACATGCATAATTAAGATCGTAAGATAAGATAAATTAGTGTGATTTCATATAACAATAAGTAGATGATTAAGAATAACTAGTTGATTTAATCAGTTACAACGTTGATTTCACTATATTGCAACCACAGTAGCTGTGCCTAAAATTTAAATCACTTCCAATAACAAAGTTCCCATTGGTACTGAAAAGTTTTGTTAAATCACAGGAGAAACTTTGCCTTTTATTAATATTTGTGGAGCGGCTCGGAAAGTATTCACAAATTATGGCAACCAAATTATTGTCCCTAAGTGAGACTTTTATTGCCACATTTTCTATAAATTTAATCTTAATAATGGGTACAAGCGAGTGTTGAATTTATCTTTTTATGAGTATAGAAACACCTCCCCCTCTGATAGTTGATCTGTCAGTACGATAACATTTAAAATAGGAAGTTGACAGTTGAAAATCAAAATTAGTATTAAGTCAAGTTTTTGCTAATAAGGCAACATCAATGATGTTGCTATAATTGGGGTAGTAAGCCCCAGATATCAGGTTATTCGTCGAGGTCATTGCTCTTACAATGTGCCTTCGAGTCAGCTTAATTACGAAATTGTCCACTCGTATTAGGTTCGCCCTATTGTAAAGGACCTCATTAGGATACAATTTCTTGGACTCCGACTCTGGTGTTCTGTACAAGCGAAGACAAGCCCTCTCAAACACTGTTGGGAGTAAAAAATGTTTCGCAATAAGCATTGTTTGTGTCCTTTGAAGCAAATTTTCGCTCTAAATATTTTAGTATACTTCTTTTTCTGAATTACTGTGACTAAATTACCGATCTCAACAGTGGATATTTAGCTCCATATTACACAACCACCATTTCCGTGCTTTACTTTTTGCCTTGTGTATTTGGACTGTAAGTTTCATTTGGTTGTCTTCATGCTTTCGAAGGCCTATTTGATTCATAAATGCAAAATTTTGACTCTTTTGAAGAAATCCTAGAAGACAAATCCTTTGTTTTTTTATTTATTAGCAAAGTCCTTTTGTTTTTTTTTTATTTGCTTCGCTGACGAAAGGTTTCTTTCTAACGGTATATGATTTATACTCCGATTTGATGTCGTTGACATTCACGAAAATCCAGCCAAATTTTAGAATTACAACGTGATATTTGTGAAACGTACAGCGTTGTGTTTACATCGATTTTCTTCTTCTCGGAAATTTTTTAATGCAAAAATTGAGCAAAGAATATGGAAATGTTGCGTTAGTAATGGAATTAGTAATACAAAGCATTAAATATGAGCTAAATTGTCCAGTCACATCCATATTTTTTCAAAAAATAATTGGTCAATTCGCTGTCGTACTAAATGAACCTATAAAGCACTAATTTTCTATTTATTGTTCTATTTTCACAAATAAAAACAAATAATCATTAATTATTATTTATTACTTCGTATGAAAAGTTAATACAATAACTGAATTATAATACATATATGTATTTTCCATTTAATCTAATAATCCAATTTATTCATGAATTGTAATTTACATTTTTTCGGAACATGCTCTCCTGATGAAAGCATTCATGGTGAAGCGAAAAACTTACCCACACCGTGGTAAAATGAACAAATGTCAATATTTTATTGAAGAAGCAGCAAATCCAAGAAAGAAAAAACAATTTCTTTAAATTTATTGTATTTATTGGAAAAACAAAGCAAAACAAAACAAAAATCGAAAAACTGCTTTAAGTAGTATTTAGTTGTATATGCCTTTTATTTTCATTTTAAATTCACATTTATTTGATCAGCACACGATGGTTCCACACTGTGAACGCTTTTCTTAAAACTATTGCACTTCAAATGTTGGGTCTGCAAGGAAAAAGGCATTAAATGTATAGCTAAACGAAAATGTATTCTCTTTACTCACATTTATTTGATCAGCTCACGATGGTTCCACACTGGGAACGCTTTTCTTGAAACCATTGCACTTCAAATGTTGGATCTGCAAGGAAAAAGGCATTATATGTATAGCTATACGAAAATGTATTCTTTTTACTTACATGTAATTAGTTAGATCACTCATCCACATTTCTTAAAGCTCTTGAATGGTGCATTTAGATTCATTGTTCTTACTGTAAAAAAGAAGTAAAATAAATTATTTTGAAATTAAAATGTTTGTAGTTACTCACAAGAAAATGTAAACAAACTTTCCCAGCTGGTTTTGCCACATCCAATCGAAAGCAATCTGTTGGTGGCAGCAGTTTCCTGTAGAAAATGATTTGTTCTTGCTTCAGATGTGTAGAATTTTCTTCTTTTGTTGTCCTAGAAAATATAATAAAGAAAATTATTGTCCAACATTAAATTTTTGTGCAACTTACACGAAATTGAATTTGTAAACAAGAGAAATGTCAAAATCGGAATTCACCGCGTCGTTTTTATATGGATGACGTCACTCGTAAAACTTTTCGAATTTTGACATTGTTGACAATTCTCACGTATTCACGGACAGGTTCACACGGATAGGGACTTTCAGAAGAAAACCGGTTTTGATTTTCCAATATCTGGAAAGTTTGATATCTAGTTATAGTTAGTCTATGGTCATCCGCCAATCGATTAAGACAACGAATGGCCAGGTACGGAGCGCAAGTTGTCCCAAATGTGACAGTTTGTAGTCGGTACAGCTTTACTTGTTCAGACTCTTCATTACGCCAGAATATTAAATGGTAATAGGAATCTTCTTTGCCTATCCTGATCTGTCGGTACATTTTTTCAATGTCCGCTGTGAAGGTGAATTTGTGTCTTCTCCACTTTAAAACGATATCGATGATATCGGTTTGTGTCTTAGGCCCAGTCATTAGATGTTGATTTACTGAAGTCCCATCCAGCGTTTTGGCTGCCGCATCAAACACCACTCGTATTTTAGTTGTAGAGCTGGATTCTTTGCACACGGCATGGTGTGGCAAAACGTAATGAAAAGGAGTCCTCAGAACTTCATCTTGTGTCATGTCGACTTCCTCCATGTGTCCTAGTTGGAGGTATTCTTGTATGCACTTCGTATACTCTATTTTTAGTGTATTATTCACGCGGAATCTCCGCTCCAGATGGGCAAACCTTGCCTCGAGGGTCCAAGCGCAGGTCTGCCCCCTGCTTTAAATGGTAACGACAATTCGTAGCGTCCACTTGATAATCGTTTTGTCGTTGATTCAAAGAGCTTTTCACACTCCAGATCTTCGGAAGTTTGTTGTGGTTTAAAGGGTATTTCTTCCACCTCCCAGAAACGCCGCAGCTCTTTGTCTATGTCGATGGTTTGCACAAAGCTCTTTATGCTCCGTCTCGGCTGTGGAATTTTTCCCATAACGACCCATCCTAGCAATGTGTTTTGTGCTATTGAACCTTCTTCTTCACTATTTCTTACTATCTGAGGAAGTACTATTTCGGAGTACAGGTCATTTCCTAGCACTAAGTCTACTTCAGCTGGGGTGTAAAATGTCGGATCTGCTAAAGGTAAACCCTGAATGTGGCTCCATTTTTGTGATTGCACTCTGTGGGAAGGAAGTAATCCAGTCAAGGAGTCGAAGATCAGTGCTTGTACGTTAGTCTCAAAATCTGACTGGAGAGACTCTAGCGTAAGGTCGACATATCCCTGACATACTCCGGCATTAACTTTTCCTAATCCTGAAACCTCCACATGAGTACGTTTACCCTGTAGACCTAACCTTTGTATCGCTTGTCTAGAAATAAAACTTGCTTCAGAACCTGGATCAATTAAACCGCGAAGATTGACTCTATCTCCGGATAACGACCGAACGTTTACCATTGCGGTAGCTAATAGCACTTCTTTATGAGTTTGAGTGGTGTGAAGACTCTGTACTTGGTTGGATTGAAATGGTAAGGCGTTTGAGTTTAGGGGGTGTGGTTGTGAATGTGTTGAGTGAAAATGTTGTTGCTTACTAGTGGACGCAATAGGTGCTGGTTGTGTGGTGTTGTGTTGTGTATTTGTAGTGCGTGAACTGTGTGAAACGGAATTTATGTGCAGCAGTGAATGATGGGGCTGCTGGCAGAAATAACACCTAAGTCTACTTGGACATTGTGTCGTATTATGACTGTATGCCAAGCAATTCTCACATACTCCAATTCGGTTTACTGTATTTCTGCGTGAAATAGTATCCATTTTTAAAAATTTGATGCATGTTCGTAGAGCGTGAGCTCCTTTGGTGCAAACTTTGCAATTATACTGGCTTTTCTTCTCTTGTTTGAGAACAAAGGATTGCCTTTTCACCATTACCTCTTTATTGACCTTTGTGTCCTGCTGTTGCCCTACAGCATCTAGCGTTCTAAATCTCGCCTCTAGGAAATTACAAAAAACAGTAAATTTGGGTAAGTCCTTATTCGTACCCAGTTTTTCCTCCCAGAGTTGCTGAGTAATTACCGGGAGTTTTCTCACCATTGAAAAAATAAATACAGCATCCCAATGCTCTACTGGCAACTGTAAATTTTGAAGAGCGTGCCTGCATTCTACAGAAATATCTAATAGTTTTTTCAGTGCCGTTACTGACTCTACCCGAATAATTTCCTGGTCGAAAAATATTTTTAACTGGGCATTAACCAGAACGCGTTTATGGTCATAACGTGCGGTGAGTATTTTCCAGGCAGCGTCAAAGTTTCCATTATTTACAGGCAAGTGTTGTAGCAGTCGCTCTGCTTCATCTCGCAAACTCGACTTTAAATAATGTAACTTTTCGACCTCGCACAAGTCTTTGTTCGAGTAAATAAGGGAAACAAAGATGTCATGAAATGACCGCCATGTGTTGTAATCCCCGGAAAAAATGGGTATATTTATTTTCGGTAAACGAATAGTTGGCTTATCATTATTATTGCTTACTCTAGCACTCACCGTAATTTCCTCCGTCGTTTGAATTTTATCCAAAGTATCCAGCATCAAGGTCTTATAATCGAAGTATAATTCCTTTATCTTGTCAAATGTGTCTTCAAATTCCGGCTCCTCCTCGGGTTTGGATTCAGCAACTCCCTGGGTGTTGTACTCGTTGCTAGTCTAGAAAGTTTTCTCCAGTGTATCCAAGCGATTGCGGAGGTAATTTTTTGTCTTTTCCTTTGGAGAACGTTTGCCGAAATTTTCGATGTCTTTGGCTATTTGCTTTAGCAAATTTTTCTGCAGCTTAAGTTTCGCGCTCATGATGCAAAGGCCGTGTGTAAGAGGAAAAAAAATAATAAAGGTGAGTATTCCAACTTACGTTTTGTTTGACCATGAATTACTATGTAAAAAATTGAAAATAAAATATCTTTATTTTTTGTGTAGAGAAGTGTATAAAACCGATGTTTGATTTAATCGTTACAATTTATTCCTTTTCGAATGAAAGTTTGCGATAGAGTGAGTGTTTTACATATTTTCATTTTGACAGATTGATTTTAGTACAATTGATTACTTTAGTACATGCATAATTAAGATCGTAAGATAAGATAAATTAGTGTGATTTCATATAACAATAAGTAGATGATTAAGAATAACTAGTTGATTTAATCAGTTACAACGTTGATTTCACTATATTGCAACCACAGTAGCTGTGCCTAAAATTTAAATCACTTCCAATAACAAAGTTCCCATTGGTACTGAAAAGTTTTGTTAAATCACAGGAGAAACTTTGCCTTTTATTAATATTTGTGGAGCGGCTCGGAAAGTATTCACAAATTATGGCAACCAAATTATTGTCCCTAAGTGAGACTTTTATTGCCACATTTTCTATAAATTTAATCTTAATAATGGGTACAAGCGAGTGTTGAATTTATCTTTTTATGAGTATAGAAACACCTCCCCCTCTGATAGTTGATCTGTCAGTACGATAACATTTAAAATAGGAAGCTGACAGTTGAAAATCAAAATTAGTATTAAGTCAAGTTTTTGCTAATAAGGCAACATCAATGATGTTGCTATAATTGGGGTAGTAAGCCCCAGATATCAGGTTATTCGTCGAGGTCATTGCTCTTACAATGTGCCTTCGAGTCAGCTTAATTACGAAATTGTCCACTCGTATTAGGTTCGCCCTATTGTAAAGGACCTCATTAGGATACAATTTCTTGGACTCCGACTCTGGTGTTCTGTACAAGCGAAGACAAGCCCTCTCAAACACCCGAATCTTTTCCATTAAGCTTGCTCGTACATTGAACCACACAGGACAACCAAATACCAGCATGGGCCTGATAAGGGCCATGTAGCAGATTACCTTTACCCTCGCATCGAGTTGGCTGCTATAAAACAGTCTCTTTGTAAGGGCAAAAGCACCTTTAGCTCTGGCCAGAGCAGCATCTACATTTTTGCCAAAATACAAAAACTGATCCAGCCAGATTCCAAGGTATCTGACTACATTTCGACAGGCAAGAGGTTGTCCGCGTTGTCCAATGATAGAGAACTTTCGCCAATTTTTTCTGGTATCCCTAGAGGCTCCAGACAACGGCGTCCTAAAGAGAATGGTTTCCGACTTCTGAAAGTTGATTTTCAATTTCCAGTCATCGCAAAATCGTCTTATCTTATCGAAGTCACTCTGCAAGAGAGTATTAATAACCTCAATTTTGTTCTGTACGCTACCAAATCGTCTGCCTACGCAATAGTATGGGGAAGTGAACCTATCAAGTCGCTTGTATAAATGTTAAATAGAATCGGCGAATTGACCGCGCCTTGCTGAAGACCATTTTTAATTTGAAATATTCCAACAGAAGCCACATCGCCATTCTTCACGATGAACTGTCTGTTGTGTAGCATATTAAAAAGAATGTACAAGAGTGGTTTACTGATACCCAGCCTAGTCAGCTTATAGAAAAGACCCTCTAATCATACGGTGTCGAAGGCCTTCTCCAAGTCAACAAGGCAGGCACCAGTACATTGTTTTTTGCCTTTATTCCATTGGATATCGGACACCAGTTTAGACGCGGCATGTGAGTTATCATGTCCCGCCTTAAAACCGAATTGATTATCCGGAACTATATGTTTGTCCTCAACCCACCTAGACAGAGCTCTATTGATTACCTTTTCAAAAACCTTACTGATATTCGGAAGGAGACTTATCGACCGGAGATTCGCCGGATTGGATATATCCTTTCCCTTTTTGGGGATAGGTTGAACCACCGCCGTTTTCCAATGCGCTGGATAATGTGCATTATTCATTGCATTATTAAACAGGGTGGTGTAGATGTCCACCGCTTCTAGAGGAAGATGTCGAAGCACGATATTCGGAATACCATCGGTCCCCACTGATTTCTTTGCTCTGATTGTGTCGAAGATCTCATGGAGTCCTTCCTTCGAAATGAATGGGGGTAGGCCACCCTCTCTGGCAATGACGTTATTTGCCATATTTTCGTCGCTAAACCGGGTGAAACCAGAGCCCTCGGATCGCCAGTTCTCTATTTCATTTCGAATGCAGAAGTCGTGCACAAAGACGCGACTGTCCAGGTCGCAATTAGGGCCAGTGGTATCAGTGGCCTTGTATACTTCCTGGAAAGTCGCCCCTATGGCCTCAACCTTCTCCTGTGGATCCTCGATCACAAAGAAGTCGTCATCATCAGCGGCCTCATTTGGATCAATGCCTGCTATTGTCAGTAACCGTTCGTTGTCTGTTGTCCGGGCTATTTTAAGACACTGAAGGTCGTTTTGATTTTTTCTCCGAAATAGTTTATTTATTTGCGGAAACTTATTCGGGTTGCTGGTGTTTACAGCCCGAACCTTGTTATTCCAATACAAACTTACAGAAATTCTGTAATTCTCTTTTATTAGCGTTTGAATATTTTTAATCGACGACTTCAGTGTCCTAAAAATGTGGAACGCTTCACGATTTTGCGTATCATCCTTGCGCAGGGGCAATGCTAATCTTCTCTGTATCGTTCCAATTTTAGTATATGTTCTGCCGAAGCAAGAACAATAAATCGATTGTAGCGTGTACTGTGTGGCTTGTGGTATCATCCTGTTGAAACCACATGCCATCCAAGTCCATATCTTCCAATTCGGGCCAAAAATAATCGGTGATCATGGCGCGATACCGCTAACCATTCACAGTAACATGTCGATCTTTATCGTCGACGAAAAAATATGGCCCAATAACGCCGCGGGCATGCAAACCGCACTAATCAGTTATTTTTTGTGGATGAAGTGGTGATTCATGAAGCACATGTGGATTTTCACCCAACCAATAACGCATATTTTGCTTATTGACGAACCCATTGAGCCAAAAATGAGCTTCGTCACTGAAGATGATTTCGCGATGAAATTCATCATCTTGGCGCATCTTCTCCAGAACCCAATCGAAGAACTTACATCGCTTCAAATGGTCCATCGGCTACAATTCTTGAGTCAGTATGACCTTGTATGGGTGTAAACCAAGATCCTTACGCAAAATACGCCATAATGTGGGCTGAGCGATGCCCAATTCTTGAGAACGCCGTGGAATTGACTGATTTGGATCGTTTGCTACGGAAGCCTGAACGGCAGCGATATCTTCGACACTTCGACCAACCCGCTGTCTCAATGACACGGCAACATCACACAACGAATATGTAGACTCAAATTTTGCACTAAACTTGTTATTGCCTGTCTACTAGGGCAAGAATTACGACTGCAAATTGGAGTTAACGCTCTTAAAGTTGAAGTCACCGACTCCGAAATTCGGTAGAAAATTTTTATAATTTGCAGACGTTGCTCAAACGTTGAGTTTACTGAATAAATTGACAGTGACAGTTTGATGATTAGTAAAAGAATGCGTTCACAAATTAAATTCAAAGTTGTCGAGTCCCTATTGGAAAACCCTTTACTTAGATCGATCTCACTAAAACATATGAGAGATGGAAATGGGATATTATGAATTCATCCAAGAATATCCATGTTCACAAATTTGACTGAAATTGGGAAAGGAGGCGACAACTATCTGGCAACTATCTGGACCACAAGACCCTTCGCTAGTTTTAATCGAAAAATCCTTCCCGAATATCACCTCTCCGAAGTTAGTTGGATGCAGTTGGAAATCGACACAAATAAGAAAATACCTACATATGTATGTGCCTATCTGTGTAAAATCAAATTATTCGATTTGGATTGTACGAGTATAACCTAGAACTCTGCTTTAAAATAGTATCCGGTCGTTTATTTCCTTTACTTTGATCCACCGTATCACCATCTTATGACTTACAATTAGTAAATATTCGAATCAGCTATCATAGCCCTCCATGAACCCAACTCACGTCAAGTTCAAACTGCCCAATTTCAAAACCAAACTCAAATGGATCCGGGATATTTGTAACGTGCCGAGCCTTCACGCATACTGACACGTACCAAGGCTATTCCTCAATCGTATTTAATGGAAAGTAACAATTTTGCATAGCAATGGGTGTACATTACGGAAACCGAAAAAGGTCGTTGCTCTATGGACCGTGAAATTACACAGAAACATCGCTACTCCAATGGAAAATCAAATTAACTTCATGAATTTGAATTCAATTTAGAAAACTCGCACGCACGCATGCAACTACACAAATACGCAAATTAATTTAAAATGTATCAATATGAGAGTTTATACTCGTATATATATGGACAAGTATTTAACGGACATCAAGTACAACAAACTAACAGTTTCTGTCATAAAAATGAAAAACACATCGGAGAAAGTGCTGTCTACTGTCATATCTACAATATGTACGAGCACGCTCCTTAAAATAGCTTGTCACTCCTTATACTCGTAGTTGTTGTATTCGCGTATTTTTGCCATTGAACTATGAGTACAAATTGAAACATGTAAATTTTTCGGAAAAAGTATCTACTAATAGCAACTTCAATGAGAGAAAAGTGGGGGCCTGGGGCCTCTGTGGCCCCGAACAGAACCGAGAAGACTCGAATAGAAACTTTTACCAAATTATTATCATACGAATATCATTTGCGATGAATCTCTCTCGATGGCAATCGATTGAGAGTAATTTATGCAACTTCAACAACTTTTTCCTCTTAGTCAGAATATTCGTACATTAACAGAAATGTTTCGTCCATTTATTCGTATTGTGGGCGTCGGCACAGGGAATGGTAATCGGGAGTCAATGTTCTGAACTTTAATGGGAAATGACGTCAATTGTTCCTGAAAAAAATTACGAAAAAACTGAACACCAAACATAAAAGTTTAGCAGTACCCCCCTGCAGGATTTTTAACAAATGACCGTGTACAACATTCAATGTAATGAATATACTCGTATTATGCGAATAGTACGTTAGTGTTTAAACATTTGCTTTTCAGTTACTGTTTTTGTGTTCTTTTTTTCCAGGGAGGCACATTTAAAATAATTACGAACAAAGGGCCACCGTTCGAAGCTACCAGATCACATCGGTTTTCACTCCATTTTACCATTGTGTGCGAGGCTGTCTGAATCCGTCCAACCAATCCAAACAGGCAACCCTCAAGCCAATGCCCAACTTTTCAACGGGGAGGAAAATTTATCGTATTCAATAAAACGTTTCGTGATGTAAAAGTTTTAATTTGATTTAAAAGTTTCTTGTTTTCCTAGTGGCTCATTAGAGAGTTTACTATAACTCATAGTTGAGACCAAGTTAAGGATGGCTGTCCTGGATCTGAATCTGAAAATGGATCCGGATCTGATTCTTCTTCTTGTTCTTGAGGGTGAGCAACATTTTTTTGGAATCGAGTTTATTTGCAGGCTCCACTCGAAGGCAGTTACAAAAATAAAGAAAAAACTTACTCTTTTGTGGAAATCTGATTAATGCTGTCCCTTATCCTGCTACTAATGAGGCACAAAACTGGGTTGGTGGCAGAAGCTACTTAAGGCGTAATGATTAATGTAAATCCTTGGCAATGTTATATTGCCATTGTGGGAAATGCTACTCTAATAGCTGATAAAGTAGCTCGTCCTGCAAGTAGTTTTATTATTTGGCCTTTGACTTTTTTTTTGTGGTTTGTGGCTCTTGTTATGAGTGGCGGTTTGAAGGGGTAATGGCTTTTTAATGGGCTATCGAGGTTGTATTAAATATTGTATTAATTTTTTTTAATAATTCCTATCTAAGGATGGCTCGTAATTTTTGTGGAATTATCTTGAGGAGTTCATTGAGGTTTTGTAGGGACAATTGGTAAGCATTATGGAAACATGGTCATTAGGCTTAGCACTTCAAGTAACTTGTTTGGCAGTTATATGGGTAAAAAAGGATTAATTTTTCCCAATATTAATTATTGGATTACTTATGCAGGACATTCCGATTGTTAACTACGAATATAAATTACTCAATAAAGATTTTCATGCTACATACTCGTATATGGCGACTACTTAAAATGAGATGGTTGGCGCCGAGTCATTCCTAAGGCTTATGTAGAAGGATCTTCAATTAATTTAGTTGATTAGCAAAAGTACAGTGCCTTTTCGCAAAAATCTTCTACCGCTAAGAGATAGCATATGAGCACTTTTAACGTATAAAAAACATTCATTTGTCTGTATGCATCCTATAAAGTCATGTCATCTAAATTTTAACGATAAACCCAACTGCCAGTTGAAAACCTGACCCACGACACAAGCATTCTTGATTAATTCTGTTTGTTGGCTGCATTCAGAGAAGTATTGCGTCCTCGAAATAGTTTGGAATGGCATGTGATTTGAATAAGGTATTAAGTGCACATTTATGTGTAGTCTTCAACATTCCAAGTCTGCTACTACAGACTACTACTACAACACTTCACATTATATTCACCACGGCGGGCGTGAAATAACCGCATCTTTTGTTTGGGATGTTTAAGGAGTTTCAAACCACTATATGAAGAACAATCGGAGAGACCGAGAACTTGTCCTTTTGTGCTGAATTTACTCTCAATTTGAACAATTTCGGAACCAAGATTTACTTGCTGCACGCATAAGCTTCGAAACGAACTGTGAACGGCACAGCGACACAACAGGTCAGCTTATTATCACAAAAGGCAGCAACCGAACCTATCATATACTTAATTCCAGGGAGATGGAACTTATTATATTCTGCGGTGATAATGCATATATACATATATACATATATACATATGCATATCTCATTGATTTCTTATCATTATCTGGCTTGGTGCTCAACAACGTCAGCTGTTAGGCAACATTTGAAAGTAAGACAGCATGTAGGCGTATTATCGCTGTACAATTCTAAGGAGATTATCGGTTGGAAAGTACTATCGGACTATTAGACCATTGGTATACCGAAATTATAATCGTAAGCGAGGTCCCGAACTTGTTAACAACTAGGAATCCGCAGAAAAAAAAAAAAAAAAAAACTGAACACTCTTAAAGAAGGAGATCGGAAAATGAGTTAATGATCCCTCTAAACTCAGAACAAAACATAAAGTAAAGGAATCTGTTCAGAATCTAAGCGGTGCACTCACCAAGTACTTTGAACTGACATGTTCAGCTGGAAAACAGACGCGTAGATCGCCAGTTCCATGGTCGAAGCAGATCTGCACTGACTACTTAAAGAAACTAGAAAACATGTTACTTAAGACTATTCTATAGGAACACTAGAAATTTTACAGTCACGTCCCGTGCTTTACGTGTTTATCTAGCATAAATGGTTTAAACCCACGGTGTTCTGTCACACACCGGCTTCAATCACCGACCTGATCTTGAAAGGGGAATGATTCCCATTCATCACCATCCTGTGGAGACCCCATTCAGACCAGTACCAATTCGAAGTCCTCGTGTAGGCTAAACTTTCCCTTTGGCAGAGAGTGAGGCCTAACTTAAAGCTCTGCCAATCCAAGGATTATTGCGGCCTGTAGCATTCGCTACCTTTCAGTTTAAACCACAGCCACCATGACGCTCCCACAAGGATGCCTACCTCAAGGATGCCTACCTCAAGGATGCCTACCTCAAGGATGCCTACCTCAACAAGTCAGGCTGGAACCCAAGTTCCAGGGGCTCCTAACGCCAATGGTATTTTGTCAGGCTACTAGTAAGACAGAATACAGATACAGCTGGTCAAATGCAATTCCCTTCAAACTGATGTCCTTTTACGTACGACCAGCTTTGTTCTTTGTTCAGCCGCTTATTCAAAGTTCTTTAAAGGCGAAAATCACACAGTAAATCTGATGGCAGCTGCTCTGACTTAAAAGCAAAGAGTCTGTATGTTATGCTCGAAATAGAGTTACTTCCCAGGTAACCTAATCAAAACCAGCAACCAGCAACCAGCACTCCTGCGTGACTGCGCTTGGGTGTCATCCTGCGTAGCAAACTTCTTTGGACCAAACACGGCAGGTGCCTCCTGGCAGCATAAAGTAGCTTGTAACCGATGAGTGTTCTACGGACCTTCACGGTTATTATAAGGCTGAACAAATGACACTAGAACTGGTGTTGCCCAAAAATATGAAAAGGACTTTACCAGTATCCAGGAATGATTTCGGTCAGAATCTGAGCATCAGGAGAGGAATCAAGTCTGGTCTTCACGAATGGCTCCAAAACCAATTTAGAAAGCAGCGTTGTTGTCTTTGTAGAGGATGAAAGCGTTAGATTTCATTGCTCGTTTTTTTTTTTTGGTTTTTATAATTAGTCCGGGCTTGAGGGATTATAATACCCTTAAAACGTTTGCACACTGTGCTGGCGAAGGACACTTAGTGAGGAAGAAAAGAGAGGTGCAGACTGCCGACGTACATTGGTCTTAAATAACGATTAGGAAATAGAGAGCTCGGCAGAGCAACTTAGGACCGAGCCACGATATTTTAGAGCACGTCCTAAAGTTTTAGAAATAATAAGAGCAACTATCTTGCTTATACCAGATTGATGTACTCGCATGCTTTGGTTCCACTTTTCAGTGAGACATGCCATCAGATCACCTGTGGAACTGTTGCTACGAAAAGAGTGCTGCCGGTCATTGACAAGTTTTCATGTTTAGAGATATGTCATGAGCAACGTCTCCATGACCTTGGAAAGAAGGAACACCAGTGCAATGGGTCTGTAGGAGAAGAGAGAAAAAGATTCGTCTTTTCTAAGGACTAGCTGGACAAATGATATTTTCCATCTGCTCGGGAAGAGTCTTAAAGAGTAGGATCGATGAAAAAGCTTACTCAGTGGTTTTTCCAAAGTGGAAGAACACCTCTTCAGAAGAAGGGGAGATACACCATCTAGACTAGCGGATTTGTGAATGTTAAGATTTGTAAGTACCCTATTACACGAGTACGAAAGTGGGTACGCCCCATAGAAGATTCAACGCACTCAAGTGTAGACGGGGACAAAACACAATCTGGAAGTGTTGAGCTGGCCGCAAAGTGTGCAGAGCAAATAGCAAGAGCTGATAGTTGGAATGTCATTACAAATGAGCGTTAGGATATAGGATGAGGAGGAATTTCTAATATTTTTGACGAACGGCCAAAAAGGTATGCTACGTGTGGGACATTTTAGTATTTTTGCTTCAATTGTTGGTCCTATTGATATTTCACATATTTAAGGAAGACGTCATCCTTATCTCGTTTGAATTTTTTTCGGTTTTCCTCTGTGGGGTTGGCCTTGTAAGACCGAAAAGAACATTTCTGACCCTGACAACCTCTTTACAGCTCGACTCGTAATCTTTATTTTGATACTCTTCATCCGATGAGGGATCAAGGATCTCATTCCAAAGAGAATAGGGTTTGTGATCATATCAGCGAAAAAAATAATGACACTAGTTCTTAGTCAAGTAGTTTCAAATCTGAGTGATCTGAGAGATGTGGCGGGGATCTACCTGTGTTTCACTAAGTTCCAAAACAGCTGACCTTTGATTATAGTACGTACGCAGAAAAGTGATTACTTTTTAGCCCGCTTATATTGGCTACGTCTACCCTGAATTTCTGATTCCGACGATGCTAAGCAACGCTGCGAAGTGAAATTTCTGGCGTTAAGACGTTAAGAAAATTCTTTAGAGAAGCGTTTTCACTGAAGGCAGTAGGAGGCGGATTTCAATGAGTATTGTTCGAGTCTAAGGTCAAAATGGTTTCATGGGTTATTTCCCATCACTGAGGAGAGTATTTAAGAACCCGAAAATACGTAGCACTATATATGTGAGTATCCAGTCTGGGCTCGCATCATTTTGCAGGTACTCGGCTTTGGTACTGTAGACATTTTATACTGAAGAGCTTACTCATCTTTTGAAATACGAGAGACTCAAAACTCCCAGTAAAAGTAACATACGAGGACAAAGAGTACAATGGACTAGTTCTTTACATGAGTGCTCTGCTCCGATGGAAGAAAAATTAAAATAAAAACCTGTCATGGTTTATTCAAATTCTCCAAACTTTTTTTCTGAAAACGCTTTTATATTGCCAGAAAGCCGAGGAGGACAAAGATGTCTATTTCTCACGGCAACATTCCGATTCTTTCTTAACTTCTTCTAAAAAAACAGAAAGTGATCCTTCTCAGTACAGAGGCGGCCTGCTACCAATTTTTGGGAGTAATAGTTATCAGAAGAAGTTCCAAGTTTGTGGAGGTCCCCTTCCACTGGGGTGCGCGACCTCAGAAGGCATTAGAATCGAAATCTGGAGCTGCGGCGTTCATTTGCGTAACTTGCTCAAATCATCACAGATATACTCGTATACTTCGTGATTGAATCTCCTCGTTCATTCATTGAATTCGTATCCCTTGCACTTTCAGCCCTAGAAAATGGCAACAAAATCAATGTTATTGTTACAGATTTTGCTAAAGCCTTCGGTAAAATATCTCATTAATTGTTCCTTTTCGAATTGTCTTCCCTCAGTTTTGACCCCATATTATTAAAATGGAAATCTTCTTATCTAGGAAACCGTTATTATAGCGTTCGCTCTAGGCCTTCTTAACCCCGTTTACATCGACATTTAGTGCCCCATAAGTTAGCCATCTAGGCCCCCTTCTTTTTATTTTAACCATAAACTATCTTGAGAGAACTAGCTATCCATTTACGCCGACGCACAAAACTATTTCTTCACCCCAAGGCTCTATTCTCCTTCTAGAAGACTTTGCTAGGTTTTCCACTTGGTGTTTAAAAAATTGCTCCAAATGTCTCCAAATTTTGATCTATAACTTTGCCTATCCTCCTCGACCTTATTATCTGCATGGCCAACCCAGATTCAACCTCTTCGTGACTTTGGAATATTATACGAGTACGATAGAGAGTCAAATTTCCGATCGCACATGGATGGCTTAACACTTAAAGCGAACTCATTACTTCGTTTTATTAAACGATGGTCCAAAGAATTCTACAAATCCTGTGTGACAAGGTCACTTTATATTAAATTTGTCCGGCTCCTTCTCGAATATGCCAACCAAATGTGGTCCCACTTTCAGCGAGTATATATATTCCGAATCGAAAACATTCAAAATCTTATCGAGACCGCATGCTACAAAAGGCCAATTCAGATATTTCCGTTTTTTATTTCAAGCTGAGTACCTCTCGTTTCAGAAAAGATCTCCTCCACCATTCCCTTGGTTCCTAACTCTTTCTTTTTGTTAGTTTTTAATTTAGATTAAAATTGTATTAAGCTAAATTCCCGGTCAATACAAACCGGACCGAAAATCAAGCACAGTTTCTTTCGCTCAGAATAGTCAGGTGCTTTTTTCGACAAGGTCCAGGCCTCAGTACCAAGACTGGTCTTACGAGAGGATCTACTGCTGCTCAATTGCCTCCTGAGTTCAAAGAAACAGCGACTGCGACTGATTTTGTTGCTGCTTGTTACAGAAGAGCTAAGGTACACGAAGTGTTGTACTTAACCAGGAAGTTTTAACCGCCAATGGCGACATTGTTATATATGGTATGCGTCCTTTTCTGATGACATCATGTACTTTGTTGCGTTTTTCATAAAATCTTTTTCCCCAGTTTCCGCATCAATCACACCAATGACATCCGCATATTCATAACAGTGGCTCTTTTGTTGTCCAGTGAGTTTTGAATGATTCTTTTGAGAACGGTTTTAAAAATGGCCACATAACAGCGCGAGCAGCGAAAATTTCCATATTTATCCTGCATAACCGAACGAATTTGACACATATTTGAAAATACGACATGACGTTGTATAGTTCGTCTCTATGCATGCTGTCATATTTATTTTTTTTTTTAAATAACTTAACACTCAAGAGAGTTGACTACTCTTAAAATTCAGAAGCACACGTTAATTTTTTTTTGGAAAATTGGACAGAGAGAAGAAAGATATTTGGGCACAGTGGTTATTTCGCTTTACTGGTGGTATCCAACATTAAATTGGGAGCCTAAGTTATTACTGTTGTTGCAGACGCTTTTAGTTGCCTGAAGAAAAGAATATCTTTGCGGAGCGGTTGGGATTGAAGCCGAACCATCCGATTTGAAAGCCAATACACTATCACTTGGGTCACGACCACCCATTTATGGCTTTGTATAATAGTTGACAAATAGATAGTGAGTGTTGGCCTGAAATTTCTGGGTCTGAGTTATCTAACGTAACGTGAATATTTGGTCAATGGTGTAATTTCCTGGCCTGAAACCGCACTGATATGGACCAACCAGATTGTTCATGAATGGTTTCAGAAGCTCACATAATAGGGCGAAACAGGTCTTATAAAGGAAGCTAAGGAGGCTTATTTCTTTATAGTTTACACGATCAAAAGGGTCCCAAGTCTTGTGGATTGGAGAAACGATGCCGAAATTACATGGTCATGTTTATCCCAGTCAATATCTTACAACTTGATGCTCCCAACCAGGTCATTTCCACTTGCTATAAATGGGCCAGAAGCCTTATTATACCATAGCTTCGATATTGTTACCCTAACTGAATGGTTTATTCTGCCTAATTACGGTATTTTGACCACCATCACCGTTCTACAGTCTGCAGAAGTGGTATTACGACTTTTCTACTTGTTGTCCATGCTCATCTTTGCAGGCTTCAATTTTGGCTTTGCGACATGTAAATTTGTAAATATGTGTGTAAATTTTATTCGAACGTTATTATTGCAGAAATATGTCTTTATTTCTTCGGTAGCGCTATTCTGGTGCATTTTATTTTTCTTTCCCAAAAGCCCTTGTTCTTCGCTTCTTTTTGCTAGTAGAGCAATTATCGTCCTCAGTCGTAGCGCAGCTCTTTATGCTTCTTTTTTGGCTACATATATCTGACTACATTCATCATCAAACCAGGGCCTTCTTTGTGTCTGCACTTTGAAACTAATCATTTCAGAAGCAGCTTCTCTGATGCCTCTTCGCCAACATTCCTATGGTTTGTGGTGCGGGCTAGGATTTAGAGAGATCTTGAGGGAAAGGCTATAGGGAAATACTCTAGGAGTCTCTTACAAGTGCAGCTTTTCAACATCATTTCAACAAAGTTGATCTTACTAGACTTCGTTTTCTCGCATTGTCCTCATTCGTACCCTTGCTGCAACAAGGTAATTATCCGAGTCGATGTTGGCTTCTGCTAGATCTGGTTGGCGGTTGATTGATCACGGGATAGCCAACTCTTTAATGGATTATGCAGCCTATGTTTTCCAATGACCCACTCTCGAATACGTCTTAATTACGCAGGGTTTCGTTTAGATCTCCTAGCACAATTTTATGTGAGGCCATGCACACAAACCTTACATATCCGAATTTGTCCTTTACCCTCAAGCTGATTGCTATGAGGCGTTCGCTTACATGTTGAAGGTTTAAGACCTTTTGTCTGAGTCTTGCTCCAATAACATCTCCGAAAGTTTTGTAGCAGTCGTTGTAGTAAATGACATTACTTCTATTCCGCTTTTTCTATGAGCCATCGCATTGGCCTTCTTGGATTTCTTTAATACATATCTGCGTTATATCCTTTGTCTTTAAAACTGGGGATCGTTAACATTATATACGCCCAAATTCGAGGCTGTTGGTTATCTCTGAACTGTTTATTAATCAACCCTCAACCAGGAGGTCCAGGTCCTTAATAAGTCCCTGGAGAAAAATTCGGTGCTACTAACCGTCATCTTTCAGCCACCGGAAAAGAAAGAGAACTGGAAAAATGTGTGCCCCACTTCTGCCAGTGAATACTTCTGGCAGTATTCGCCTTGTTCATCCTACCAATGGGCTACTACCTTTTCTGAACTTTAAGCAATCATTTTGGAAATAAACAGCTTATATGCCCAGATGCCATAAACCTAAACTTTGAAGACTTTTTAGCTTCTTGAGTATAAAAACTTCTCCAAAAATGGATATTTCTTAGCTACTTAGGCGGCGTTATATCTCAGGGTGAACCCAGGTGAACAACCAAGGCTCTTCAGTTAATCCGAACCTTAGTTGCGCACTGGAGTCGGTTGCGGTACCATCAGTGTCCATGTGCTCTACATATCCCAGCCATCTCAGGTGATTTTTGTCTTCTGACTATACCCATGTCACCGAAGAGCCCATATAGTTCGGCGGTTAATCGTCGACTTCAAATCTGCCATCACTAGCGGGATCTAATATTTTACGAAGAATTTTTCTCTCGAAACGTTCAAGAATACCTTCATTCACTGTCAATGGAGTCAATGACGGAATGATTCAGATCTCATATAGTCTCCTCAGTTGTTCAGAAAAGTGCCTTACTACTCAATGACCTTCTGGATCCAAATACACAGCGACTGGAAAGAGTTAGTCTTAGTTTTATTTCCACGAATAGCTGTCTTATGTGATGTGTCCCTTTTTGTTGATAGCATTGATTTTGGTTTTGCCCTCATTTACCACTAAACCCATTTTGCACCTTCCTAATCCATTCTAATCGGCATACGCTAACAGAGAGATTTTTGGGAAATTGTGAACTTCGTTTAATTTTATACAAGAAAATCGACAATTTCATATGTAGCGACCTTATTAAAAGAACTCCAGCTATACCATCGAAGTAAAAAGATGCAAACGAAACATATGAATACATCCGCGCTTACAACATGTGGATGCGCTTAACAGGCAGTGACCTTTTATTGCTTATAAAGACCCTGACAGCCTGCAGCAGTACCCAAATAATTAAATAATGAGAAAAATGAACACTATGGTGAGGACATAGCTATAGTAATCCACACCAAATTAGAAGGCAACGGTAAGTTTCCACTATTTGAAGTGCAGATATATTACAATAAGAAGAAATTCAATCCGAACCTTCCCGTTCGGGAAACCTAACAGCAACCTAAATAACAAAGGACAAGTTCTTCAGTTTAAAGAATCTGAGATCAAATCCAAGTCATTATACCAGACACGTGGAAGTTGTTTGACGGACCTAAACCTAAGAGACCGTTTCTTTATTTACCTTGACCTTGATATAAGTTGGAATTTATGGAAAGTTTCTCCATAAAGACTCATACACTTTTTTACACACTGCTTAAGAAAATAGTTTCTGCTGCTTTCCTTTCTTGCTTAGAAAGCCAATGCATCAGCACATTAAACCCACCTCAATACGTCTCATCACATGAAAAGCTTGTTATACAGGTGTTAAAATATATCTAAGAAAAACAATTTAAAACCATCGCACATCTTTTCTTTTTCCAATTGCAATATTTTTAAATTCGATTTATCGTTGGCACGTGTTAGTACTCGTATTTCCTGTAAAAAAAATTATTGCTACAGCGTCGACGTGGTATGCCCCATACAACTAGGTGATCCAAGGAGAACAAAGGGCAACAATACCACATAAAACATCTCTGATTTAAAGATTTCCTATTTGGCCTATTGATTTTAAGCTACATTCAAACTATAATACCTCTAGTGAAAGATACAAAAACAAAAAAACAACTTCTACACATCAATTGCGAATAATTATAATGTAAATCGATCTACTCCGATACAAAAAAACACGATTCACGCGATAGTCAAGTTTACATTTACAGTGAATGACAGGAACTTATCCAGCTGTAATCTCGTTTTTTATTCTATCTTTTATGTAATATTAAAGTCCAGATACCAATGTGTTGCACGCGATGGCTAAATAATAAACAACCTAGAGAAGGACTGACACAGAAATAGAATTGCTAAAGTCAGATAATTATTTTAATAAAAAAACAGGTCGTGGGTTTTATACGATTATATACGAGTATCAACATGAAACTTCCGCCTGTATGAGTTGCTCACTATACTCGTACACTTGACATTCCAGTGGACTTGAATTTAAAATGAGTATCCTTGACTTATACAAAATCACATATGGGGTATGGATAAAGAATTCCGTTGTTGTTAATAATAATAGGGACACCGTACGGTGTCAATGACGTCATTGTAAGGGGTAATGTTTTTTGAAGATAACTATTCCAAAATAAATACGATAAATGGCCAAAAGGCCAAAAGATCTGCCAATAGATCGTTTTCGATAAGTGCCTGGTTTTCTCAAGACGATAATTTCTGAAAAGCTATCATATTTCATATTGTTACAAATATGAGCAAAATTACTTCACCGAGGTGTGTCTACTGGAATTGTTCTTATTCGTCTCCCTAAACTTCGACGATGGGGTGATAAACTGCGTGAAACTTAAGAATGTTCGGCAACGTTAATAGAACTTATTTAAGAAAGCGTCACTAAAGCTGAACTTATTCTCAGCTATCATAGCAACTGATTTATCTGACCATTATGCCATATTGTATGCTGCAAAAGGATCGATTAATAAACAAATATTTGATAAAGTAGGTGAGGAACTAAAAATCCAAACTAACTGGCAAAATATTTTCACAGAAAACAACATTGAGATATTTTACAATAATTTTGCAAAAGAAATGAATAATATACAGGGTGTCCCCTAATTTGTCACGGATAATTTGGTAAATGATTTTTGGGAATATTCTAAGGAAAAAATTTCTCAGTAGTGAGGGTATATTTCCAATGTTGACAAGAAAAGGCTTACTTTCGTGTACCCTGACTCATGTTAACGTAAAAACTTGCGTAAAATGCGTAATAAACATAACGTTTTACTATTTTTTTCAAATGAACTTATTAATAATAAATAAAAAAGTTATCAACAAGTTTGTAGAAAAACCCATAGATTTGGTGATACATGGTAGAACCTGCAGCAGGTAAAATTAAAAAAAAAAGAGTTTTTGTTTTGCTTTATGCTCCAAAAGCTATGAATGAAAAATGATTTTCTGTGGTTTTGGATGATTTTTATTTTATGTTTATACTACGGTTACAAATGCTCAAAGTGTCCTCCTTGGTTTTGTATGCATCCTAGAGCCCGTTTTTGGATTGCATTGCGAATTCTTATTGAAGCTAACTGCTGCCTAACTTTTGATGACGCTTGGAGAATACGCTCTTTCAATTCATTTAAAGTCGCTATTTCGGTTAAATAAACAAGTTCTTTCATTCTTCCCCATACAAAAAAAAATCCAATACTGTAAAAGATCAGGAGATCTTGCAGGCCAGTGAACTGGTCCACTTCTTCTACCGATTACGGTACTTTCATTTAGCCAATTCTTAACCTATCGACCATAGTGGGCTGGAGCACCATCCTGTTGGAAATATAATGAATTCAGTTGAATCTGTGGAATGTTCTGCAATAGTTCAAAAGCTCCAGATAGTTTGTAGAATTCAACATGGGTGGTGGTTTGAAGGGGGCTTGTTTCCTGCCCACATATTGACACTCAATTTGTGTTGATATGATTTATGTCTCCTTGTACGTGGATTGACTGCAGCCCATGTATGAAGATTTGTGTTGTGATCCTATCTCTTGTAAATTGAGATTCGTCCGTCCAAAAAATTCTGCTAATAAACTCGTTGTCATCCAAGCTAGGCTCCAGCAAGCAATTAGAAAACTCAAGTCTCTTTTCCAAATCATCGGTAAGCAGTTATTGCACAGGTGTATGATGGTATGGATAAAGATTTTCTACATACAGTACATTAGAAATTTCATATATTTGAACATTGAATTCCAAAGCTAAGCGTCTGATGCTGATTGATGGATCAGTTGTAACAGCTTCCAGTATTCCTTCATCAGCCGAAATTCATCTTACTTGTGGAGCTCCCGCGTTCGATCATGTATTTGAAACTGATCCCGTTTCTCGAAGTCTTCCATACGTGTTTCCAAATACTCCTTTACTCCTAGTAGTCGTCGGTTAGGATAAAGTTCATGGTATCTCTGCCGCGCACTAGTTGAACTTCCATTGCACAGCCCATAAACGTAAATAATGTCCGCCTATTCTTGGTTTTAAAATACAGACATTTTAAATAGTATACAAAATTAAACTGAAGAATTAATTTTTTCTTCTAATCTTTTATAACATTTTTGCTTGGTAAATTATCCAAATACCCCAAACCTAACTTTTTCTGAGAACTTTTTAGGAACATGGTAAGGAAATGAGAGTTTTGACAGTTATTAAAATAAACGAGCACGCTTTAAAACCTTTTAATAACTATGCAATTTAAAAAAAGAAATTATTTGAAAATGATTAATTTATGTTTGGTGACAGTCTTGATCTTATAAACGACGACATTACCATTAAAACTGTAAGAAGTATCTACGATAGTATTTTCTATTCTAATTCCAATGACAAATCAAAACATTTGTAGTGAAATTTTTAATATTGTTTGTGCATATAGAGCTCAATATATGACCTTTCAATTGTTCCTGTCCAATTGTTTCAATCCAAATAATGAAAAACTGGATAAACGCATTATTCTTGGCGATTTTAACGTAGATATTCTAGATGTTCCAACCCTGGATCTATAAGGGCTGAGCATGGGTTAGCATCATTTATCAATGAACCTATTAGACGAGTTCCTAGAATTTGCCCCGATTTTATGCTCGCTATAAAAATTTAGCAACTAATCTGTGTTCTGGTGTTATCTTTGATCAACAAATTATTGATCACTGTTTGTCTGGATTAATCATTGGGACTTTAAACAACAAAAAGAATGTAATCGCCTCTTCTCCTTAAGTAACCAAAATTAACTTATTACGTTGATAAATCTAGCTTTTCTGTAGAGCAAAGAAACTTAAACCTTGGATGAACAATTCTCTTCTTAGAAAAGTTAAACTCAAGCACATACTGCGTCCCAAATACCTCATGCATCAACTTAATTTCAACCATCTATGCCAAATAATTAATAAGGAAATCAAAATCTGCCGTGATAGTTACTTTCCAGTAAGAATAAGCAATGCACGAGGGAAACTTTAAAAAAATGGGAAGTTGTAAATAGTATTATTAATCGTAACATAAGTGGAAACATTACTGTCACAAACCCTGCTAAAGTAGCTAACGAGTTCAATGAATATTTTGCCACAGTGGATCATTTGACCCTTTTTCCAATGATCCAGCAAGGCCTTGCAGTTGTTGTTGCACAACTGGACTTGTTGTATGTACCCCTGTAAATAACAGTTTCTGTTTTGAACCCACTACAGGGTTTGAGTTATTGAAAATAATAAACTGCCTCAACAACTCGAATTCTTGTGCAATTTCTAACATCGCACAGTGTGTAATTGTTGCAATCTAGCTGGGCAAAACTCAATTTTCTCAATGTCTTATATAGGGTTTTCCAATAAGGACTTGACAACTTTTTTTTAAATAAAACGCAAACCATTTGAGATATTTCAAAAACTTTATATTCGTTGAACCCAATTTTCAGCGAATCGGCCACACATTTCGGCCGAAACGGCCGCTATTTCGCGTTCAATGTTGGCTCTGAGCTCTTCCAACGTCGTCGGCGTGTTGGCATAAACCAATGACTTAACGTAGCCCCACAGAAAATAGTCAAGCGGCGTTAAACCGCACGAACGAGGCTACCAATCGAGTGGCTAGTTTCTTGAGATAAAACGCTCACCATACTTACTCTTCAATAAATCGATTGTAGCGTATGCTGTGTGACTTGTGGTATCATCCTGTTGAAACCACATGTCGTCCAAGTCCATATCTTCCAATTCGGGCCAAAAATAATCGGTGATCATGGCGCGATAACGCTGACCATTCACAGTAACGTGACGATCGTTATCGTCGACGAAAAAATATGGCCCAATAACGCCGCCGGCATGCAAACCGCACCAAACAGTTATTTTTTGTGGATCAAGTGGTGATTCATGAAGAACATGTCGATTTTAACCAGACCAATAACGCATATTTTTCTTATTGAGCCAGATGAGCCAAAAATGAGCTTCGTTACTGAAGATGATTTTGCGATGAAATTCATCATCTTGGCGCATCTTCTCCAGAACCCAATCGGAGAACGTATGTCGCTTTAAATGGTCCATCGCCTTCAATTCTTGAGTCAGCTTGATCTTGTATGAGTGTAAACCAAGATCCTTACGCAAAATACGCCATAATGTGGTCTGAGCGATGCCCAATTCTTGAGAACGCCGTGGAATTGACTGATTTGGATCGTTTGCTACGGACGACTGAACGGCAGCGATATTTTCGACACTTCGATCAACCCGTTGTCTCAATGACACGGCAATATCACACAACGAATACGTAGACTCAAATTTTTGCACTAAACTTGTTATTGCCTGTCTACTAGGGCGATAATCACGACCGAAAATTGGAGTTAACGCTCTTAAAGTTGCAGTCACCGACTCCGAAATTCGGTAGAAAATTTTTATAATTTAATTAATATTACCAGCTTCAAGCTGCTAAACAGTTGTGTTATCCTTCTCAAATTACTATTACCGAAATTTCTTCTCAAATAAAGTTTAAGAAGGAGCACTCCAGACTTCGAACTTAATTATAAAGTGGGGTTGTGATGGAGCTGAGTAAACTAGATACCGGCAAAATTTTTGTGAAGAGTAACATACTGAGAAAAGTTGTACGTTGGCAGTGACAAATTTAAAACAATAATTTGGCAATCGCCCTATAAAATTTATTTTTGCCAAGGAATTAGTGAATATTATAACTACTGAAGTAAACCGAATTAAAAACCAAATTGAAATACCTCACCCTTGAAAATATTGAATGAAGGTATTGAAGTTCTTGTTAAGGCAACAATGATATTTTGTATGATAGATGGCAAAGTCTGCAATGCCGTATCATCACGTCCTTCAGCACAAACATGTTACTTGTGTAAGGCGAAACCCAATGAAATGAATAATCTAAATATTATTTCAGAAAAGATTGTAAATAATAAATTTCTATCTTTCGGATTGTCTGTTTGGTGCACATTTCATAGAGACTAAATGTACCATAAAGCATGATACATAGGTGGCACAGAAAATAAAATAAAATTTTGCCCAAAAAGAAAAAACCAAGTCCAAGATAAGTTTATAAATGAACTTAGTTTTTTAATAGATATACCCGACAACACAAATGCCTGTAAGTTTTTCAAAAATGTACAGAAGTCTGCCGAGATAACTGGAATTAATTTTGAGCTAATCAAGCACTTTCATGTCATATTAGAGTGGTTCAATTGTGGCTTCTACACATCACTCAACCAAGATTTCTCATCAGCTATATCAGATGACGATTTCAGTAGCAGCGATTCTGAATAATGTTAGATAAATATATCCTTCAATAAAAAGTAGACTCATATATACATACCATATGTTGATCCATGTTTCCTTTCACTCTTCCTATTATAAACATGTACCTACTCCTACACTTTTAATTTAGTATCTGACCTTAATGTTATCGTTATTTTCTTGTGTTTTTTTTTTTTGTACTAAAACAATTACAAATATGTCTTAATTTAATTTTGTGGTTTATTTTATAAAACTCTGTTAAATAAAGAAAAAAAATTAACGTTATGATGTTTACTTTTAATAATAACCTCGATAACCTAATAATAACTAGAATGTTTTTGGTGAAATAATTTTGTCCACCTAGATTGCAAAAATTACACATTGTGCGCCGTCTTGAGAAAAAATAACCCTTATTATTATTAACATTTATTTTTATTTTTAATATGAGTGTTTTCTCGGGTAAATTTCCTGGTATGCCGAAAAGCACCATTGTAATGGTGCATATTTGCACCTCATCGCAACGAGACGTAACTGTTCAAAAATATCATAGAAATGAACTGCCAGTTATCAGGTACCTACCAAGCAATTGAAGTCGTTAGACGCATAAACTATCTTAGTGTAACCATATACTACCAAGATGATGACACTGATGCACTACATGTATTATCAACGGTGTCTGCAGTCTATACCGCCTACCGTAAGCACAAGCAGAAGAGCCCAAGGGATGCTAAATTTTCAATAAACCTAAAACCTCTATGGAAAACGCGAACTACGTTATGCAATTATAATAATGGTGAAAAATCTCCCTAACTTCTTGAAACAGATTCCTTATTATGAAAAACGTAAAAAATCGATTAAAAAAATATTTTATCGAATTCTACAATATTTTGTAAATTATAAAAAAGAAAAAAATAATAATAATTAATAAATAATTTAATGAATTTGTAACGAAAAAATTTAAATCGCCTTCAGATTAAGACTAAACAAATTTGTAATTTTAAAACACTAAGGATCGAAATTTCTTAACAGTGTTAACAACCATCAGCAGATATGCTTTACGGGTAAGCAAATGTAAATTTAAACTGAGCATTTAAATACAAATCTTTGAATTGAATATTAACCTGATCGGCTGTAATATGCGTCTCAAAAGTCTTAACAACACCGTGAGCAATAAATTCCCTTATTGATCCGCATAAATACGTCGCTATGCGAAGAGAAGCAATTGTGATGAAAACAACAACAGCCTTTGGACAAGAATGACTCAACTGTTGACAACCCATGCAAAACTGACGAGAATAACGACGTACCTGGTATGTGAGCACTTAGTGGAGAATAAAAAAGGAAGGAGACAATCAAAAACTGAGATATCTACTACAGCAATTATAAGCGCGATCAGAGCATACTCGTATGTATTTGAATGTGACAATTCGTATCAAAGCGAAATTCACTAACATCAGGCTTATATGCGCACATACTCGAACGGAGGAAAAATTCCACGCTACCTTGATCACATTGCGCTAAACGTATATTGTAGACGTCCACATATTCCGAGCTACTAAAATTGATTAGGAGGACTACCTAGTAGCAGCCAAAATATGAGTGCGGATATCCAAGGCATTACAGCGCTAGACAAATACTGTGAGCAGTTTTAGGTTTTTTTTTTTTATAATTTACGCGCGCCTTTTTACTGTTGCCTGCCCGCGGGCGGAAAGATAGAAGGAGGAGAAAGGAAAATTGTTTTTGTAGTGGTTTGAAACTCAGGTGTGTTTGGTTTCTATGTATGCTCTCCAGGGGTGGGAGTCCGAATAGGACGGAGAGTTTTTCTTCACTCAGAGTGATTCGAGATATAATTCCCAGTATTTTTTTTTCATTGCTTGAAACTCTTATAACAGCCAAATCTACGTGTCAGTGTTATGCCTTCACACGCAAAATTTTTTTTGTCTGAGTTCCAATTACACAATGAAAAACTGATTTGCCATGGCAAGTTTGGTCGGCTACAATCGCAGAAGTTCGCCAATGCGTGATCGCGTCTCAGTCAACTTTTCTCATAATAACGAGGTGCATTTTCAATCAAACAGGAGGTGTACAGTTCGATAAGATAAGACGATTTTGCGATGACTGGAAGTTGAAAATCAACTTTCAGAAGTCGGAAACCATTCTCTTTAGGACGCCGTTGTCTGGAGCCTCTAGGGATACCAGAAAAAATTGGCGAAAGTTCTCAATCATTGGACAGCACGGACAGCCTCTTGCCTGTCGAAATGTAGTCAGATACCTTGGGATCTGGCTAGATCAGTTTCTGTATTTTGGCAAAAATGTAGATGCTGCTCTGGCCAGAGCTAAAGGTGCTTTTGCCCTTACAAAGAGACTGTTTTATAGCAGCCAACTCGATGTGAGGGTAAAGGTAATCTGCTACATGGCCCTTATCAGGCCCATGCTGGTATTTGGTTGTCCCGTGTGGTTCAATGTACGAGCAAGCTTAATGGAAAAGATTCGGGTGTTTGAGAGGGCCTGCCTTAGGGCTTGTCTTCGCTTGTACAGAACACCAGAGTCGGAGTACAAGAAATTTTATCCTAATGAGGTCCTTTACAATAGGGCGAACATAATACGAGTGGACAACTTCGTAATTAAGCTGACTCGAAGGCACATTGCAAGAGCAATGACCTCGATGAATAACCTGATATCTGGGGCTTACTACCCCAATTACCTTTACCACGAGAGTGTGCGATCTGACGGCTTCGTTCCACCGGAAGCATTCCTCTACCTAGATCAGATAGGGTTGATCCAGGATAGATCAGCGGTGCCGTTAATCTTCCATGTCGCTCGGACAGCTGGGGACAGGCGACTCAACTACAACAGAGACGTCGCACACGGCAGTGTGGATCGCCTCAGGTTCAGTAGGGCGGTGGGGAATCGCGATAAGAGGGATGTCGTTCGGCAGCACCAGCATTTCTGGTGGTTGAATGATGGGGAAGATGTTTCGTCGTCGTTTCCGTCAATTACGGACCAGCCTCACTAATGAGGCAGAGCTGACCAATCCGTTTTCTCTATGAATAGCGATGGCCAGCTTGCATAGGTTTAGGTTAGCATTTAAGAAACATATACATATATCAGTGTATACAAAGGTGTATACTGATATATGTATATGATTGTGTATAACGTCTATGTGTTTATGTGTGTATTGTACATTTAGTTTAGGTAGGCTAAGGTTTATTTTAAGTTAGATACTAAGTTTTTATTAAAAAAAAAAAAAGTCCATATGCTAAGTTTTGTTAACAATTTTTTTTCTTAGCTTTAAGTATAGAAAATAAATATCCATAAAAAAATGTAAATGAGGTCGAAAGACATAGATATAAGAATTTAGATTAGCTTAGAGTGCCTGTGTGGGGCCAGTAAGTTAGTATAAGATTGTTAAGTAATTGTAAGCTAGCATTTAAGCATTTTTTGTTAGTATGTAAGAGTTATTGATTAGAAAATAAAATGCGTTTAAAACTAAACTAAACTAGGAGGTGTACCGTGCAACATTGCACGATAGGATTTTCTTTTTTTAAATAACTTAACACTCAAGTGGGTATGAATTAACATATAATACTTCAAGAAAATGGGATGGAGAGAGAAAGAAAAATGTTTAGGTTCAGTGGTTATTTCGCTCCCACCCATGGATGGGAAGACTAGATTTTCAGTGGAAGTTTTCTTGTTGTTGATTTCTAGTCAACTGCTCATCTTATTTGATTTTCGTTAACCGATTTGGAAGACCACTACCACTTGAGCCACGGCCACCCACAAAGATGAGAGATGAGAGCCCAATTGAGAGTTGCCGTCAAAACGTACCAGCAGAAGAGAAAAATCGACCATCAACTTCTTTGAAGAAAAAAGAGGCACTGCGAAAACCATGAAATTAAAAGGATATAGGAATGAGATTCGGAAATTTGTGCAGAAATTAAAAAGCACGTGTCAGCGCAACAAAACCCAAGCCGAAGTCTGCAAAGACAACCGAGGGACCATCGTAGCTGAGAATTAGAACATGCAAAAATTACGGAAGAACTAGTTCTACCGTCTGATAAACGGCGAATACGGGGAAAATACCTCTGTCAAGCAGAATACACAATTCAATCCGGACGAAGACTGCGAAATCGTCTGTCCACCGGACCAACATAAAGAGTATCCACGAGTATATCAAAACTTAAATCTAACTCATACTTTGGATCCGACCGTTTAGCCGCCGAGCTATTTTAAGCTAGAGGAAATGATCAGGTAAGGAGTACACACCAGCTCGTATCTGCAATTTGGTCAGAGGAACGCATCATCTTTCCGGTTCTGAAGAAAGAAGTCTACCTGACTCTATTTGCATAAGTCTTTGGAACGTCACATACAAGTTCCCTTTTACTGTATTATGAGAACGTCTTAACCCGATCGTCAACAATTTGGTAGGTCCATATCAGTGCGGTTTTAATTCTAAAAGAGAAAACCTGAGAGTACCAAATCAATACCCACCCCCTCTTAATCGATTTTGCCTCTATAGTAACGAGCTATACAGATCCATGTCGCAATGGCATCCTTGACATACTGCTTCGACCATGCAGGATGTCGATGGACAACTGCCAATACTCTATCAAATTCGGAAGAAACATCACCGAATGTTTTCATATAAAAAAAGATTCTCAGCCAGAGCTACGCGCTAATATGCTACTTCTTTAAAATCATACTTAAAAGAATTGTGCGAAACGCACAAACCGACACCAGTGATACAATATTTATAAAATTCTCCGTATGATATTTGACCCCGTCGACCTTAACGAGGTGTGGAAGAAAATCTGTAACAAAAGACTATATCGCCTTTACAAGGACGTGGATCTGGTCAGCAGCCTTCGATTACAGGGATGCCAGTGCTCTAGTTTGAAGAATTTTTGATTCGAAATAACATTGCAAAATATATTTTTCAAAATTCGAAAATAAATTTGGCGGTTAGATTGAAACGGAAAATTATTCAAGTAACGGAATGTCGCCTTCGAATGGGAGACGAGGATGTCACAGAAGATATGTTCGAATACTCTATGTACTATAATGAAACAGTATTTTCCGAGAGGAATCATAGTGATTGAGAGACTATAAATAACCTTTACCTGAGAGATTTTCAATTTAATTAAGGGAATTTAGACTCCACTGGTCTCAAAAGCTGATTTTATAGGTCGCCGCGCCCACAGTAAATAGTGCATTAATAGTACTGCTATTTATGGTTGAGATACTTTTAACTATTAAAGACTATCAAGAAGTTGCGCTACCATAAACATTAATGATGAACTTCTTAGGCCGAAGAAACAGCGAACATTTAAAATTTAGTCATTGAAATATTCTTCATTTTATCTATGATCGATTATTATCACCAAATTTTTTTTTAACACTCCCTTAACTCCAATTGGCAATTTCATTGCCAACAGTTATTTCGATATTAAACCACCATTGTCATAGACAAATGTTTAAAGTACTCGTATGTTGGTTCGTGAGGGGCAGTTGGAAGCGTACGTCGTACAACAGGAAGCCCAAATAGGACAGAAGCCTGTGAAACGATGGACCATTCGTCGCTTTTAGACCGAATTGGCACAAAACACTGTGTTGAGTGAATGAAAGGTTCTGTCTGGTACTATGTTGTAGAGTTTCAAACACAAAACAAGCGTGAAAATTGATAACCTTCGAATCATTCCGAGTGAAGAAAAAACTCCTCGTCCTATTCGGACACCCACCCCCGGAGAGCTAACATCGAAACCAAATATACCTGAGTTTCAAACCACTGCATCACAACAATGTTTTCCTTTCTCCTCTTTCTAACTTTCCGGACGCGCCAACAATAAAAGGGTATCATAACCCCTTAGGCACGCGTAAATTATAAAAAAAAAATTTGTATGTATTATTACCTGTGTTTGGCGCTAAAATCTCGGCCGATCGAGAAATGATTCCAGGAATTGAAAGTGTCACGAACTCTGAGATAAATATATTGGATTGAGAAGTCTTCGGTGCTTAGATTGAGGCCATGCACAATATTTGTTCGGTACGGAGGAGAATGTACGAGTATGTACATACTTTTGAATCGCAAAGCTTTTCTCATGAAGACTTTCTGCCTCATTTGGTTACGATTTTTCTTACTATTCCATTTTGCGCTTTGCGGTTATCAGTTAAGATGACTGATTCTTTTATGTTTGTACAAGTTAAAAGGTTGTCTTGCATGATGCTAAGGCCGATATTCCAAAAGCCCAAGAACTCTAGCCAAAAATCTACGTCCAGATAGGAATGCTTTTTGTTCCTTGTAATAGCGGCCGTAGTTGATATCGCGGCTTTTGGTATTTTTAGCCTAAGCCATTTAACCGTAGTTCTTTAATAATGGGCAAATTTTCGCTGCTTCTCATTTTATTTCTGAACAAAGCACTCAGACAAAGAACTACTCCATTGTACTACTTGTAAGTTCCTTTTAATGGAATGTTTCAGTCTTTAGAAGAAAGATGAGTATGCGCTTCGCTGGGTGTAGTCATTTTAAGGGGACTCAAATCCCTTGATAAAGTGCCTATAGTAATACATAGCACCCGCCATGTCAAGGCCGAGTACCTGCAGTCTAATGCGAGCGTAGGCCAGACAACCCTTCGCGGTGTCATCACTACTCACTTCCAAAGCAACCGTCAATGGATGTTGTATCACATATGCACAGCACACTTCAGTGCTTAGCAAAAGGAAATACTGTCTTTCATGCTGAGGGACATCAGGAAGGCCGATGACTTCTTAGAGACATAGGGTAGCATTGTGCACTTGTGCTTATATGAAACGCAACTGTCAATGGAAGCCATAACCGAGGATGCAGGCATTTTAGATTAGCTTAGAGTGCCTGTGTGGGGCCAGTAAGTTAGTATAAGATTGTTAAGTAATTGTAAGCTAGCATTTAAGCATTTTTTGTTAGTATGTAAGAGTTATTGATTAGAAAATAAAATGCGTTTAAAACTAAACTAAACTAGGAGGTGTACCGTGCAACATTGCACGATAGGATTTTCTTTTTTTAAATAACTTAACACTCAAGTGGGTATGAATTAACATATAATACTTCAAGAAAATGGGATGGAGAGAGAAAGAAAAATGTTTAGGTTCAGTGGTTATTTCGCTCCCACCCATGGATGGGAAGACTAGATTTTCAGTGGAAGTTTTCTTGTTGTTGATTTCTAGTCAACTGCTCATCTTATTTGATTTTCGTTAACCGATTTGGAAGACCACTACCACTTGAGCCACGGCCACCCACAAAGATGAGAGATGAGAGCCCAATTGAGAGTTGCCGTCAAAACGTACCAGCAGAAGAGAAAAATCGACCATCAACTTCTTTGAAGAAAAAAGAGGCACTGCGAAAACCATGAAATTAAAAGGATATAGGAATGAGATTCGGAAATTTGTGCAGAAATTAAAAAGCACGTGTCAGCGCAACAAAACCCAAGCCGAAGTCTGCAAAGACAACCGAGGGACCATCGTAGCTGAGAATTAGAACATGCAAAAATTACGGAAGAACTAGTTCTACCGTCTGATAAACGGCGAATACGGGGAAAATACCTCTGTCAAGCAGAATACACAATTCAATCCGGACGAAGACTGCGAAATCGTCTGTCCACCGGACCAACATAAAGAGTATCCACGAGTATATCAAAACTTAAATCTAACTCATACTTTGGATCCGACCGTTTAGCCGCCGAGCTATTTTAAGCTAGAGGAAATGATCAGGTAAGGAGTACACACCAGCTCGTATCTGCAATTTGGTCAGAGGAACGCATCATCTTTCCGGTTCTGAAGAAAGAAGTCTACCTGACTCTATTTGCATAAGTCTTTGGAACGTCACATACAAGTTCCCTTTTACTGTATTATGAGAACGTCTTAACCCGATCGTCAACAATTTGGTAGGTCCATATCAGTGCGGTTTTAATTCTAAAAGAGAAAACCTGAGAGTACCAAATCAATACCCACCCCCTCTTAATCGATTTTGCCTCTATAGTAACGAGCTATACAGATCCATGTCGCAATGGCATCCTTGACATACTGCTTCGACCATGCAGGATGTCGATGGACAACTGCCAATACTCTATCAAATTCGGAAGAAACATCACCGAATGTTTTCATATAAAAAAAGATTCTCAGCCAGAGCTACGCGCTAATATGCTACTTCTTTAAAATCATACTTAAAAGAATTGTGCGAAACGCACAAACCGACACCAGTGATACAATATTTATAAAATTCTCCGTATGATATTTGACCCCGTCGACCTTAACGAGGTGTGGAAGAAAATCTGTAACAAAAGACTATATCGCCTTTACAAGGACGTGGATCTGGTCAGCAGCCTTCGATTACAGGGATGCCAGTGCTCTAGTTTGAAGAATTTTTGATTCGAAATAACATTGCAAAATATATTTTTCAAAATTCGAAAATAAATTTGGCGGTTAGATTGAAACGGAAAATTATTCAAGTAACGGAATGTCGCCTTCGAATGGGAGACGAGGATGTCACAGAAGATATGTTCGAATACTCTATGTACTATAATGAAACAGTATTTTCCGAGAGGAATCATAGTGATTGAGAGACTATAAATAACCTTTACCTGAGAGATTTTCAATTTAATTAAGGGAATTTAGACTCCACTGGTCTCAAAAGCTGATTTTATAGGTCGCCGCGCCCACAGTAAATAGTGCATTAATAGTACTGCTATTTATGGTTGAGATACTTTTAACTATTAAAGACTATCAAGAAGTTGCGCTACCATAAACATTAATGATGAACTTCTTAGGCCGAAGAAACAGCGAACATTTAAAATTTAGTCATTGAAATATTCTTCATTTTATCTATGATCGATTATTATCACCAAATTTTTTTTTAACACTCCCTTAACTCCAATTGGCAATTTCATTGCCAACAGTTATTTCGATATTAAACCACCATTGTCATAGACAAATGTTTAAAGTACTCGTATGTTGGTTCGTGAGGGGCAGTTGGAAGCGTACGTCGTACAACAGGAAGCCCAAATAGGACAGAAGCCTGTGAAACGATGGACCATTCGTCGCTTTTAGACCGAATTGGCACAAAACACTGTGTTGAGTGAATGAAAGGTTCTGTCTGGTACTATGTTGTAGAGTTTCAAACACAAAACAAGCGTGAAAATTGATAACCTTCGAATCATTCCGAGTGAAGAAAAAACTCCTCGTCCTATTCGGACACCCACCCCCGGAGAGCTAACATCGAAACCAAATATACCTGAGTTTCAAACCACTGCATCACAACAATGTTTTCCTTTCTCCTCTTTCTAACTTTCCGGACGCGCCAACAATAAAAGGGTATCATAACCCCTTAGGCACGCGTAAATTATAAAAAAAAAATTTGTATGTATTATTACCTGTGTTTGGCGCTAAAATCTCGGCCGATCGAGAAATGATTCCAGGAATTGAAAGTGTCACGAACTCTGAGATAAATATATTGGATTGAGAAGTCTTCGGTGCTTAGATTGAGGCCATGCACAATATTTGTTCGGTACGGAGGAGAATGTACGAGTATGTACATACTTTTGAATCGCAAAGCTTTTCTCATGAAGACTTTCTGCCTCATTTGGTTACGTTTTTTCTTACTATTCCATTTTGCGCTTTGCGGTTATCAGTTAAGATGACTGATTCTTTTATGTTTGTACAAGTTAAAAGGTTGTCTTGCATGATGCTAAGGCCGATATTCCAAAAGCCCAAGAACTCTAGCCAAAAATCTACGTCCAGATAGGAATGCTTTTTGTTCCTTGTAATAGCGGCCGTAGTTGATATCGCGGCTTTTGGTATTTTTAGCCTAAGCCATTTAACCGTAGTTCTTTAATAATGGGCAAATTTTCGCTGCTTCTCATTTTATTTCTGAACAAAGCACTTTTATTTCTGCTTGTGCATACACATTAGAACTACGCGTGGAGCAGTGAGTTGACCAATAAGCACCATAGCAGTGGAGACAGAAAGCCGCCTTGCGGGTAACCCCTGTTTACACCCGTCATCATACATTTGCCACAGTCATCATCCGCGATTAGCATTCCTTTTATACACAAAACTACGGATTCGCAATGTTGTCATCAATATCGATGAAAATTCCGAGCGCGTATTCCTTCTTATCGAGTGCGCCTTCAATTCTGGATACTAGATTGTGAAGCGCACTTTCGCAAGACCTTCCGCTTTGATAAACGTTTTGCATCGCAGACAGAGGATGTATTCGGAAAGCAGTTTTGCGCACATGGATCTTGATCATTCTTTCCATGCTCTTCAGTATGAAGGAAGTCAGATTTACAGGTCTAAAGCTCTTAGAGAGCATGGAGACCTCTTTTCTGATTTTCGATATAAAGGCTGAACTTGCTGTTCGCCAGGGTTTCGGTATGTATGCCAGTGCCTAGTAGAGATTCTCTTCAGAGTTACCAGCCACTGATCTATACCCTTTTGCAATATAACTGAGTATATGCCATCTGTACCAGTCGACTTGAAGCCATAAAAGGAAGCAACAGCATGTTTAATGGCCTTGTCCGTCGCCACAACCAATGTGATATACCATCTACGGCGTGTTGTGTTGCTCAGGCTCCCTAGCAGTTTCGTTAATAGGAAATGTTTGTGAGCTGTTTGTAATTAGGTTACCTGGGAACTGAGCCTCAAGTATGAGGCGGAGAGTCTCTACTTCCTCAGTGTAGAGGTGTCTTCAGATTTTCTGAGTGATTCCAGCCTGGGTGATTTACCCCTTTTGACTAGCCTACTGGTTTCACCGACAATTTTGGTCTTTCCGCGAAAGTCTTTATTAGAAGCATTTTTCAAAGTCCGAGTTAGCTTCTTATATTCCTTTTGCTTCCATCTGTAATGTCATTTTATGTCAGTCCAAAACAATTGTAGAGGCTATCGTTCAGATTCTGCACAGCTTCTTCTGTTTTGTCCAGAGTTTAGATATAGCATCTTCTCTGGAACTTAGTGGTTAACGAACTGCAGATTTACCTGGAAGCGTGTGGTAGTAAGGTTATTACCTAAGAGAATGACGTTGCTATAGCCGTCTCAGGTAAGCATCTTAATACCATTAAAGAACTTCTTCAATTAAATCTTAACAGATTAACCCATTGGACAGATCACTGTGGATTGGAAGTAAACCCCTATAAAACTGATCTTGTCCTTTTTTCCAGGAAATACAAAATTCCAATTATAGACCCTCCCTCAATAAACGGTACCAGTTTAGTCTTTTCCGATGCAGCAAAATATTTGGGTTTTATTTTTGACAGGAAACTAAACTGGAAAACTAACATTCAAGAAAGAGTTAATAAAGCTACAGTATCAAGAGAATAATTGAAAAAAAGCTATTGGGAATAAATGGGGCCTTCAACTTCGCATAATCCACTGGCTATATATCTCAGTCATAAGACCGATACTCACCTACGGGGTTGTCGTCTGGTGGACGGCCTTAGACAATGCAGTCAACTGCAGTAAACTAAGCAGAGTCCAAAAGCGTGTCTAGGCATAACCGAAGCCTTACGGTCTACTCCCTCTTCTGCATTATACATTCTGTTTCATTTGACACCTCTCGATATTTTCAGCAGGAAAATAGCTGCGACTGCAGCTAGTCGCCTCAAAGCTATTACCCAGCGAACAAATATGTAATTCATTTGGCTACGCTAACATTCTTAATACATTAGGAATCCTCACAGAGAACATCGATTACACCATACTTGAACTTTGGTTTGACAAAGACTTCCATGTAAGCTTCCCCCTAGATCCTTCTGGGAGGAAGATGCTTTCATGGAGGAAAAGTCAATCCATTTCTACACAAATGGATCCAAAACCGGGGTTGGTGGCGGTGTTTTCTCAGATAAGCTAAATCTAGGCCTCTCTTTTCATATTCCAAATCTCTGTACCATGTTCCAGGGGGAAATTTTGGCGATTAAAAAAGCTCTGTCCTGGCTGACTTAAAGTCCCTGGACTCAGTCTCATTAAATCCTAAGACCGCCCTTGAATGCCAATCAACCTTCTACCGGAAAAGGGTAGCATAAGTATGCCAATCGCTAAGTGCAAATTAATATCAAAGTTGAAGAACAACATATCTGGCCAAAGCTAAATCTGAATCGCTCTAAGAGTCTGATCCTTCTAAAGAGGAAACATCTCAACGCCATCTTAGGTGTCATCACTGGGCACTGCTTTATAGGCAAGAATGCAAGAAGGTTTGGCACTTTTACAAACGGTTTCGTATAACCTGCATGGACGAGGAAGAAGAGGAGACAATCCTCCACCATGTTCAGCTCTCTCCCAGAGAACAAGACTTCACTTAGGAGCTTTCTTCTACAATGACTTAAACCATCTAAAGAATATAGACGTTAACAGTCTCCTACGCTTCATTATTCGCTCAAATTGGTTCCATGAGAAAGAGGGTCACAGATCCACGTGGCATCACAATGGGCCAATAGGCCTAAGTGGGTTGGTCTTTCCAACAGCCACTTTTACCTACGTACCTATCTATTGTCTGTCATGGAGACCTCCGATAGTACTTTGCATCCAGTAATCTCCTTAGCATACCTGTTGGATAACGTTAAGTCGATTACTTGCTGTCTTACCCTCGTAACAAAAGTTGGCTGAGGGCTAACATTATTGACAACCAGAAGTGGTCGTAAAACCGCATCATAGGCAGAATAAAATAAACAGACGCAATGATGAATTTGTGCCATTCTCCGCTCGTTTCGCAGCTTTTGTCTGCAGCAACTAAATATTGGTTGCAAAATTGCAAATTTAAATGGTGAGAGTGAGTTCGCACATAAAGGTCTTTCCGATTGCTCATCATATAGTGGTGTCAAACCCCTTAAACATCCGAAACCACAGATGCATTTATTCCACACCCGTGTTTTTATATGGGTATTATGCGAGATTTTGTATTCAACACGGAAAGCTTGGAATATTGAAGGTTGATCTGAGTACAAAAAATAGATGAGTACTGTGGTGGTCGTCTCTTATCTGCACGCATATGAAAACAAAGTGGAAACTAATCCTTCGAAGGTGCAGATAGGTACGTGACTTAATGGTATCAGCAGAAGCCTGTTAGCGAACGTTTATGTATAAAGTAAATTTGATATGAATGTGAATATACCAATGTCCTTGGCTTTTTGGTCTAATTAAAGAAAAGTGTTTGATGATAATCAGAGTTAGTAAGTACTTCACTTCTCAATATTGGTACCAATGGAAAGAATCATTTACCACAATCACTTAAATGATGCACAAACTTAGAGTTGAAAATCCTTACGTAGGTATATTAAATGCCCCTGTGTTAAAATAGCCTGATTACTTGTTATAATTATTATATTAGAAAGCTATCATTTATCAACACGGATTAATGGTAAGATTTAGCGAATCAGTCAAACCTTTCCTGTTTTATGTCATGAATGTGGCTGAGACTTAGTTGTTGACGTTCATATATTAGGTCATTACTTTACGAAATTGGGCTTATGCCAAATTCACCGCCTTAATAACGGCCGTGTCATATAGGCGTATAAAATGGGCTATGCAATTGGAGTTGTAGAAACTGAAATATTGAAGTTTATGTTGAAAGCTAAGTCATTTTCATGAAAAAGTGAGCGTGAAAAAAGAGGCATGTCGGGTTAACTCCTTTTTCGCCGGTGTTTTTTTTTTTGTAAATTGAAATAGGCATGTCTTCTTCTGTGCTTTTCTCAGTTTAAAACAGCCTTAGGGGCTTTAATTTATTTCTAAGAAAATACCTTAATCGTATATCTTTTGTTCCAAAGTTTGTTATACTGAACCAAGTATTAATTATCGTTTAGCTGCTGAGCCGGCTTATATCCGCCTCCTTAATACTAGCATTGATGCCAAAGTAACCCTTTTATTATCATAAATGTATATGTGTAGACCATGATAAAACTTTTCTTTTCCTTAATTTAATGCCAACACTTACGAGTACGTAAATAAATCTCATGCATCTGAAACCTTTCCTTAACATTTTACTGATAATTAGCATCGTTTACGCCCAGATTCTTCTTCTGATTACAGTTGACGCAGAGCAAATTAATGATACTTCCCTCTGAATAATGATTCCACTTAAAGAAGCATCACCACATAGTAAATGAATTCCATCTCAGCGTCTCATATCGAATATCAGAACAAATGAGCATAACAAAGCGAATTAATTTCGCATGACTATTCAGTATGCCGTATTCAGTTCTGCAGCATTGACAGCTGTTCACACCTCTTATTCTTTTATTGGCATTCATATGAATATCTATTATAACTCATCTTCTTCCTAAACGTAGCTGCTTCTATCAATAAATACAGTTCTACTTGTCTGAACCCAAAATTTATTGCTTTGTTCATCACAGTTGGCAAGTCCCCAGCTGGTCCTAGTTCTGGAATAGGTGGTATCCGCAGAATCCTCCATAATAATGGTCAATAAAGTTGAAACCTAAGCGGATATGCAACTTTACTAAACCTTCCCTCATTGCTTTTAAATTATTTCCGCCATTGGTCTAAGGCGATGTTCCTCCTCTGAGATATGATAAGACAACTATATCCCTTTTGTTTTTTTTTTGTACCTTCTCTTCATATCCGTATCTGTATCCGAAAACCCTTCAAAGATTAGAGGCTATTACACGCGTTGGCGATTTGTTTTCGATTCATATACGCTGGAAACTTTGCCCTTAGCCACTGGATAATGCGAAAGTAATGCGATAAAGCCCAGTCAAGACACCTTACAGAACAGAGCAGAGACTACTCACCCCCCAAACTGGCACATTCATAAAAAAAACCTGCCACAAATTGTGTCCTTAAATTTTATGACTTCAAAACAAGGTCATCAGCAGCGAATTGGTCTAGACAATCTGTATTTGGGCGATGTAGGACTTTGCTTTGGTTTTAGCACTTACATTGCCTTTAACTTTGGTTCCCTCCTCTCAGTACAATCTAATACTGTCCTTTGGAAATAACAAATTTAATAAAAACATTTGCAATCTTTTTGAAATCCCCAGTGCGAAAAGAAAACCAAGAGATACCCACAAAAAAGGAATTACGTTAGTACAACCTCTTCCTGGATCTGGTTCTGTGCGGCTCCGGACAGTGGTTCTGGTGGTACTCATACTTAGAAAGTAATATCTTGGTCCGCATTAAGGCATTAAATTGGGAGTGGTTTCTTCTTCCTCCTCTTAACGTCATCACTTCGCTCACAATTTATTTAATAGAGAGATGAAATTAGTGGGTTTTCCCTTGACAAGATACTTACTCGTATGATGCGATCTGTGCATCAGGCACTATTACCCAATTTATCCGACAGCTCAATGTGCATTGAAGTAATCCGCATTGGTTTAATACGCTCGAATAACCACAATTTCAAACCGCATTGAAATATTCAGCACGCATACGTTCATTCCTGCTTATAAAACTCATTGAAAATTTGTAACCGCTTTGAAATATCATATAAACATTTTCCAATCGCATAGAAATATTTTACCCTCTCGCGCTCTTATCATTCTTTCATCAAATGTGGGATTGCAAACGAAATATTTGGAAAGACAAAGAAATAAGAACAATGTATCAGTGTTAGTGTCAAGTGTCAGTTCAATCAGCTGTTTGTTAAACTTCTCTCAATTTTCTCTCGCTCATTTTTGATAATTTCATATAAACACCAGCATTTCTACGGGTATTGAACCAATGAGAATTGCTTCAACAGGTATATGTCAGGTTAATCCATCCAATTTGGAGAAAAGAAGTCCGAAAATTGTTTGTCACCTTAGTTACAAATTGTTTGAGCGGATGTCGGTGTGATGACGTAAGCAAAAAACCTTTTTTTTATGAAATCAGAAGTCCTTATAAATGTCAGCGATAATTATACAGTTTCAAGTCATAAGAATTGTGAAAAGACTTTTCTGAAAAGTATGCCGGAATGCCGCAGCTAGTTGTCAGGTAATCATTTTAATTAAATTGACTAAGGAAAGGAAATGGAATGCATGTTGCGTATATTGATTTAACTGACTTCTAGTATTTCGATCGAATGGAAGGGGTTGAATTGTGCTGTCGATTCGAATGCTGAGCTGACTATTTATGTTTGGGGTAAAATGTGACCATTTCAGTTGATTTGTTTCAATTCGCAAATATCATACAATTTATCGATTACAAAACTATCTCATGTCTTGAAGTAATTTCCCACAATAATGTAAATCCATGCAAAAAGTACTCGTATTTGTTGCTCAACAGCACTCGTATCGTGATATTTCTACGTTTTATGTCTGTTTCTTAGTTTCCTTAGTTTGTGTGTCTCACTTATCCATTCGGATTTTATATGATGACGTTTGTGGGTTTTTGACCAGTTCTCTAATAGAGCTCGTCACTGGGGATCTGGTTTATAAATAAATTACGCAGGCATATGTCTATTCACAGAGACTTGCTATTTTGGAATAATAGTGTTAGTCAACCCTTAAGCATTTAATCCATAAATAAGTCCATAGATATCCTAACAAAAGATACGAGTATCATGAATGAATGAATGAACGAATATCTTTCTCTATTCGGTTGTTCTATTTTAGTTTATGCAGCCATTTGCCGATTCTTTGCCACTCAGCTATAGCTAATATTACCTAAAAAGATTTCGATTCATTAAGGTCTCCGCCTACGATAGAGTCGCATCCGAGCCTTCTAGATCTCGGGCATACAGCTTTTAGTTTATTACATCAAACGATTAAATCGAACACTGTGATTTGAGAGTTCCCTTAAATGGAGCATTGTCTTCAGTTGGCACGATGTAACTGATCCAATGACGTTTTCTTCGCCACTTTTCCTGCATCTTATATGCGGCAGAAAGACCGCACTATTACATTCGTTTATCTGCTTCTCGTTCAACGCTAAGCAATGTAGTGTGAAACTGGCAGAGTCTGCATTTTGAAGACCATAATGCTAGCCTTCAGGTTATCAATTTTGAATTTCGTTGTTTAGTAAAAGCAAAGTAGCAAATGTATAGGGTTAATCGATTTTGATCTCCATTAAGATGTTAACATTTACTCCGATTAGAGTGAACTCCTTAATAACTTCGAAGGTAACGCTGCCAGCAGTTAAATTTTTTTCACAGATAATAAGCGATTAACTCATTGTCTATCGAAAACACGCACTCCGCCTCCTTCTTTTCCCTCAGTTAATCGTTGAAATTTGCAATGCGTATAACTAAATCTTATGCTACACACTTTTATGACTACCATTCCATTGGACTCTCAATATTCTATCCCGTATTATGTGACGCCAAGAGTTTTCTGCTGTTCTGACTTTTTTTTTTTCTTCCCGCCGAGGTAAGGTAAAAATCTTCCATAGATACCATGAGGATCGTAAGCGCGTTCTCCTAGTAGTATGAGCTTACTCACTAACAACACTTCCCTTCAAAATCAGCATGTCTACATAGTAAGTATCGACTTATCAGCAGGTTTTTTTTAGTTACTTGAATTCAAGTTTTTAGTTCCCTTAAAGTGTTTGCACATAGCGCAGACGAAGGAAAGTTACTTACTTCCTTGACGCTACAGTCCGGGGTGAAACTAGGCCACAACCAACAAGAGTCTCCAGCCTGATCAGATCTTGATCTAGCTGCCATCAGTTTTGCACGCTGAGTAGCGGTCTTCCTCTATTGCGCTGTCCCTCGGAGATGAATTCCAAGATTTTTCGGACCGCTGCATTGGTGTCCATCCGCTTTACATGAGCCAGTCATCTCAGTCGTTGGACCTTCACTCTGTACATCTCGTACAGTTCATCGTTGTGTCTCCTCCTCCACATCCGAAGAATTGTCCATCCATTTTTGATAAACGGCTTTGCTAGTCAATTGCCTTCCAAGCCAAAAGATGCAGCGATTTTATATGAGTTATTCTTCCTCTGATCTCAGCGCTAGTGTCGTTATCTGAATTGATAGCGGAGCCTAGGTGGACCAAGCCCTTAATTACCTCAAAGCAATATCTGTCGAGGGTGATGTTCTCTCCAAGACAGCGGTGTATGGTATCCTTTCTTGTTGATAGCACATACTTGGTCTTGCCAGCATTGAGCATTAAACCCATCTTTGCTGCTTCCGCTTAGCAGCGTAAGCGAGTAAAGGGATTGACTTTTGAAAGATTTGGCGGGTGAGTTTTGCACTGTTCATTCAATAATGATGTTAAAGAAATCGCATGACATCGCATTGGTTTGCCTAAGTCCAAATAGATACCTTCCATCTTTTCAACGATAACAACGTCGCATATGACAGCATTTATAGAGACGAGCTATATAGAGCCATGTCTAGTTTTGACATCGCTGTCAAACTCGTCCGTCTGTGCAGATTGACGATTGAGAACACTCACTGTTCCGTCAAGATCGATAACGACTGAACCGAGACCTTTGATGTCAAAAACGGTTTCAGACAAGATGATTCGCTGTCATGTGACTTCTTTAACATCATACTTTTAAGAATTGTGGGCAGTTCACAAGTAAACATTGGAGACTATAATTTCGAGGTATAATAGTAAAGGATTTCGCCTATCTCGTCTATAAATTTTGACAACAACACCTCAGTAAAAATAAAAGGAAGAATCCATCTTGCCAATCGTTGTTTCCTTGGGCTGAAAGTGCTATTGAGTAATAAGGCCATATCCCGAAAACTAATGTAAGAAGGCTCTATATAAGACCTTAAACACCCCAGTCCTGCTTTATAATGCTGAAATATGGACTCTATTTGTTGCACTTTATTTTAAATATGTGTAGGGTAGAATATGGGTAGAAAAATGTGGTTTTGATGTAACACCAAAGTAAGGGCGAATTTATTGTTCCGGAAAATGCATCCATTTATAAGTTTGAAAGTGTAATATATTAATTTTATAAATTAATATCTTACGTTACGTTTATTACTTTACATTTAAAGTAAAATATCCTCAATTGTTTCGAGAAAAAAGTCTACTGCCTCCGCTAGTTGTTCGGCTGTACGAGGCCTATTAAGAGACCTACAAGTCCACGTGAAGATACGAAGTTCGTTGCCCTTGTTTCATTTTCAGGGGCTGTAAACCGTATCGTCCGAAGCGGCACAACCGCCAACTTGGAGGGCGGTGTCCAGCCAATAGCTCTTACTGCCATTAAGGGTTCATCCGCCACCATCTCTTTTCCATGACCCTGACAAAGTCTCGAAAATCCTTACCGGCCTGAGCTGCAAATATGTCAGAGTAACTCGAATAAGGTCTTTTTTGTTTTATACCAGTATTTTACTTCACCGGTGAGTCCATCCGGGGAATTCATCCGCTGTCCCGTTTATAGTGCTGCTTATTTGTTTGCTGGTCAGCACTCGCGCTTATAAGTTTTGGCAAATCGAGTCTGGAAGGACGTCGGCCAGTACCCTACCACTTGGAGGTAAAATTAGCATAATTGATGTGTAGAAATAGTTACAGCACTGGGCATCGCCACGCTGACACCTCTCAATGCCTACCCTATTCTACAGTACCCGAAGTTAGGGAAGGAGAAAAAGGGATACCGTTGCACACTAGTCTTAAATTTTTTCAAGTTTCAAGCTCGGTAGGACATTCCATAAGCGAGTTGTACGGCTTATGAAAGAATAACGATATTTCGCGGTACATCCGAAAGGGGCTTGAGGGTATATTGACGAGCATTCATACCAAGACGGGTGTTACAGTTGAGGGTTTGAAGGGGCGGAATGCTACGATAAATTAAGCTGAAACAAGAGGCATTACGTCGGTTTTCAAGGGTGTGAATTAACTGCGTACTATGAGTTTTATCGCACTCTTTTGAATCCTATCTAGCAAGTGCAAAGAGGTCTTGGGGACACCTGACAAGGTGTGAGCATTGTACTCCAATTTTGGGCGGATAAATGCCTGATACTCGTATATTACGGCCGGATCAGAGGAGGAAAAGTACTTCTACATCGCTTGAGGAAACCCAGACATGTCACAGTATTTTTGGCGACATCAAATATGTGGTGATTTCATGTTTGGATTTCATTTCAACAACAGCAGACAGCATTGTGTTCTGGAAGCATTAACTTCCACTCTGTTGATGGTCTCCCAATTTGGTAGGGCCGAAGATCAGGGACGTGAGTCCGGGAACGAATATGAAAAGCACAGAGTTCTATCGTCAACAAAGATTGCATTGGATTGGAAGTAGCTGACAAGAGATCATTAAAAAATAGTGTCGGAGACAGAACGAAGACCTGCGGCACACCAGCATTTATTTTGTAGATATCGGACTTAAAAGCACCCAAGACAACTTGAATTGAACGTTCCTAGAGGTAATTTCCATTGAAGAAGAGAGTCGTCGATCCCAAATGCACGCATTTTCGACAAAAGAGCCTGATGCCAAACTCTGTCAAATGCCTTAGAAATATCAAGCGACAGAATGATGTAGAACGCGTTTTCACTTTTCGATGAGACATGCTTGTTTTCATGATCTTCGAAAGAAGGGAGGTAAGTGCAATTGGTCTGCAGGAGGAGAGAAACGAAGTTTCGCCTTTTTTAAGGACGGACTGAATAAATGCTATTTTACATCTGCTCGGAAAGAATCCTAAAGTGTAGGATCGATGAAAAGGCTTACACATGGGTTTTGCCAGCGTGAAAATAACGTATCATGAAATAAACGCGTTTAGCAGGTATCTTTTCTATAAAATTTTCTGCGCGTTCGGTCGAAAGTCGAAAGGTTTAGTCCTTTGAAATCAGCGCAACAGCTTTCTCTCATTTAGGATTTGTAGAACTGTATTATAGATTTATTCATTAAGCCGAATTTTGTTCTCAATCGCAAGGTTTTTTGTTTCCTCTTCCAATTTGGGAATTCCGAGTTCTCTGTGCAAATCGTTGTTCTAATGAACATGTAAATTTCTCTGAGCACTTTATTTTAAATTCTTTTTAAAATATTGGCAGTCGTTTTCTTGGTACAATCTTAGAGTTGTATACAATAGGTCCACACCGGCCTCAGCATTTACATGGAAATATAAGAGCAGGGGCAAATTATCGCACATATTATCGAGTGAGTATATTCCACCCGTGATCGAATAGTTTTGGGATGATGGCACACGATAGCTAACGTGTCGATTGGAAACTTCAAATTGTAATACAAAAAGTCTACTACAACTAATTTCTAGTAGGTGTTACTAGTTCTTAGACAACAAATCAATCCAGTGAAAAATCAAAATAAGTTGTTACTCCGCCAATATTTTGAAATCTGGTATTTTGGAGTCTGGTAACGTCTACGTTGTTTAGATTGCTTAAGCCATTGTAGAAGAAAGCTCCTAAGTGGAGTTTTGTCTTTTTTTTTTGTCTTTTGGGAGCTGGGCATATACAGAGTAGGTGAAGGATTGTTTTGTTTCCTCCTCGAACATGCAGCTTCTACAGAAGTCGTTTTAAAAACGCCAAGTATCTAGTAATGATAACTATGATAGCGCTGAGATATTTCCTATTTTAAAAGACCAAACTCGTAGAGCGATCCAGATCCAACATTGGCCAGATTTATTTGGTCGCTAGATATGTTGACCCAACAGTCCACCTAAGGCTTGTTCTTACAGCGTCCAGCTTTAGTATTAGTTTGCGCGTACCGATTGATACACCGATGATACTCGTACCTATTTCAGGTAGAATAGGTAGAGTGGTTCCAATTTTGGCGAGTTCGTCGGCCTTACAGTTCCCTGAAATATCTTTATGCCTCGACACCCAATATAGACGAATGTTGAACTGCTCTGCCATCTGCCTGGGAGATGTTTGGCAACCAAGGGCGGTTTTAGAATTCCGTGAGACAGAGTCTAAGGATTTGATTTGAGTTGATTTGATTTGACTATCCGAAAATGTTCGGATATCCTTTACAGATATCACGTTTTTCTTCAGCCAGAACCGGACTTCTTTAATCGCTAAAATTGCCGATTGGAACCCGCTACAATGATTTGGAAGGCGGAATGAGAGGCCTAGGTATAGATATTTACCACTATCCCAGAAAGATCTAGAGGGGATACTTACATGAAAGTTTTTGTCAAACCAATGGTGGGGCATAATGTAGTCGATGTATTCTAGAAGTATTTCTATTGTATTTAGAATATTAGCGTGGCCAAATAGTTTGTATGTCCACTGTCGCTTTAAGGCGAATAGCTGCACTAGCACCCACTTGTCTGCTGAAATATCGAAATATCCCCACCTGGATAAAAAGCTGGTGATCATCCAGGAACAGCGAAAACAGAAGAGGACTAATGAGACCAGCTTGATTGGCACACATTTTTAACCCAAACCAGCCTGACATGTTGACTCCATCCCATACTGCAGTCATATTATATTGAGTAATTTTGTTGACACTCCCAGACTAATTAGCTTGTAAAAGGGCGCCCTGCTGTCAACAGAGTTGCTGCTTTAAAATCTACGAAGAACGCATACAGCTCATTGCCCTTGTGCAGGCTAGGAACATAAGTGAAACTTCAGGAAGCTCGATAAATAGTTGAATAAAAGGGGATGCTGATCCTATATAAGTATTTAAAAAAAAATTTTCTTTGCTACTCGTAAAAGAAGTCATTTTTCATTATTGAGGAATTTTTCGGGGAGTAGGTATTTCTCACTTCTTTAGAACCTCCATAACTTCGACACACTGTATAAACTCGATAAATAATAAATCCTGAAAGACTGATGACACGTGCTAGAGATACTCTACTCATACGAAGCTGGCCATAACTCTATGTGCCTACACTCGGGTCTATAGTACGGACATGAGGTGGAGCGTCGGCATCAAGAGCGTGAGTTATGTATTTGTCCAGTCCTTACAAATAAAACACAACTTACTCGTATTTGAATGATGTCTTTTTATTTCATGGTCTTCAACACTATTGACTTGTTAACAAATGTTTGTCCGCAATTAGTGGAAAAAGCTGTTGACTGCAATCAAAAATGTTTACACCAGAAATTTGCGGCAATATTGTAGTATATGATGTAAACACGTTAGTTTTGTTTGCTTTAAGAGTTTGTGTGTTTGTCATTTACTGCAATATTTCAGAAGTGAGGACTCGACGAACAACAGTAGGTGCGTACTGTGGATAGCATTTGAAATTTGATAGCGAGTGTCGAATTTGTATACGATTGTTTCTTTTCTAGAAGTTGCAGCTTTCTTACAGTGCAACATGTGTTTTTTTTTTCGCTGAGTAATGATTTTTTGAATAAACTAAATGAGATAGTTTCGATTAAATTCTTGTAATTATTACAACTTTGAAAGTCTTTTAATCCTTATTTTTATAGGAAAACATTTTAGCGGTTATTTTTTTTTGTGATTTTTTTTTAAATGTTATATTTCAAGTGTTTTTCGATATAAATTTAGTTAAACGATTTTAAAGATTTATGAAAAAAGAATTCCATCAATTTTGGCGATACTCTATGAACAAATTCACCTCAATTTCACCAAACAGGAATACTAAATTGGAAATATAGAAGCTAAGATATGGCTTTTGGAAATTCTTTAGCTCACTGCGGATAGCACTCCAAAAAAACTCACCTAATGTGGAATCGGGAGCTAGTAGAAGAAAATGAAATAAAAAATAAAATACAATTTCAACAAGAAGTACGTCGGAGGAAACATAATTATAAGTGGGAATTCTTCGATGCCCTTCAATTCATAGTAACTGAAAAAGGAACATCTTACAATATTGAAAATTTGGTAAGTAAAAACTTGTTTGTTTTTAAAAATTATGTATATGTATATTGTCAAGAAACTTCGCCTTCGGGAAAAACAAAATATCCCTAAAATTCATTCCGAATTTCTTTCACGGTAGAATTCTGTTGAGCGGTAAACAGCTACCTTCTAACATAAATTCGTTACGCCAATTGCCAAACTGCATCAATCCTTCATTCTTCGAATTAAATACTCCTTGAGGAGCGTACCCTGTTCTTAAAGTTTTTCCTGACATCAACTATAATATTAGTACATAGTTCATGCTCAATACTCATTATGTTTCCAGCATAAATGTATCTTTAACGTACCTTATCATTAATCTGACACCATTGTAATCATGACCATTGATACCAACTTGTATAATATTAAAGGTACTGAAATAAAGACACTCATTTTTCATCACACGATGTCAGAAGTTTGGTTAAGGAAAATTGAATAAGAAAAAACCGAAATACGCATAAGTCAAAACTCGAAAAAAAAGTTAATAAAACAATATCACAGATGAAAAAGCGAATAATTCTATTAGAAAAAATGAAAACGCAAATATCAACCCGTCAGATCTTAGCTTCAACGCCGCAGGAAGCACGGGAGCAACCTTCACTCGACCACCTAGGAAACTAATCACCACTGGAGGTTCGGCAAAAAACTGGAAAAATTGGATTCAGCAGTATGAGTGGTTCGAGAGGGCAACACAAATGCAGACCAAACCTCAGGACGTCCAAGTGGCTACGTTAATGGCAACCATAGGATCAGAAGCGGTAGCCATTTACAACACGTTTCAATCCCAAGGTAAATGTAACATACGAGTGATATTCATTTAATAAAATGCAACAAAGTGATGGAGAACTATTCGATGTACATTGGTCGGAAAAGGTATTTTCACAAAAAAAAGAAATCGCACATTTTTCTTTATACCTTTCTTTATTATTATTGAAAAAAATCTAAAAAAAATTCATGATAATAACATAATAATGAGCTTTAACAAAAATATACTTAAAGTTAGTTCAATATAATAGTATTCATATTAAAAATTATAATTCAAAAATGAATGGGGAAAAAAGTATTTTGACAAAATATTATTTATCCGAAAAAAAGAACTGGTAACAAAAATTTATAAAAATAAAGGCATAACTTAATGGAAAATGAACCCTCCGCTGGCACTGATGACTTTCTGCAATCGGCTTGGTATTGAGTTCACCAAATTTTGGAGGGTTTGCAGAGAAATTTCATTCCAAAGGCCTTCGACCTCAGCGATTGTCTCCTAGCGCGTTCTTGTCAAACATGGATTTCTATTTCTCTCTACATAAGCCCACACGTTCTCAATTATATTTAAATCGGGACTTTGAGGTGGCCAGTCCACATCCCTTCCACATCCCTTGGTAATCATCTTGGCTTTGTGACATGGAGCATTATCTTGTTGCAAAATAAAAGACTGTCCAATCAATTTGTCACCTGAAGTAAACGCGTTATTATTTAAAATGTGAAAATATTGATCCTTGTTCATCGTTCCCTCGATTGGTACCAAATCTCCGATGTAATTAAAGCAAACACATCCCCAAAACATTACGCTGCCACCTCCATGGGGTACTCGTTCACATACAGGTGCCACTTTTTATCTCAATTTCCTAGGAATTCTGCAGGAAATTTCCTTTTTTGATGCATGGTACTGAAAAGAGCTTTCATCAGTCCACCATACTTGCCAAAATGATGAAGGCTTGTGTACAAATTTTTCGGCAAATTCCAAACGTTTGAGCTTATTTTTCTGTGAAATTTGGGGTATTGGTCTGGCTACATAAGTGGCAAAACCTTCCTCTTTTAAACGATTTCTTACCGTTCTTTCACAAATTTGAATATTATGCTGACCACTCAATTCAATTGCTGCAGCTTTTGGAGTTTTTAGCACATTATTTTTAAATTTTCCCACAATTAAACGGTCCTCTCTTTTGGTTGTCTTGCGTTGTCTGCCTGAACGTGGCAAGTTACTTGTGGATTTGTTTTTCGTTTGCTTATTTACATATTTGATAATACACTTTGTACAGCTTGGATAAGTATTCCACTGAAATACCCGCATCATACTTGATCACCATCTCATTTCTTATAACCTGGCTTATTTCCGACTTTTTTCCCATATTTAACAATTAAATGTTAGTGAGTGTCATTAAAATTAATAAATTATATTAAAAAAAGACTTTGTAATTAACAGGGCCCAGCTATCATGGCACACGAAAGGAAAAAAACTGAAAAGAATATGATGTCAAAATACTTTTTCCAGTTAGTTTTAGTTCAGTTCTTACATTGCAGCTGACAGTGAAATGAATGCGTAATATAATAAAGAAAATATTTTGCGCTCTCACAGTTAAAATCATATATTTTGTTTTGCTCATCAACAAAGAGCCGTTAGTTCTCTCAGTCTATCAAAACAAGCGAGATAGCATTGCACTCAGTTTTGTCAAAATACTTTTTCCGACCATTGTGGTTCTCACTCGAATAAAATCACAAGTAAAAAAAGTGACTTCGAGACTCAAAGATAAAATATGTAATAATAGGAACAAACATTGATCATCTTCGAGAAAGGTTGTTGTCCGAAGAAAGTCTCTCACTAGAAAAGGCCGTTAGCGTTTGCAAGCGAAATACGAGTAACATCCAAACAGTTCAAAGAAATTCACAAAGAGAAACATGTTAAAGAAATTGACGGTGCCGTGAAATTAGTGTAAGATTGTTTACTTAGGTAACACAAAACACTTTTATTTTCTAGTAAATATATAATTTTATATTTACATTTACTTAAAATAAGTAAATAAAATATGAGTGTAAGAATTTGTTTGTTGCAAGAACTGCCACCATGAGAAGCCGGAAAAAAACTGCCCTCATACTTCGAGTGCGTCCTTTTTATATCCTGTCTCTCATATTCCTCCGTGACAGTGTTGCTGATTGCCCACAATTCGGCCATCCTGCTAGGCATTCGCCACGAATGCCTCCAAAAAGTTGTCGTCGTCAAGACTGATCGGCCATGGCTTCATAAATTCACCACACGTACTTGTATGTTTCGGACCTTCGTTGTAACCTCTTTTTGTGACATCGTAAGTATTATTCGGCTTATCTTTCGTAACTTCTTAGTTTCAATCCACCTCCAAGCTGAGTCCTTTTGATGGCTACTACATCACCTTCCCTATATTTTGTGGCTGGCTTTCGTCGAAGATTATAACTTTTCCTGTTCTCGTTTTGAGTTTTTATTATTTGTTTCTTAGCACTCGCGATTATTTCCTCCTCTATCAGCTCCTTTATGTGAAGGTCTTCTTTGGTGCGCATTCTTATTCCGACAAGTACCTCAAATGGAGTCAAACTGGTACTTCGGTTAAAGGTTGAGTTGATGGTTTTCTGAACGGGTTCGACAAACTTGTACCACTTAGTTGGATCTTCGATACTCAGCTTAGACAACATGGATATGATAATGGTATTGAGGCGTTCGACCTGCCCGTTTGCGCGTGGTAAACCGGTAGTGATTTTGATGTGTTTGATGTTCTCCAGTTTACAGTATTCTCGAAAATCATCCGAAGTAAAAGCGGATCCTCGATCTGAGATGATTTCAACCGGATTGCCAAATGTCATGCTTTGCGTCCGTAATTTAGCTATTACTTCTTTGGTTGATGTAGACTTCGTGGGATACAACTAACAGAACTTCGTGAAGGAGTCGATAACGACAAAGATATGGCGATACATTTTGCTTGTTGATTCCAAGGGACCAAGATGATCGACGTGGTATGTGTGGAGTGCCTCTTCTCCTTTATGTATTGGATGTAGTTCTCCTTCTTGTTTGCCTTGCTTTCTGTTTATTATGATGCATGGTATACAGTTAGGAATGAGTCTTCGTACTTTTTCATCAAGTTTTGGTATAAAATATTCTTTATTAATTAGCTCTATCGTTTTCTTAACAGCAAAGTGCCCTTTTTCGTGTGCGCGTCTTATTATTTCCATCTGCATTGCTCGTGGTATTACTATCAGTTCAACGTTGTTTACCAACTTATGTATACAGAACGTCGCCTTTCATAAAATATTCGTTGTAAGATGACTTTTGTTGAAGAATTTCTTTAATGGTTATGAGGTCTTCGTCTTGCATTTGTAGTCGTTGTATTCTGGTAATTAAACTATCATCGTTGATTATCATTACTGCATGCCTGCTAAGAGCGTCTACGTGTTGCTCAACGACGTAGTCATATTCTTGTAAAAGCAATATCCAACGAGCAACTCTGGTACAGAGATCTTTTTTACCTAAAGTTTTAACGAAGGCATTACAGTCGGTTATTAATTTAAAATGTAAACCAAGAAGATAGACTCTGAACTTTTTGTAGGCTTCTATTACAGCTAATATTTCGAGTTCATAGCTCGTGAATTTTCTTTCCTGTTCAGTGGTCTTCTTTCTCATATAATATACGGGGTGTAATTGACAATCTTCTGGTTATTTCTGCAGTAACACCGCGCCGTATCCATCGATAGAATATATTAAGAACTCGTCTCTCGCTTAGAATTTTTTTAAGTGTGTTAAAAGAAACGACTTTCTCTTCCTTCTTAGCATTCTGTTTTTTTAAGTCGGTTAACGGTTTGGTATAAATTTTCGGAAATATTCTGCAAGACCAAGGAAGCTTTCTAACTGTTTAATGTTTTGCGGTATCTGATATTTTATTAGGGCTTGAATTTTCTCGGGTGACGGCGACACTTGTTGATTTTCTATAACATGTCCCAAGAACTGGATTTTTGTTTTCAGGAAGCTGCATTTCTTTAAATTAATATCTAGCCCATAGTCTCTGCAAAGTGTTAAAACTTCTTTTAAGTTTAATAGTACTTCTTCTTCATTGTTGGCGGGTATAATTATATCGTCAATATACAGTAATGCAATACCTCTTCTAGTTAAATTCCGAAATACTGAGTTGACATGTCTTTGGAAAGTCCCCGGAGAATTCGAAAGTCCGAAAGGCACTTTTAAAAACTGATACTGTCCATTATGTGTTACAAAAGCGGTGTATTTTCGACTTGCTTTCCTAACAGACACATGGCAAAAACCATTTTTTAAATCTAAGGTACTAAAAATCTTGGCGTTTTGTAAACGATCGAGCTGGTCTTCAAAGGAAGAGGGAAAGGATCCCTTACTATTACTCGGTTAATTTTTCTGTAATCGACACAAAGCCTTGATGTAACATTTCGTTTTTTTTACTAGTACGACTGGACTACAGAACTCAGAATCTGACTCTTCGATTATATCGTCTTTTAACCACTCTTCTACTTGATCGTCGACCACATTTCTTTCTTTGATTGGTAGCCTTCATGGATTACATATATTGACAGTTTCATCTTTCAATATTAAATGCATTACGACCTTTGTTGTTTTGATCTTATTTGGGCGATAGTTTTGGATCAATTCAGTCACATGTTGCTTGGCGTAAGTACTAGCAGTTTCTCCAATGTCAATTTCTTCGAGTTCTGATAAGGCATCTAACTTGATTATAGCGTGGATCTCATCATTGACATCTTTTTCTAACTTCTGGAAATATAAACCTTCTGTAGTAATTCTTATTTCGGCTAGTCGACAAAACTCTTTTCCAATAACTATTTCAACATCTAAACAGTCGGATGGTATGACGTGCAATATTAAATAAAATTTTTCGGAATCGACTTCTTGTTCAAAATGGCCTAAAGGTTTTATTTTATTCTCATTTTTATTCCGCCCGAACCCGACAAGATAAAAATTGGATTGTGAAAGCTTCGGCATATTCAAATATTTATAGATTTTTTCGGTTATTATATTGAATTTGCTGCCTGTGTCAAATACAGCTAACCACTTCCTATCTCCAATTTGTACTTCCTTGTTCATTATGTCATCGTTAGAATGTAGAATACGCATGTTGCTTTTGGTATGGTCAACTTTTTTTGATATACAATCTCTCGCAATGTGGCCAAACTTATTGCATTCGAAGCATTTGGCACCCTTTTCTTTATCTCTACAGTTTATGGATTTATGCCCTTTTACGCCACAATTAAAATACTGTATTTCGAATCACGGTATATCACTTTTAACAGCTGCTTGCATTTCCTTTTAGCTCCTTTTTAATGATGTTTTTATTACTGTTTTGTCTAATTTCTTTCACCATCTGTATACGCTTTTTTCTGTTGATTGAGTTAGTCCCCGTTGTTGTTTCCGTTCTGGGTTTCTTCTTTTTTCCCATCGCCGTCATCGTTGTTGTTGGTCATCATCGTCATCATTATCCTCGTCGGCATTTTTGTTGGCATCGTCATCGTCGTTATCATTATCGTCGTCAACATCGTCGTCGTCGTCATCGGCATTGCATGAACTAAGTAAACAACCCTTTCTTAAGTTATCAAATATGTGTTGGCTCATATCCGTTACGTTGTAATTGATCCCTAACGCGTTCCAAATCGTAATCAGGTGAGCTGCACACAGATGATCATCGACGTACTTTTGCTTCTGTTTATACCTCTCGTCGTTATTATCGAAGTCGAAACCTTGAAGCAATCTGAGTCTTCTTCTGTTGTATCTGTCGCCTTCGTCTTCAAATACATATTTGTGTAGAGTCATCACAATGTTTTTTTTGCCGTATTTTAGAAACCTTTATATCTCATTTACGTTGTTCAAGCACGTCATTTCGTATTATTAAAAAAAAACACTATTTCAATATTCTGGTTGAGTCCCCAAATCTGTAAGATTGTTTACATAGGTAACACAAAACACTTTTATTTTCTAAGGGTTAAAATTATATATTTACATTTACTTAAAATAACTGATAAAATATGAGTGTAAGAATTTGTTTGTCGCAAGAACTGCCACGATGAGAAGCCAGAAAAACAACTGCCCTCATCCTTCGAGTGAAATAAGGTCAACTTCCAAAAATTGGCCTTATATTACATTTGAAAAGTGAAATAAGACCAATTTTTGAAAGTTGGCCTTATTTTAAGAAATAATGCCAGGTTGGCCTTATTTCTCTTTAATAAAGTGAAATAAGGCCAACTTTAATAGTTCATATCATTCTAGCTTGTCTAGCAATAAGTTTTCTTTAAAGTTGGTCTAATATCACTTTGCTAAAGTGCAATAAGGCCAACTCAAACTCCAAATAGAATATTTTTCGCAACAAGATTGTATCATTACAGTGAACTGGTTAAGACAATACTTAGAACAGCAAAAGAATTTATCGTTCATTAAACAGATAACATTATTGTTGTAAGCGTGACCATTGCATTTGGAGGTGAAAGTTCATCCAATTAAGAGCGTGCGATACTAAAATATAGCAAATAATAATTGTGATCTAATACTGTCATTTCAATTTTGCGAGGGATTTAGAAAAGGAAGTACGCTTTTGTACATTCCCAAAATAAAAGAGATTTACAAATTTGAATGCAATGCAAAGTTGTGTATGCGGTATACATATTTGTTATGAGAAAAATTGTAGTGCAAGTGCCGCGATCGATTTTAATAATAAAAGTTTTGCTCGTATTCCAAAAAGAACTGCTGCATATAACCACGCGACGCAAGAAGAGGTTTTCTCAAAAATGAAATTTCTAAGTGAGATTCAGGTTGAATGCGCTAGTGTTCCGCTTAAACGAAATTGTATTCGCGATACATGTCTGCAAAACACGCCGGAAATGCCTCAGTTCCTTTTGGAAAAGTTCGAAGGCAACTAATCAATATTAGAAATCAATCATTTCCGAAAGATCCTAATACCCCTAAAGACGTTTCTGATATTTTTTAAGTGGAAGATGATTTTTCTTATACAATTTTCATGTCTTCTAAAATCGCTTCATTGATTGACAAACTGCGCGACACAACACCCCGTCACTTTCTGATTGATGACACATCTAGTGTTGTCCCTACCATGCGACTTTAAGCAATTGCTTATAACTCATTTTTCTCATAATGAACAAGTAAGTAGCTATGTACATATGTATGTTTGTGAAATTTAGCTATTTTTTAAAATGATGAAAATTTGTCGGAACATAGTAAAAAAATGAATTCAAAATTTATTAGGTGGACAAATAGTTTTTTTTATTTATCACAGGCTTTTCGGTTCGTATATATATGTAATTCTGAGCAATAAGTCCGAAAATATTTACCGGCATCTCTTTCAATACATTGAAGTGAATCTGTTCAAATTTCGGGCGGATTCATTTGTAATTGACTATGAAAAGGCTTTAAGAAATAGTCTAAGACATATATTCCCGACAGCAAATTGTACCACCTGCTGCTTTCACTATTAGCAGGCTGTAAGACGAAATGCTGCGAAGATTGCAGGTTTTGTTAGAAGTTTAAATAAGAGTGGGGGTGCCAAGAGCATTTTTCAAAAATGTATTGCTCTTCCACTTTTGTGTCCTCAGGATATATGTATATTCAGCTTTTAAACTATTGGAAGCCGAGACAAAAAGCGTAAAGTTTATTAAAAATGAAGAGTTCATCTTTAAGGAGTTCTTTCAATGGATTAAAAAGGTAATTGGGTGTTGCTACACGTGCCGTGACAAAAACCATGTCACATAATGCCCTATTTCAAACTACAAATGAAGTATCTAATTTTCAAATCTAAACTTCGTTTTTTGAGCATTAGCATTTATTTATTTATTTATATATTTCAAAGAATCTTTTACATTGGGCTTAAAAGCCTATAATTAACAGTAAAAGTTGTAAAAAGTATAGTTATAATCAATTTTAATTATTATTTATACATTCAGTAATTATTGATTTAAAATGACAAACTAAATTCATATTCATAATGACAAAACAAAATTCTTTATTACACTAAATATTAAATTTAATTATTTACTAAGTATCTGAATAAAACCGTCTCAAATTGTGTGGTGCCGCGAAGTCTTCTAATGAAAGAGGGTAAGCTATTCCACTGCTTTATGGCATAAACGAAAAACTGACGCTCCGAGTTTCTGCAAGTGAACCTTGGTTGCAGTATCATAAAAGAACGAGATGAGTTAGTAAGCATTAGATAGTGAGAAATTCGCGCGAATTACGTTTTGGACTTTTTGCAGAAGGCTTTATTTCATGGCACCATCAATTGTCATCATATCATTCTAAAAATAACTAAAATGAACGGTACCATGTCAAATCAATCAATTACAATTACAACTTAAATACAGTTGCTAAAAAATTATAGGCGCCTGCCTGACAGTTGTTGACATTCCATTAGCGGAGTGACGAAGTCGCTTGAGCGTCTAAACCCTGCGACGGTGCCGTGAAATAACGCCGAATTCCGAATTTTCTCAATTTATCTAATGCTCAAAAAACGAAGTTTATATTTAAAAATTATATACTTAATTTTTGAGCTTTGTCGCTCTGTGAAAGCGTCATAAGCCCTATATTTTTTTGTTGCTGCTACGCAACTTGATGAGATCGTTAAAAGAGAATGTTTATGTTTATTATTTTTTAAGGAAACACCAGAGATGTTTTCGGTTTTCAATGTTTACTTAAAACAACAAGTGCCCTAGAAGGATTTAACAGCCGCCTTAGCCGAAAACTTGTGAACCTCGGAAACTTTTTTAAGTTTTTCGATTGCTTGCTCGATGAAGAGCGTATAAAGACAAATGAATTTATTATGTCATTTCTAAGAAGAAATTTAGGAGCAAGCAGCTTAATATTGGAATTGCTCTAAAAAAGGTACAAAAAATAATAATATCTAATCTAATATCTACTAAATGTCCAAATGTCTAATAGAAATAATAATATTTTAGCGGAACGAATTTTAATTTCGAATAATTTCATATAGATGATGACGGTGATGATAACGGTGTGAATGACTTTCTAAATTCTGATGTTCAAAGTGTGGATAGTGTTAACATTCTTTGTGTTATTTGTTGTGAAAATCCACGTACGATTCTATTGCAGCCGTGTAATCATTTTAAAATTTGCTCAAATTGCTATACACAGCTCTCCGAAAGGTGTATGAGGGCTAACAATCCAGTTCTGTGTCCTATTTGCAGGCAAATTGTACAGAACAGCATACGGATTTATTGTTAAATGACTTTTGTTCTTTTTGGAATTAATGTTAATTTCTTTATTTTTTGTAATTATTATTACTGATATTGTTATTATTTCTTATCATTGTTAATATTGCTATTATAACAATAAAGAGACAGCCTTTAAATTAAAAATGAATTTTGATTTGATCAATTAATTGAAAGCGCAATAACCAATTTGGTGTTATTTCATTTTGCTGAAGAGAAATAAGGCCAACTTTCGAAAATTGGTGTTATTTCGCTTTTCAAATGTGAAATAAGTCAACTTTTAAAAATTGGTCTTATTTCACTGTACCGAAATTTATCAGCCTGAACGAATAGGCCAAAAGATGTCCAGCATACGGTAAAATATGTGCAAAATGTCAAAACGAAAATCATTTTCAATTTCTGTATCGAACAAACAAAAGAGTTCATATTATAGACACCGAAGAAGAAATCGATGATGACTATGAAATAAACGAGTTGTCAGAAAGCAATAAGGATAATGACAAAACCTGGTATAAGTCATTGAGATTAAAAGTAACGAAATTAAAATGAAGCTCGACACCGGATCACAGCGCAACTGTCATAAAAGTGGATGCACTAAAGAGCAAAACCAAGCTTATTATATACAGTAAACACGAAATACCAGTAATAGCTGAAGCCAATCCCAGTCATTCATAGACCTCCAAGGAGATCACACGTGTTTTTTGTTTCGGCTTTAAAAGTGCGGAAAAATAATAAGTATACTTTTAGGCAGTGGTTTCTCCAAGTGTTCGGTAGCCGAGGTGATAAAGACCCGGACAAAAATCTCGGGGTTGTGGGTTCGCTTTCCAGCCTCAGCGAAAGTTTTTTTTTTTTGTCTTTATTATTTAATTAATTTAAAAAGACAATTTTTGATAAAAAAGGGTTTGCTTAGAAGTGATGGATTGTGGAGAGCGGTCCGCTATGCCAATAGCGGGATCGGCTGAGAGATCAGGTGAGGCTTCGAGTGGTTTGAGCCAAACGCCGAAGCCAAAGAGAAAGAGGAAGCTAAAGCCAACCTCTAACTTGGCACAACGTCCTACCCTACCAACGTCCACTGTAAAGCTTGGAGGAGTGAGGGCAGGAAACAACTTCGCTTCATTGGCAGCAAGCGAATCTGACGACGAAGAGGAGGAATTAGAGTCGATAAGTAGCAGCATAAAAATGCTACAGCAAAGGGTACAGGCCATTAAAGAACAGCAGTCGCAGCTTGCTCAAAAGCAGCCCCAGAAAAAACAACAGACAAATACAATAGCACAAGTGCTACAACAACAAAAGACTAAGAAACACCAGCAGCAACAACAAGAGCAGCCACAACAGCGGCAACAGCTAAAACAGCAGCAGCAGCAGGAACAACAACAACAACAACAGCAGCAGAAGAAGAAGAAGGAGAAGGTACCTCCTATCAACACCTATAAATTAGAGGTTAATGCAACCAAGGACCTGTGTAAGTTGGTCATTGGTAATAATTTTAAAATTATGAGATTGGGGAACGATCGCCATGCTATCCACTTTAATACAGTGGAGGGCTACGCAAAAGTGAAAGAGCTCCTAAAGGAAATGACGACGGAGCACTACCCATTCACACCAAAGTGTGATCCTGAGGATATCCTGGCACTGCTCAAAGAGAAGGAGTGCGAAGGACTCAAGTTTGTGGGGGTAGAGCCATTTACCACAGCTAGGGCCAAGCGGGAGAAACGGAGTCTGCCATTCTTCCTGGTGCAGCTCAGTCCCGAAAGCCGTCTGGATAGTCTAAGGAGTATCAATGTCCTAGACTATCAGGTGGTTCACTGGGAAAAACTAAAAAGGAGTGAAGGCGTTATACAATGCGTTCGCTGCCAGAGGTTCGGGCACGCCGCGTCGAACTGACAAATACAACCTCGATGCGTGAAGTGTGCTAAAAACCACAGTTCCGAGGAGTGTGCTCTGGGTATTGACGGAGCATCCGATAGGTCGCAGCTCTCGTGCGTGTTATGTGGAAACATGGGACATACCGCAAACTATCAGGGTTGTCCTAAGTTCGCTGACATTAAGAAAGCACAACTGGCTCGGCAGCAGAAGGTGGAGGTCAAAGGTTCACCTCTTAGATTTCAAACACCAGCCGTCACGCCCCAAATTTCCTACGCCCAAATGGCGTCAGGTAGGGGGGCTACGGTACAGCAAGCGACTGTTGCTTCTCCGGCTCCGATGCCGAGAACAACGGAAGCTGCACCCAACATGCTAGCCATCTTGCTCGCAATCCAAGGGCAGATGGCTCAGCTGCAAAAGCAGGTGCAAGAACAGGCCAAGCGGGTGGACCAGATTTACGCGCTGCTGCCGGGCCTAACGCAACACATTTCGTAATGGGTACGCACATGGTGGAGCAAACTTTGAAGGTCCTTGCGGTGAATGTTAATTCACTGATTAATATCGAACGAAGAGCCGCGATGTTTAAATTGCTACAAGACCAAACTCCTGATGTGCTTTTCGCTAGCGAAACCAAGCTAACCGATAATCACAAACTGGAGTACAATAATTATATTGTTAGAAGAAGAAACCGGCCCAGATCCAAACGTGGAGGTGGTGTTGCGATCTTCATTAAAGAAGGTATAAAATTTCACAGAGTGTACAAGGGAGTGTTGCGCAGGTTCCAGCTGTTGGAGGCAGTTGTCATTTACATTCCGCTCCGCAGTGGAAAGCGACTGTACTTGGCCTCTGCTTCACAATCCACCCTATTCATTACAGAGCTCGGCACGCTTTTCGACTTCTGAGGCTGGAATCGGGGGAGAATTATTTTATAATCGGCGGGGATTTCAACGCTAGACACAGAGATTGGGGAAATAATTTGCCAAATATTTACTAGAGGGAACCTATTATTCGATTGGTGGGGTCAGCACGATGTCATGTACAGACTCGGTCTTAAAGCGACGGATAACCCGTCGTTTCCCAGAGGCGGGTCTTATTTGGATCTACTGCTGTACGACGAACGTATACGACTGACAGGTACGAATTTACAAACGCTAAACTGTCTGCGCACATTCGTGTATGACAGTGACCATTGCGGTTTTAGCACCGAAATTACAGTTCCCAACGAAATTGCGGAATTGGAGGAGTTTGTCCAAAAATATTCTTACAACTACAGTAAGACTCGATGGTTGTGGAGAAGCTCCACAACCTTAAAAAGAGCGCTCTCCTCGAACACGCTCCACCCATCGTCCAATAGGAATTTGTCAAACGAGGAGATCGTCAATTACCTAAAACAAATGGACGAGACAATTAAACAAACTATGGACACTACAATACCGCGGTATCGACGTACGACTAATGAAGATCTGTTCCGCAATCCTACTATTGACGCACTGCACCGACAGAAAACATTAGGACACTGAAGTCGTCGATTAAAAATATCCAAACGCTAATAAAAGAAAATTACAGAATTTCTGTAAGTTTGTATTGGTACATCAAGGTTCGGGCTGTAAACACCAGCAACCCGAATATGTTTCCGCAAATAAATAAACTATTGATCCAAGTGAGGCCGCTGATGATGACGAGTTTTTTGTGATCGAGGATCCACAGGAGAAGGTTGAAGCCATAGGGGCGACTTTCCAGGAAGTATACAAGGCCACTGATACTATTGGCTCTAATTAAATTTACAATCGGGTCTTGGTGCATGACTTCTGCATTCGAAATTAAATAGGGAACTGGCAATCCGAGGGCTCTGGTTTCACCCGATTTAGCGACGAAAATATGGCAAATAACGTCATTGCCAGAGAGGGTGGTCTACTCCCGTTCATTTCGCGGGAAGGACTCCATGAGATCTTCGACACAATCAGAGTTAAGAAATCAGTGGGGACCGATGGTATTCCGAATATCGTGCTTCGACATCTTCCTCAAGAAGGGGTGGACATCTACACCACTCTGTTTAATAATGCAATGAATAATGCACATAACGGCGGTGGTTCAACCTATCCCCAAAAAGGGAAAGGATATATCCAATCCGGCGAATCTCCGGTCGATAAGTCTCCTTCCGAATATCAGTAAGGTTTTTGAAAAGGTAATCAATAGAGCCCTGACTAGGTGGGTTGAGAACAAATATATAGTTCCGGATAATCAATTCGGTTTTAAAGCGGGTACCTGCCTAGTTGAAATGGAGAAGGTCTTCGACACCGTATGGTTAGAGGGTCTTTTCTATATGCTGGTTAGGCTGGGGATCAGTAAACCACTCTTGAACATTCTTTATAATATGCTACACAACAGACAGTTCATCGTGAAAAATGGTGATGTGACTTCTGTTGAAATATTTCAAATTAAAAATGGTCTTCAGCAAGGCGCGGTAAATTCGCCGATCCTATTTAACATTTTTACAAGCGACTTGATAGGTTCACTTCCCCATACTATTGCGTACGCAGACGATTTGATAGCGTACAGAACAGGTCAAAAAATCGAGGTCATTAATACTCTCTTGCAGAGTGACTTCGATAAGATAAGATGATTTTGCGATGACTGGAAGTTGAAAATCAATTTTCAGAAGTCGGAAACCATTCTCTTTAGGACGCCGTTGTCTGGAGCCTCTAGGGATACCAGAAAAAATTGGCGAAAGTTCTCTATCATTGGACAAGACGGACAACCTCTTGCCTGTCGAAATGTAGTCAGATACCTTGGAATCTGGCTAGATTAGTTTCTGTATTTTGGCAAAAATGTAGATGCTGCTCTGGCCAGAGCTAAAGGTGCTTTTTCCCTTACAAAGAGACTGTTTTATAGCAGCCAACTCGATGCGAGGGTAAAGGTAATCTTCTACATGGCCCTTGTCAGGCCCATGCTGGTATTTGGTAATGTGGTTCAATGTACGAGCAAGCTTAATGGAAAAGATTCGGGTGTTTGAGAGGGCTTGCCTTCGCTTGTACATAACACCAGAGTCGGAGTACAAAAATTTTATCCTAATGAGGTCCTTTACAATAGGGCGAACCTAATACGAGTGGACAACTTCGTAATTAAGCTGACTCGAAGGTACATTGCAAGAGCAATGACCTCGACGGATAACCTGATATCTGGGGCTTACTACCCCAATTACCTTTACCACGAGAGTGTGCGTTCTGACGGCTTCGTTCCACCGGAAGCATTCCTCTACCTAGAGCAGATAGGGTTGATCCAGGATAGGTCAGCGGTCCCGTTAATCTTCCATGTCGCTGGGACAGCTGGGGACAGGCGACTCAACTACAGCAGAGACGTCGCACACGGCAGTGTGGATCGCCTCAGGTTCAGTAGGGCGGTGGGGAATCGCGATAAGAGGGATGTCGTTCGGCAGCACCCGCATTTCTGGTGGTTGAATGATGGGGAAGATGTTTCGTCGTCGTTTCCGTCAATTACGGACCAGCCTCACTAATGAAGCAGAGTTGACCAATTTATTTGCTCTGTGAATAGCGGTGGCCAGCTTACATAGGTTTAAGTTAGCATTTAAGAAACATATACATATATCAGTGTATACAAAGGTGTATACTGATATATGTATATGATTGTGTATAATGCTGTGTGTGTTCATGTGTGTATTGCACATTTAGGTAAGGTAGGCTAAGGTTTATTTTAAGTTAGATATTAAGTTTTTATAAAAAATTAAAAAATGTCCATATGCTAAGTTTTTGTAAACAAATTTTTTTCTTAGCCTTAAGTATAGAAAATAAGTATTCCTAAATAATATTGTAATGCAGTCGAAAGACATAGATATAAGTATTCAGAGTAGCTTAGAGTGCCTGTGTGGGGCCAGTAAGTTAGTATAAGATTGTTAACTAATTTTAAGCTAACATTTAAGCATTTTTTGTTAGAATGTAAGAGTTAGTGTTAAGAAAATAAAATGCATTTAAAACTGAAACTGATAGCTGAAGCCAAAACAGAAGTAAGCACCCGAAAGAAAAATACCTCATAAAAGTCTTGGTCGTTAACGCCAAATTATCACCAATCATCTGTAAAACGAATCAAACGAACCAAAATCTTGATATGGCATATTATTTCGATGGAGACATTTTATTTCAAATTCAAATTGTTTCGGTACCTGCAAAAAAAATATAAATCAAACTATTATAATAAGCAACCTGGCAGCGATTTCTTTCTTTTTTAATTTTACATCTTATTCATCTCATATTCAAGTACAGTTTGTTATAAATGAGTAATTTACAAAGTTCGTAATTGATATGATATAATAATTTAATTTCCTTTATGAATGAGGTAGATATAATGGTAATACGTACATATATGTAGGTTGAATTATAACAATTTATAATTTGAATTTAATTAAGCTCTAATCGGTGCACCATGTTTTTGGTTAACTTGGTTTTTGCTAACACAAATAAATTCGATGTTTTTCCCACAAGTGAGCATGCAACATATAGTTGCCCATGGGAGAAACATGGATTTTCCAAGTCCAATCCGCAAATAGACATTGTTTCGCCTTGAGACTTATTTATAGTCATCGCGAAAGCCAAACGAATAGAGAATTGAAGCCTTTTGAATGGTATTGGAGATTCTGACGGTATCATTGGAATGCGTGGCAACAAGACGATTTCTCCTTTAAACTTTCAAGCCAAAATGGTTGCTTCAATGACATTTCCGGTGATCCTTTTGATGACCAAACGTGTACCGTTGCATAATGTAGGTGGATTCAAATTACGCAGAAGAATAATCGCCCCTTTCCGCCCGCGCCCTGGCAACAGTAAAAGGGTAACTAACCCCTTAGGCGCGTGTAAATTATAAAAAAAAAAAAATACGGCCTCGTTTTCATCGATTGATTTAAAAGACATCAGACCACCTGGCAGCAACTGTTGTATCTGGAAGTTAACTTCCACATTTTTTGCTGCCACAACAGCACGATTACTGAGCCAATTATGATCCAATAAATTATTGAGTATATCCGGGAAGACACTCTCAATTAGTTCATTTTTTGTCTGAACTACAGTGCAGAAATCGTCTGGCAATTGCATGCATTGCGTATTTGGATGCAGTTCTATTTCACCGTTTCCAATAGCCAGTAATTGTTCAGAAAATATTTGTGCCGATATATCATTTTGTACTCACATGTTTATGGTCAGTCGAAGTGTTTCGACATTTCGCCATATAAAAGATTGTTTTAAGCATGCGTTAATCCCATCGGCAAAAGTAGAACGAGGAATGACTGCCAATGTCTGTCGGAAGTCGCCAGACAATAGTAGTACAGTACCCCCAAAAAGTTTATCGTTGCAATTCAAATCTTGCATAGTTGTATGTAATGCTTCGAGTGCATGTTTATGAGCCATAGTGCACTCATTCTAAATTATGATGGAACTCCTTTGTAACACTGCAGCCATTCTGATTTTTTTTTTAATGTTAGATATTGCATTTGGTTTGTTATGAATGTGTAATGACAGCTCGCATGCTGAATGGGCTGTTCGCCCACCATTTAACAAAATGGCAGCAATGCCTGACGATGCAGTTGCCAATGCAATTTTTTGTTGCGATCGTATCTTTGCAAGGATCAACGATATTAAAAATGTCTTACCAGTTCCACCTGGTGCGTCCCAGAAAAAAAACCGTCTTGTTCAGCATCAACAGTCAGCATAATCCGATTATAAATATTTTTTTGTTCAGCTGTCAGTAATGGCTCATTATTGTTAATAAAGGTAGTTAAGTCAACGTCGTTATACTGTTTTGATCGTTGCAAATCACTCTTAACTAACCATAATGAGTGAGTGGTAAACTCGAAATTAAAAGGGATAAGTCTTCGATCAGCACTAAAGCTTCATTATACGTCTCTGGCGTGTAATCTATATTTGGACATTGGTCTGTTTGTCTAACTCGGGGCAAACGCAAAAAAAAAGCATTCACGTTGTTTTGGATGTACTGCGTAAAGTCGTCCCAATGTCTTGGCTTTGAATATGTAATGTGGTTCTCCTTGTTTGCGTGGCTGCCATGTTTTACCTGATTTTTTCCATGTAAAATAGCGTGGAACATCGGTGTATAATATTGTTTTTTCAAATTGGCCGAAAACATCAAGTTTTGGCACAATGTGAAAAATTCAGTCAGTGTAGTTTTTGGTGGCTCAAGTGCTGTTTGGAGAACATTTTCTTCAGTGAAATAGAAATACGAAGGCTCCCTTTCGTATGTGAAAAAGCTTAGAATATACCAGATCGCTTCGTTGCTGCTTATGTATCTATCCATTTGGTATCGTGCTATTTCGTCATTTTTATCGATGTCATGTACTTCAAATACGGCCAAATCTTTGCCTTTATTAACATATTTGCAAATGTACTTCATGGATCTTACGGAACTGCAAAGCTCGGCATTAATATGAGCCTTATACATTTTTGAAAACAATGATGAGTATGGTACCACCCACTGATTGTCAATTTCAATTAAATTTGTAGAATTTGGTATTCGCATTGTGAATGTTTGGCCAACATTCTCAGCGTTTCTGCGGCGATGCAATGGATAACCGTCGATGTTCGTGATAGTATCATTAATACATTGCTTTGGGAAACTCTTCTTGAATTTTCCATTTTCCATGCATGGCGATGCCATGTTTAAAGTACCGCACGGTTCATGGATCATGTGACTGGTAACAATATTAAACAATTCTTGATCAATTGATGAATCCGGAATTTCGGCTCAAATTATCTGATTGATTTCTTATGGATGGATTTTAATTTGAAGCCAAATTAAAATGTAAGCATGAAGTAAGCCACGCTTTTGCCACTCAATCGAATACAGGCAACATTATGTGTTGCCGAAAACCGAATGTTTTACAATTACAAGACGTCATTTGGAAGCAAGAATTGAATTTTCGTGTCTTGCGCAAAAATAATTTCGAATGGTCTGATTCGCCAGCAAGGAGGGATTGCAAAGGTTCTGGCGGATTGGGAAGAGGTAACAGTACCTGATGCACAAAAAATGCCGGGTGCTTTATTGCGGAATTTTGACGCCTGAGAATATTGGCATACTTTGTCCATTGCACCGATGACAATTTAGAACGCGCAGAGTAATTAATGTCTGGTGCATATTCGAACGCAAGACGAACAAATGATGTACGTGTTAATGCGCGGCTGGTTTGCTGTCTCTCTCGTTCTCGTGCTCTAATTGTGGCTATGCGCTGTTCACGCGCCGCTCTTCTCCTCGATATATATTGTAGCAGACATTCGTCACGCTCTTCTCTAGATTCTTATGCACGACTCCTTGCTTTCCTGATTCTATCAGCTGCATTTCTTGCCGTAATTTGCCAACTGATGACTTCGTTCAACACGTCATTGTTGAGATTCGATTTTTTTTGTGGCATTTTACTGAAAATAATAATTAAAACTATTAAAATAAAATTGGAATAATAAAATGATAAGCAGGCAGGTAATACTTACACGTTTTTAAATTAATTGTCACGTCTTATTAAATGTAATAATCAAGGTATACCAACACTTAACCAACACCTAAAAAAGGATGTACGAATAATGCACGAACAATTAAAAAAGCAAGGTCCCGGAAAAAAACCAAAGATCTTAACACAACCTTATTATTTTTTTTTTAATTATAGCAGTCACCGTGGTTATCGTTCACAATTGAATGGATGTTACAACTTATGATTGGTTTCAAGAAACCTATGTTTTCACATGTAATCTGAAAGAACTTTATGTGGGGTTATATATTCCGCGAAAGTATCAGACAGTTTTCAGTAGAGAGGAAAGTTCTGGTTATTTGCGTGTACAATTACAAAAGCATATAGCTTACAACATGCATATTATTAAGATAGTTATATTTATTGCCGGAAGTTATCCGAAATTTTCCCCGATGTTGAGATTCTTTCAACTGTTGCTATTGTTTTATAGCCGATCTGCGTTTTCGTAACGGACGTCGTAACTTGCGTTTTTGATGGACTGTAATTGAATTTTGTTGTTGATAAAAAGTGATATGCTAGTGGTTTGTCAAGACAGACATCGTAACGTAACTTGCGTTTTGAATGAACTGTAATCGATTGTTGTTCTTGCTTGTAAGTGCTGTGCTGTGTGGGGGGAGACGGACGTCGTAACTCACGTGTGACGTGAATAAATTGAAGCATCAAGGAAACCTTTGAAATTTTAATACAGAGCCTTCTATTGGATGCTTACCCAACCAAGATAACAAAAAATGTTGAAGTATTGTGTCTGTTTTGTATACAACGTATACGTATACGAAGTAGCATGCTTGGAAACATTTCTGTATCACAAAGCTGAAAGTATGCCAGCAAAAGTGTTTGCATGGCATCTTCTCACCAATATATAACATTTTCAGGGTTGAAATGTGTATATTCGCTGTCCAGCTTTAAGGTGAACATCAGATGTATTACAGGCCATTCCGTTCCGTAAATAGGGAAGGTTAAAATGCGGCCTGGCTCAAAGACATTTAACTGTTATGTATCAGCGAAAGAGGTACGAACCATCGATCATGACCAGTAAACTCAATAAATTTGTCTTTCCTAGCCAAGAACTCAAATACAAATAAAATTTGTCGAATGAAAGAAGCATAGCAATTTCGTTAAGTCGTCTTTAATTTCCTAATCATAAGTTAAAACATTCAATCCATATGTCCTAGTCAAATAAATTCAATGTTAGTTTGTGCTCGTAAGGGTTTTTTTTTCGAAAAATATTTTAGAATACAACCGCATATTCAAACACATTACGGTGTCGTCTATTGGGTGATAGCCCAACCTAAATAACAGATGATAATGCAGTGTTATGCCAAGTAACTAATTTACACCGCCGGTAAGTGGTGGAACTTACCACATAATTAATTTAGTTTGCAGTAACAAATTATTAAGGTCATAAATCGAGATAAAAACTATCCTATCTGGTAAGTTTGACCAATTAGACACAGTGTGCAAAATATTATTAAGATCTGTTAAGTATTTTCGGATTTCATTCCCAACGGACAGTGTGACACGGGATTTATATATATATATGTATATATGTAGATAGAAATAAAAGAAAATATACAGTTGAAAATACACCCGGCCAGAAATATACCGCACTTACTATATACATATATATATTACGAATATATATATATTTTTTTTAAAGAACTTAAAATCCAAGAGGGTACTACTACTCAGAAAATGCCGAAACACGTGTTAAGTTTTATGGAAAATTGGATAGAGAGAGGGAAAGATGTTTGGGCTCAGTGGTTATTTATCTCCATGGGTGGCATATATAATCCGACGACATTACCCGCTCAATACACTCGAAGAAATATCAACACACGTCAAGGATTCCAAATATTTCATATTACTCGATTGCCAAAGGAGCTTTTGGTAAATAATGACTGAATACTTAACTTTTTCCACACCTTGGGGTAGATATAGTTTGGTGGTATTACCATTCGGACTCTCTCCATGCCCCTAAAGTATTCCAGCAGCAAATGGAAGAAACGTTAAAAGGCATAAAAAAACATTAAAGTTTCTATTGACGATGGTCTAGTTCATGCTGCAATATTAGAAGAGTTGAAAATATTTCAAAAACAATCCATTCAAGCTATACAAAACAGAGGCCTTCGAATAAATTTGCAAAAATGCGTATTTGAAAAAGAAAAAATCAAATCCTTTACGAAAGTTGTTAGAAAAAAATACACATATCTTCTGGGAGAATGAATAACAAAAGGCGTTAAAAAGTTTAAAAAATAATAACAACTCCTCCAGTCCTAAAGACTTAGGATGACAAAAAAGGTGTGAACAGATGCAAGCTCTTAGGCAATCGGAGAAACGAACAAGCAGTAGCATACAGTAGTAGAGCGTTTAATAAAACCGAAATAAATTATCCACAAATAGATGAAGAGGCTTTAGCTATCAGGTTTGCTTGTAAAAAATTGCATCTTTACATCTATGGAATAAAAATGAATAATAGAAAGTGACCATAAGTCACTGGAGACAATTTACAAAAAGTCAGTTTACACCCTCCAAGGTTAAAAAGAGTCCTTATAGAAACATTTCATTATTCACCAAAAGTCGTTTATAAAAAAGGGTCTAGAATGACCCTCGCAGATGCACCAAGTCGGGACTGCAAAAACGAAGCCGAAGAAGAACACGACACAGACGAGTACGAAATACTTCAAACGCATTCAATATCTGAGAACGCACTAGCACAACTGCTAGTGACCGATGACCAAACACTTTCGCATTCAATAAAGACCTACTTTAAATTTTGAGAGGACATCACAGTCAACGATAATTGTAATTGTACCTACCTCACAGAAGCGTCGTATAATAGAGCAGACGCACAAAGGTCACTTAGGCATAGAAAGAATGTTGACGCGAGCCAGGAAAAGTTTTTTTTTATAGAAATGACTAGCGACATCAAACAATTAATCGAAGGTTGTCATATTTGCCAATCAACTCAACGTGCCACAAAAACAACCATTGATACTCAAACAAATACAAACGTATCCGTACGGAATAGTAGGAACCGACATTTTTTAATTACTAAATAAAATTTATTTGTTAACCGTTGACAGTTACAGTGGATTTTTCGAAGTAATAGAGTTGGGTCCAGGAATATTAAGAGAAGTGATAACTCACCTTCAGAAGAAGTTCTCAGTTCACGGCATACCCTACTTACTAGAGAGCGACAAGGGACCACAATACTTATCCAAAGAGTTTCGAGGTTTTGCAAGGAGCTGGAATATCAACCATATAACATCCACTCCAAGGTATGCGCGATAAAACGGATTGAGCGAAATCTACGTACAAACCGCAAAGAACATTATAGAAAATGCAGCCCGTTTAAACCTGAGAAACACGTCACGAAGCAAATCGTTAGTTTCCCCAAACCAGTGCCTCATGAGCCGGCGAACCAGCACTGTCATTCCTATCACTAATAGACTTCTTTCTCCTCAAATACCACCGCAAGTTTCGCAACATTTATCACAATCAAGAGGTGTAGAAAAATTCTATTGTATTACGATCATATGGCAAAGATTAAAATCCAGTTGAAGAAAACCAAAACGTTCGACTTTAACAACAACATCGAAAATGGGTCGGCGCCAAGGTAATCAAAAAGAGAGAACATCCGACGTCAATGTTGGTCGCCACCAAAGACGGAAGAACCTATCAAAGAAACACCACACAAGTACAGAACACTAGTGTAGGCAGCTAATTGATCACACTAGTGCTGGTGTTACCGATCTTGTGCAATACACTGTTCTTAAAAGTAAATAGATAAAGTAAATATATAGCATAATTGTTCTATTTCATGGTCGTTTCATGATCGAATCATCTTCCCGCTAGCATTTTACATATAAATACTTTTTGGCTATAAATACGCTGACGTTCAATGTTAACGGGGTCTTGCAAATAAACTGTAGTAAAGAAAACATCGATTAGTCTTTTTTTTCCTACCCGAACTCCCACGTAAGGCTCTACACTAGAGCAAACATTCCAAAAGAAATCATAGCATATTCGCCAGCACAACGGTCATCAAAACAAGAAACAGACAAACAAATTCTTCGATCTGATGTAAATCCACCAAATATGTCAGCGGGATAACAAATGTCAACAGAAACAAGTTGACAGCAGATAAAATCTACCAAGGGAGGTTGAAAAAAAATTAAAAGAATAAATAAGTTAGTCAAACATTTAATGAAATTTAACTATTATGAATCAATTGTTAAATTATCACTTTAAAAGACAATTATAAATTTATAAATTTGAAATAATATAAAAAAGGAAGATGTAATAATAGTACATAGTTCATGCTTAACACTCATTATGTTTCCAGGTTAAATATATCTTTAGCGTAGCTTATCATTAATCTGACACCATTGTAATCATGACCATTGATACCAACTTCTATAACATTATGTAAGTCACATATTGCAGACACAATGTCTGCCGTTTTCTCCGGACCGAGTTCTACAGGTTTATGCAAAACGCGATACTGATTTGCTATTATCCCAAAAAGGTTTTCCACAACTCTCCTCGCTCTTGGAAGGCGATAGTTGAAAACACATTAGGAGCCGGTTGATTTCTAACTGGGTATGGCTTAACCGAAATATCGGTATGGCTTAACCGAGTTATCGGTTAATTGTAAAAGGCAATTTGAACAAAATTATGGATTTTGCACCCTAACTTAGATAAAAATGAAACTGTGGTTCAAAAAAATCAAGAAATTCCCTCTATATGTCAAGAGCATTGAGGAAAAAAAAATGAGGTACAATGAAACTCCAACTAATAACGACGATGATTTACTGAAAAAAGTAGTTTCGGTAATCGAAAAACCAGCTAATATATTGCATCTGAATTTAGACTACTAAAATCAGATAGAAGTAAGATATTATAATACTTCGTCGCAAGCTTCATAGAGCGATCTTGGAAGTTTCGGAAATCGATGCAATTGGCGAACGTACTCATTTTCACCCTCTCCACTCGTGCCGCAGAGAGAAATAAATAAACAACAAATATATGGTTATCAATTACTTTACTATCATTACAACTCAATATTATTTTAAATATTAATTTTTCAGGTATCTCTATATAAATACCAGAAAAATTAATATTTAAAATAAAATATCTCCATATAAATACCTGAAAAATTAATATTTAAAATAATATTGTCGACAACCCTCAGGGATAATCGCTGACACAGTGCTTGCTGGTATCCGAAAAAGAGTGATACGAGATTAAATCAATAACGTTAAATAAAACTTAAGTATATATAATCTGCTAAAAGTTATCACAAAAATGTCTTTCAAATGCAAACCTGTAGCTAGGAAACGCAATGTTAAAGTTAAATGCTCACTTGGTGAAATTCAAGGACGCATCACTTTATCACATTTTGTTATTTCGGTTCTTACCAGGGCTAATAAGGCTTCAAAGTCATTCTTGGACACTTATAAGAATTGAAATAACCCCCTTCATCTTCATTTTTCAGCTCATTTAAAAGTTACTTATGAACTCCTAGCTCGGCTCTTTTTCCTATCACATCTCTTACACAAAATTTTCTTTTCTTGATGTATTTTTTGATTTTAATTTCTTTTTCACGTTTTAATAAAATTATTATCACCATCCGAGTAGTTGCAGCTATTTTAGTTTTTTTTGCAAAACATTATTTCGTTTTTATTGATTTTAATCACCTGCAAATTTTTGCATAACAATTTTACTTAGGTGTGATCAGCCATGCAAACACTTAACGCAATTGTTTCCTTGTGTGTACGTAGTTTAATATATAAAATAATACAAACATTATACGTACAATGAAGAGTTGATAGTTAACGGTTAACAATCATGTTATTTTGCCTGCATTGCTAATGTGGCTATTCCTAAACTAGGTCAACCGATGTCGCGGGAACAATTCTGTTGGTGGCCTGTTCTATAGTATGCTGCTTATCATATTGGCGTTGACAAACAAAAGCCAAGTCAAATTTTGTTGTTAAGCTGAAGTTTTCCGTTACGTATTGATATGTCTGAAAGCACACTGGATCAAACAAAACTGTTTCTGGTGGTTAAAGAAACAACGATCCATTGAGTCATATGAATCAACACAGGTGCCGTGAAATAACGCCAAGCGCAATAACGCCAAATTCTAAAATTCGGTTTTATTTCGCTTTGTAAAAGCCGAATATTAGCGATCGGCTTTATTTCAGTTTGTGAAAGTGAAATAATGCCGAATCAGCTTTATTTCACTTTTCATTGTTTTCATTATTGCTTTAATATAAATCAATTGCCACCATATCATGCTAAAAATGATTAAAATAAATGGTACCATGTCAAAACGAAAAATTAAAATTACAACAAAAATAATATTGCTAAGAAGTTACAGGTGTCTGTCTGACAGTTGTTGACATTCAATTAGCGGAGCAACGAGATCGCGTGAGCATCTAAACCCTTCGGAAAAAAGCGTGAAATCCTGTTATCGAGCGAAGCGAGCCACTTTCTTCAAACTCTGAATTCGGCTTTATTTCACAAGCGGCGTTATTTCACTTTATGAAAGCGAAATAACGCCAAATTTATGAATTCGGCATTATTGCGCTCGGCGTTAGTTCACGGCACCGCCAACACACACCAAAGCAGGCGAAACAAAAAACATGTATTTGACCCTATGTGTTTCATGACTAGTTGTGGAAAATATATGGCTTTGTATACGAGCAACACACACAAAATGCAACAAACATGTTTCAAAACATGCATCGTTGCCGATTATTGCACACTTGCTTATGGAGTAGCACACACTGCATGCGACAATAGAAAAAAAACATGGCTCGCTGTCGATAGCTGAAAACTTAAATTTGTCTCAATTTGTCAAAATTTGCAAACTCAATTTTGTCTTATCTTAACGCACATACATGCACAATCGAAACAGAAAAACGAAATGATTTGATTTGTTATATTGTGTTTCCGCTTGGTATGTGTTGAAATAAAAAACTTTTTCTTGACAATGAAACAAAAAACATTTTGTCTGATCCAGTGTGTTTTCAGCCTAATGCTTTTGGTGTTGTTAACAAGTAATGTCTAGCTACGAGTGCTACTTTGACGATGGGAGCAATGATGATTACGATGCTGATGTTTTTGCTATGAACGTATCGTAACTCGTGCACTCACCCAGCCTTTACTACTCAGGACTCATTCCGTCCTAGTTAGTGTCACACCACGCGCATTAGCCCGCTCTCTTTTTGTTCCCTACTCCTACACCTTTCCGTTCCTCTCCCATGTCACATTCTGCCCCACAACGTGCGGTACCCCTTCCCGTTTCCTATCGCTTTCTCCTTTTATTGAATTTTTAGCATTAACAACGAAATTGGTGTTAAGGATTGAAGTGGAATAACTTTATTAGCTACGTAGGAGCACTACTGGTAGAAATAGTGATACGATATGGTGCACCAACGAATACTTCATGCTTGTTGAATAATATTATTATCATTTACGAGTATTATGGCATAGTTTTAGTTGCCATCTAGTGGATTCAAAATGGACTAAGTACTTCGGAATCACTTCATGTCGCTTTTTCGTTTCATCGGAGTTCGGAATAACCGCCCAACGAGCAATTAAAAGTTTCACTTCAAAAATGCAATCCTGGAGTCTCTGAAATCAGACACGGGACAAGTCTAAATCAACTAGTGGAGAGTGAACTTGAGAGACTCAAAATGGACAGCAAGAAAAAGGATGCGATGCGCGAAATATAGTATCTCAAATTACTCATCGAAATGTTACTTCTGATTTATTTTATTTTAACCCTGGAACCCTAGACCGAATTGCGTATTCAATTTTTCTACAAGGGGGGGGCACCCCAGGTTGTTTAGTTATTTTTTTTTAAATATAACAATATCTTTATTAAATATTCTTTTTATTAGTATTACGCAGGCATTGGTTCAAAAATTATATGGTTATTATTATTTGAGCACTTTGGCATACTATTATTTGTTGCTCCAAACAAAATGGAATTTTGCACACGTTGCACTTGGTCTTGCTTTTTTGGTCCTTATTTTAAGGACTCTGAGGGTGATTTGATTTGATCTGACATATGTTTTTTGAATATAGCTGAAACAATTTATTTCATATCCCTCCTCCAACTTGGCCAAGTCCAAGTCCCAATTCCTTTATAAATGTACAACGGAACTTTATATCAGGCATATTGTTTACCTTTGAATATTTGTAAACGACCAAGAAGTTGATTCCAATTACATTTAAGAGTCCGTAAAACGCTCACGTTGCCCAAAAAATACTTACGATTTTCCTATACTGGAGCGACAGGGCACCTCCAGAGACATACATCATCTGACCAGCCTTTCGGGAATGGCTAAGACAAAAGTAAAATACACGGAAGCATAAGCCTGAAACAAACTCAATAAATTAAAAACCAAAATGCTGTGGGGTGCTCTAGCACACCTAACAGGGTTATAGGGTTAATTTTGTGTTACCTTTGCTTACGCCAACGAAGGCATTCGGAAAAACTAAGTTGCTGACATGTATACGCCCTGTTGTCAAAAGTGCATTAAAAGAATCCTCAGATTCCAGATTGCAGTTTCCATATTGAGTATAATAACTGTTGTAATAACTTGAAGAATCTTCTTTTGGGAATGCAATTTTAAAATGAGTTCCATTAAACATACCAGTACAAATAGGAATAAACTAGAACGCTTTTGTTATAATTCGGCAATAATTTTATATTGCTATTCTTTACTTGTAGCCCCTTTGATGAAGTATTCCTTTAATTTTAATATGCTTGCTATTGTACTTTCAAAAATTCTGTGCGCTGTACCCTTCCCCATCCCAAAACGGTCAGATATCTGCCGAAAGCTGTACTGACTGGCAAGTTTCCAGAGCGTTACATATACTGATACTTGTAATCATTGCTTCACGGAGAAAGTCAATCTAACTGTTTCTCAAAATTTCCTCACAATAAGCATCATCTGAAGAAAATTTAATATTTTTTTTATCTTAAATTCGCCTTGCATCAATTTACCAGAATTGTTTTCATGCCAGAATGGGAGAAAATCAGGATAATACTTTATACAATAACTTGGAAAAAAATTTTACACTTCGGAATACATCTTCTTTTATTTACGAATGAAAGCATGCTTAAATATACTGTTATTATATCTGCCTAATTGTTAAGTTAATTATTTAAATGTATCGTCACTGCATATTCCTTGGACATTTTCATTTATGAAAAGGAAGTAATTGATACACAAAGCTAGATACAAGCAGTTTCAAAATGTTGAGGCACCGTGATCGTGATGCATTGCGTTTTGGAACTCAGATGAAATCTAGGACATCCGAATGCTCTTATTATGTCAACAAGTAAGGTGACAGTGATTGCACAATCAACAAAATTGTTATATTGTGCACAAATTTATCAACATATCGCTCACGGCCTGCAATAATGACACAACTATTTTTTTTTAGTTTCGAGATATTGTATAAGCGATTTAAAATTATGCCTTTTTTCAATTTGGATTTCTGTCTTATAAATTATGCTATTTGCTATTTTGATGTGAAAAGCATTACTTTCTTATAACTTTTTTGCGGGCAGCATCAGCCCTTTTTTGGGAAAGTGTCGTTATTGCATTAGGCAAAGTAATTGAGAAGTAGTATCAATGTGCCGATATTACAGAAATGAAAAGGGTTTAATTTTAATCATAACGGCGTTCACATTTCAAATTTGAATTTGTTTGAGTTGTGCCATTATTGCAGGCAGTGAGCGATATGTAGTTTCAGTAAGGAAATCTCAAGATCCTTTACTTCATTTCTTTTTCAAATATTTTGGAAAAGCTATATAAAAGTGAAATGAGCCAATAATTATTCAAAACTGTAGTATCATCCTTTTTGTGCAGTCGTATTACTATTGCCGTTTTTAGGGCTGCAGAAAATATTCCAGACAGAATGATTCAATTAAAGATAGAACATAGTACATCTGACATTTAAAGGAAATATTTTTCCGGAGTCAATTGGATACCATTTTAAAGGGTTTTTGAGTGAAAATATGGCTTTTTTGAACTTCCAAAGGACTAATTGTTCAAAGAAAAAACTTTCATTTTGTCAGATATCCTTTGTAGTAGTTCCATCCAAATGACCTAATATAAAACTATATCAATCTTGGGTTCTTTCAATTTAAAATATCATTAACAACCCCCTACTCTTTTCTTGCATTGCCAGCATTTTCATTCATTTTAGCTTTAGAATATGTACCTTTGCAAAGAGGAATTTCATGTTTCAGTTCAATTTTTTTAGGAGTGGTGACGATAAATTATTTAAACAAAATATTATTTTTGTTGTTGATGTTTAAAATCATAACAACCATAAGCATATATATACGTAATTGTACATACATACATACATATGTATATATGACCATACATAACCTCCTGACTTTGATCAGCAGCGATGACGATGACGATGGCGAAATTCTAAGGGGGATTTGAAGATTACCAGTGGTGTATGGTAGTTTTTTACATTTTATTTTTTTTTTTTTTTATAAATTGTACGATTCGTGTATAGTGTGTAAAAATTAAAAGAAACTGTCTGATTTTGTTTCAATTGAGTATTATACATAAATGCGTACTTGTTAAATTGTTAACTGTGTGTATGAATATTCAAAGCAAATCAATCGCACTTGTCGACTGCTTGACCACGAATGCCGTAAAGCGGCAATGCATGTTTTAAAGAGACCAAAGGTTAAGATTACAATCTTGCTCTATAAACTGCGTAAATATATTTGAAAATCACAAAAAAATGATAGTCGAAAGCCAATAGTATAATAGAGTGAGTTTGTCGATGTTTGGCATTTTTTGGTATACAATGTACATTTTCAGGCAAATGAGATAGTCATTCATGGCTTGAGATAATGCAATTTGTTCGCTCTGTCACCAGTACTGTTTTCTAAAATAAACGTTTGCAGTGTGCATAAAAACAAATCTAAAGCGGTGGTTGGATCATTTTCATGATAGACTTCATCCCAGAATTCAAAGGTTAACCTATATTTTAGAGCCGAACAACTAGCGCAGATCCTCGACTGCTAAAACGCAGATATAACCGCCATCCAATAAGTGCAATGGGATGGAAAAAACAGATAAAAAACTGTGATATCTATTTAATATGGAGAATGTTACAGGCAACCAACGCGACAATAACAGCAGTAGTAGCTTTTATTCGAATGCGGATTCGCTTTGAAACCATGGCTATGGGCACAAATCTTGAAATGTATGCGAACGTCTGACGACGACAGGAAGGGTAAATTTGTAATGTAGGCCTCATAAATGCCAACGCGCCGACTGAGGAGAACGATGACCTTACCAAAGACTTCTTCTAAGAGCTCATCGACAATACCTATGCGCAATACCCTAAGTATGACGTAAAAATCGTTCCTGGCCTCTATGCCATCACCTCTGGAAACGCACACAGGCTTATTGATGTAATGTGAATGTAGCAACACACTGTTTTCACACCCAGATCAACAAACAGTCAACATCAAACAACTTCACTTAAGCATTGTAAGAAGTCCAACGTCGAACGGTTGCAATCGCAAAAGACCGCCTGGGGATTTTCCGATCGAGTTACCCTCAACCTCATAAGAAATCCGATGCTGCCAGCATCGAACGTACAAGTGGCATCACTGCCATGTATAATTTGTTGTTGTAAGACTATTTCGTTGATGTAGAATACCGCCTTTTGATCGATTGAGATATGTTTGAAGTTCAAAAATTTTGATAACCCCGAGGTTGCCTTTTCGGCCGAAAAATGAGAAATTGTTTATTATGTTAAAAGGTAGCTATTTTATTAAATAAGTCATAATAAAAGAATCTCATGTTACTGAAGGTGACATTAAATTTGCCTAAACTGCTTAAATGTGTGAAACTTAGCTCGACTTGAAGGAATTAATAATATTGTGATAATCATTTAAATGTGAGCAGCGTCATCTAGATTTACATAGCAGAAGATTGCGATACTCGAAAAACAGAAGATTTCGATACTTGAATAGCAAAGACTCAACCATTGGTGAATGGAAAGTGAAATCGATAGCACAATGGAAAATTGTATTCTACGCTGTATGGCGAGGATTATTCAAGAAGTATGTCATTCGAGTATAAATACCAGCATACTCAAGGTATGCAAGTTAGTTCATCAGTTGAATTTGAAGTGTTAATTAGGAGAAATGATTAAGTGGTTTATGTAAACGATAAGAAAAGTATAAGAGGTTGATAAATTTTATTGTATTGAGATAAATGATGAAATTGTGAAATGTAACTGTATTGAATAAAGCAATTTGTATTCGAAAGAATAAGTTCTATCAATTGTACCCACACAAACATTTTACATTGGTGTCAGAAGTAGGATATGACTTATTGTATGCAAAAAATAATAATAATAATGTTTGCAAAAGCTAGAATAGGACGAAAACTATTTCAGTTGACCCTCGTGGAACTCAAATCCAAATTGACCAAAAGAAGCCTCAGCGCCAGTGGAGGAAAAAGTGGATTGGTGCTCCGGCTTCAGGAGGCTTTGAACAACGAGGGACATGATCCTGATACATACTCTTTTGATGTTGACGAGGATGAACAGATAATTACCGGCAATGAAGTAGTAACTTATTGGATGAAGATCTCTTAACCCAAAATATGCAATCATTTGACCTACAACCAGTCAATAGTCAAGTTCCTACCCATTTCACCAGTTCCTCCAGTACCCTTTTAGATGTGTTTTTTGTAAATAATACTGACAAGCTATTGCTCTATGCCCAAATTTCTGCACCAGCCTTTTCGAAGCATGATTTAATGTTTCTTACGTTTGACTTTGATATTGGGGATATTGTCGGCACAGCAAGTTATACGTACAGGGATTTCAAAAATATTGACCGACTTTCTCTTGGACAGCATATTAATTGTATTCCTTGGAGCCTTGTTTATTCTATGCCCTCACCAGATGATCAAGTCGATTTCATAAATAGAAACGTAAATCTTCTTTTTGATACGTACGTTCCGATCAAAACAGGAACTGTTAGAGAAAGAACTAAAGTATGGTTTACAAATGAGATTCGAGCGCTGATGAAGGAACGTGATCTGGCGTATCGACGGTGGAAACGTTTTCGGGTGGAAGAGCTTCATCAAGTCTATAAGAACTTGCGAAATAGTGTCGTCCGTGAAATAAGAATTGCTAAGACGCAATTTTATTTAAACCGCTTCAGCTCCTCTTTAAACAGTCGGAAAATATGGAATAGTATTCGCGAATTAGGAGTTGATAAACAAAAGTTAACTTGCTCTAACAATATTGATCGCAATGACCTAAACCGCAAGTTCTTGTCAAATCCACTTTCAAGTACCTCAGTTGCAAATTGTTTATTTAATGGTGCCGTCTCTCCAGCTCCAACGTCATTTACTTTTAATAGGGTCGATGATACCGATATAGTAGAAAGCTTTTTGTCGGTCAAGTCACATGCTATAGGAGTTAATGAGATGCATCCAGTTTTTGTTAAGGCAATTTTGCCAACATTGCTACCATTTATAACGCACGTCATTAATACCGTTTTAATGACTGGTATTTTTCCGAAACGATGGAAATTGGCAAAAATAATTCCGATCCCTAAAAACTCAATCGGTGATGAATTTAGACCCGTAGCAATCCTGCCTTTTCTTTCCAAGATATGTGAAAGGATCATGCATAAGCAACTAAATGAGTTTCTCATTCATAATAATTTGCTGCTTCCAGTTCAGTCAGGCTTCCGAGCTAAACATAGTTGTACAACAGCCCTGTTAAATGTAGTTGAAGATATTAGGGATAGACTGGATAATGATTATATTACGTTTTTAGTATTATTAGACTTCTCTAAGGCTTTTGATATGTTAGATCACTCTATTCTGATCAAGAAATTAAGACACTACTTTTCCGTTTCTCCTTGTGCAGTTAAGCTAATCTCATCTTATCTAAGTGAAAGAAAGCAGGCTGTGTTATTAGAGGGCGTTCTATCTGATTTTCTTCCCTTAACTAAAGGTGTACCCCGAGGGTCGATTTTAGGGCCTCTCTTATTTTCAGTTTACATAAATGACATAGCTACGGTGATATTGAACTCATCGAAACACATCTATGCTGATGATATTCAGATTTATCGAAGTTGTCCGTTAGGCCTCATTGAGGATTGTGCTAATGATTTAAATGAAGAGCTTCAACGAATTTCAGATTGGTCATTAAAATGTGGCTTAGTAATCAATCCAGGGAAATCTAAATGTTTGATTATTTCTAAAACTAAATTAAATTTGTCATATTTTCCAAATATAATGTTGAATGATTCAAATATTGAATTCGTTGATTCTTCAAAAAATCTAGGTGTAGTCTTCAATAGAACACTAACATGGAACAACCATATAAGTTCTATAGTAGGTAAGACATATGGTGTTCTTCGAACTCTATGGATTGTCCAAAAGGTTACACCATTCAAAACAAGACTGCTTCTTGCTAAGGCTTTAGTTATTCCCATACTTATTCATGGATGCGAAATTTTTTATAATTGCGACGCCGAGAGCAAAAGGAAGCTGCAAGTAGCATTCAATACCACAATTAGATATGTTTATTGTCTCAGAAGATATGACCACGTTTCACAGCTTGCTAAAATCTTAGTGAACATGTCATTCGAAAACTATATTAAATTTCGCACGCTCATTCTTCTTTTCAGCATTCTTAAATGTAGGCAACCAACATACCTTTACGAAAAAATCCAGTTTCCGTCATGCAACAGATCTGCTTGTTTACTGCTTCCGCGATTTACATGTCTAACATCTGAGAGACAGTTCTTTATTGCTGCTATCCGTCTATGGAATTCACTCCCACGCAACTTACGAGAGTTAGATAGCGCACGACGGTTTAAAAGCGAACTTCAACACTTTCTTAAACAGAACAACTAACTTTAATCCCCCCCCCCCCCCCCCCCCCCACCAAGCAAATTCAATTTATTTTTCCACTTAAAAATCAAATACCATGTAAAGAATAAAATTGATGTAGTTATAGTATATAAAATTTAACGTAACTCTTTTTTAAAATACATATAATAAATTTAATAAAATTAAACTTAAGTTATAACTAAATATTTTCCTTTCACAACTTTATAAGTGAATTCTTATTGTGAATGTATGTACACAAAATAAAATAAATAAATAAATAAATAAATAAATGAAATGGCTGCGATGATGCAACTGCTCTTGTTAAAACTAGACGAACAGAAGAACAGTCACGACGAACAAAAGAATAGCCTCGAACAAAAGCTGGAGGAGCAGAAGAAAAATCTAGACGAACAGAAGAACAGCATTGAGCAAGGAGTTGAGGGCCCAGGACCGTCATCCAAGTCTCGCTGGCAAAACGTTGCAATAAAAGCCTTCTAGTAGAAATAGTCAGTAGAAAGAAAAATGGATGGCAACAATAGACACCGGTGCCACTGCTTTAATCATCAGGAGGTATCTTGTGCAGAAGTCTTGGCTGCAGGACACCAGCAGTTGCAGCTTGCGAACTGCTACAGGAGCAACGATTAAGGTATATTTTGAAGTCCGGATAAAAATCCACCTGGTCGGAATAACATTCTCTCATGCGTTTCTGCTAGCTGACATATGTGACGAGTACATCATTGGTACAGACTTTATGAGAGAGCATGACTAGTAGTCGGCTTCTGAAATACGGAGACATGGAGATACTAATGGTATACGGAAACGTCAATACTTCAGTCTTAAATGTCGTCAACTGCAGAAATCCGAGTCTAGAGCCTTCGTTGGAAGCAATTGTGTGGGCAAAAGTGGAAGGTGGTCTTTGTAGCCACCGATTATATTTGTTGGAGCCAGAAAATTGGAGAGACTTCATGGTGGGAAAGATCTTAGTGGAGCCAAAGAACAACATGGTCCCTATAAGGATTCTAAATCCAAAGACATTTAGTGTATTATGTAGCAAATATATCAGCGTACTCACTGATTAGTTTTTCTGCCAGGATTCGCTGATCTTCATCCAGATTACAGAGGCTGAGAATTTTGTTCTTGATTTTTATGCTCTCAACTGTTGCGGCCGGTGTTGCACAGTTTGTTTCCGTCGTGGTCGATATAGCCTCAACAGGTACACATTTTCCCACTATCTCCTGCCAAGCTTATACGGTTACGCAGGATGACGACGGAGAAGGCAAGCTGTCCCGTCAAGGTCTGTATTAACAAAACCAAAACATTCGATGTCAAGAAACGACTTAAATAAGGCGATGCGTTGTCATGTAATTACTTTTAAAAGTCTCTTCAGTTACTCGCATATGCAGGCAACATTGACATAATGGGAAGAACACAGCGAGCTGTCAATGGTGCGTTTGCGACAATTGAAGTAGAAGTGACAAAGATCGACAAAGCGACACTATCTGTTCCAGCACGAGATTAAAGAAAACGCATAACAGTGAATCTCCTTGCCGAAATCCGATACACGTATGGAATAGTTCAGAGAAACTGCCTCTAAGTAACACATTGCTCCAACTGTTTTCTAGAGTTATGCAGCACAGTTTGACTATTTTAGCTGTAGAGCACAACAGGATCACATAGGATCGCCGTTCTTGAAGATGGAGTATAAAGAGCTGATTGCTCACTCAATTGGCATGATTTCATCCACCCATACCTGCTTGATGATTTGGTATATGAATCCTAAACAAATATCGCCTCCATATTTGAAAAGCAACCATCCGCCTTGTTGTTCTTCAACTTTTTGATACCTGATTCGACTTCTTTTATACTGGGAGAGAGGAAGGCTACTTCATTGACTGAAAGTAGATTCTCTTCATGTTTTTTAACTGTCCTTACCTGATACCCACTAAGTAGCTACTGAAAATCCTGCTCAAATACATCTACTATCGCCTGCATTTCGGTGACTGTTTCGAGGAGCCGCTATTGAAACTAGCTGTATTGCGGTAATTTTCGATATCCTTGAGGAGGTTGTGTATCCGATTTTTAAACATGAATCCGTATCCTAACATGTACAATATTTTGGGACAGTTGTAATAAATGTTGCAATTCATTAATCTTTCTCGATTCTCCTCATATGCAATAAGCATATTGCGGTTCATCTATCTTACTACCCATGCCCTACAGAAACCCATTCACTTGCATTGTCAAACATAATTTTCTGGTCTGACACAATGCCATCAATAGATTCTCACAAATGGAATACAGTGCTTCTTGCATAGACGCTCAGCCTGAAAATGCATGGGAGAGCTCTTTCCAAAATAACTCCAATTTTACATAATAACATCAGCAACATTTCCAGGAACATTTTTGGCAACGTTTCAAACAACTTCCCCAATACTCTTTTCACAGCTGAAGAACTAAACCATCTCGTTATCCAGATGATCACTATATTAGATGTTTATACAGTGGAACAATTAAGCGTTATTATCACACAGTTAGCTACTAAGTTTTTGTATTCTAATGTTAAATAATACGGTAAACAGATATATACATATAAACACTATTACCTGGAATACGAGAGATATTGAATTTACTTAACGACACAAACATTAATGTTGCTTTGGTAACCGAAACCATAGAATTTAATATTGTAAATGCTGTCGAAATGATGGAATAGGTAGAAGAGGTTTAGGTGTCGCAATTCTTGTAAAAAGACCAATTTAACACGTCTGTCTACCGTGAGATTAAAATTAGTAAAAAGCGTAGGTGTAGAGCTGATCAAGAAGTTATTTAAATCGTGAGCAACCTCTTTAAACCATAGCAATAGGTTTAGGTTTAAAGAGGTTGCTTACGTTAGGTGGTGACTTTCTAATTGGTAGGGATCTAAATTTCCAAAAATGCGTTCCTAAAGTTCAAAAAACTATGTTTTTTTTAAAAACAAAACTCCCTTCCCATGTTTAGGAACTCGTTAAACTTAGAAACAATACCGAAGGGATTGACAGAGATGTCGCCAACCCTTCTACCGATAACAGGTTTCAGTTATGAATAAAATGATTTCCATATACATTTCTGGTCATCGCAGTCAAGAATGGAATCAAAAATTTTCTTCACTTGAAAAAACGCTAAGCCATTCTGAAACATTGTTAAAATAGTGAAAAACAAGAATAGCAAAAGAACCCTACAGAGGAAGACAACAAAAATTGGGAAGACAAGGTGGACGAAAAATTAAATAAACAAAGTGACTTAATCATTTCTTTGCTTTCATTCAAAATGGCTAAGAGTGAAGCCAATATAAAACAAAAAATTGATGCTAACTAAGTGAGGAAAAAAAAACTTATGTAAGCGAACTCGGCAATAAAGTCCTTAAAATTGACACCTAGCGATCAAAGACAGTTATTGATACCGAACTTATGAGAACCGAACTTTCGAACATACAATTGGAATTTGGAACGTAAAAAAAAGTCACAAAAACGAAATCAACATTACCACTAACAAACTTAAGGAATATAAATACACATTACCATCACAAAAAAACCGGCTGGTTGCATGTGACGAATTTTTATTTGGTATACCCCATTCACCAGAAGAAAATCTGAAGTCGGTCTTAAACTCAATTTTCCACGCAATTGACATTAAACCAACAATATTCCAGAACATCTTCTGCATTCGCCCAAAAACAAATTCAAAAGACTCTGCCATCATGATTAAGTTCAGTTCACCTTACAAAAGAAACTTTGTTCAAAAATCGATCTCGTCGTACCGGAGAAAAACAAACCGTCAACTCGGCTCGTGTGATGCCGGTTTTTCTTCTGTTGCACTAATTTACATGCGGGAATGTTTGTCACATCAAAATCACGTGTTGCATAATGCGCTGCAATTAAAAAAGCCATAAACTATTGACGTCAGTATAAAATTCACGTGGATGTGTGTACGTAAAACATCATCACACAGAAGCAGCTGTTTTAATTGATTCCATTGCTACATTAGAAATAGTTGCCAGACTCAAACAACAACATTTGTTATTTTTTCCCAAAAAAAAACTTAGTAATAAATAAATAAAGTTCTATCGAATATAAGAAAAAATAAATTTATATCAATACCTATGCAAAACTCGTATTCGTACACCCATGCTCTAAGCAGAAAATATTTTTTTGATGCATTATTATAAAAAGATATTAAAAATAAAAGTATTTCTCTTTATTAAAAATGCAATGACTAACAAAATTAAATAAAGTAATACTATTGTTTCATATTTTCATTTCTTTTTCTCTGAAAATAAGGGTGTACGACTATGAACTTGCACACTGTACATATATCAATACGTAAATATAAATATATAAATACCCATATACACATTTCTAAATACAATACTATACTTAGTATCAGAAACGAAGAAAGTAAGATATAAAAAGAGTGAAAAGTAGGATACCAGTTCGAACATAATAATTAAAGATAAGTAGAAACAATGAATAAAAGTGGAGCAATGTATACTATGGTTAGAGTCCTAAGCCATCAAAAAATGGTATTAAGGTTTGTCACTTTAACGCACAAAGTCTTGTGCCATAAAATCGATCATTTGTTTGAAGAGTAAATATAATGTCGATATAGTTTGTGTCGCTGAAACGTGGTTGCCACACGACCTGAAAAACAAGTTGTACGATTTCGTATTAATTGGAAATCTTTCGTTCTCATAGCAAACGACGAGTTGGTTTTGGCGTTGCTATGTACTCGTATGTTAGGGACGGTATCAAGTGTAACCCGAGATATGGATCATCTCCTGATAGGGAAATTGAATATCTTTTCATTGATATAGTAGGTGAAGAGAGTACGCCATTTACTGGAGTTGTCTATACGTCCGATCGGTATATAATTTTTTCTCTTTTAATCTCAATCATGGAAGATATCCTTGTTGCTAGTCCTAATATGATTGTGTGTGGAAATTTTAATTGTAGCGTCCTAAACGACCATTCTCTGACTGACATCATGAATACATTCAACTTATTTACTGTGAATACCACCCTACCGACCCACTTTTCTGGCGTTGTTCCCTCAACATTCTTAAATTTATTCTGGATAAAGAACTTAGATAACTTAGCATTATATGACCAGCTAACATGACCTAATCTATCCGTCCTACGATTTTAAGGTTACTTTTACTCCCAAAATTATTTTTAAACACATTGACCATGCACTACATAAAGAACATATTAGAAATGTTAACTGCAAAAGCATTTACTACATGACTTCACCCAATACACAAATTGGCTTCCTCAACAAAAATGTAGAAGGACTATATGACAAGCACATACCACTAATTAGGAAAATTAGCAATCTAACAATCTACAATTTTTTTCTTTGCCGATTCCTCCAGTCGCAGATGTTAGTAACTTGAATATTTCGAATAATGGACATTTGAGTCCGGTTCCCTTAATGTCTAGTCTCCCTTTTTCCCTTAGGGCAATAGAGAGTACAGAAGCGGTTGCAAGCAACTATCAGTTAAGTCAAATGCCTTTTTCTCGAAATACACCCACTGTTTTTTAAAAATGTTTAAAAATACTACCAGCGTCGTGGGAAAAACTTACGACATCCTAGGTACCTTTTGGGCAACTCAATCATTCACTCCCTTAAGAATACGTATAATGCTGGTGAAAACTGTAGCCATACCTACGTTAATCAATGGTTGTGATATTTTTTCTATCTGTTATTCCGCCAATAAAAGAAAATGAAATGTCATTTTCAACAAACTCACCCTCACATCTGAGCGCCAATTCTTTATATATTATATATATCTTTATATTTTATCTAACAGTGTATTAGCATTTCTTCACAAATAAGTACAAATAGATAGCTTATCTCAGAGTTTCAGGAACTATTTCCTTTACGGATGTATTTAAATTTTTCAAAGAAAACCATAGAGGCAACATAAACACAAATATTTTGATTCAAGTCACTACCCAAAACCTAGCAAACAATTCAAGTCAAATCGCCACTTGAGTTTTCGGAACTGAAGAAGAATCTAGTTAGTTAAAGATTTAAAGCTATTAAAGATTTAAGAATAGGAAAATCCGGTGGCCTCGTATCAGAAATATATACACAAAACACTTGCCCAAAGTTAGAATTAAATTCTTACTTTTCTTAATAAACTGATCTTAAAAATGAAATATTTTCCTGATGCTTGGAAGCTCGCAAAAGTAATACCAATTATTAAAGATGGAAAGACCTCTGGAAAATCTGGGAGTTATGAAAAGGTTTTACAATAAAAAAATTACAAAATTTATCTGTGATAGTGATATATGGGGTTTGGTCAATAAGTTCCTGGAAATTGAAATAAGGAACACTTTTTTCCACAAAAAAAAAACGATTTTCTTTTCAACATAATCTCCTTTTAGCGCGATACGCTTCGTCCAACTTTTCCTCAATTTTTTGATGCCCTCCAAATAATACGTTTTCTCGAGGCTCTAAAAATAGTCGTTTATTTCGTCGATGACCTCTTTATTCGACCAAAATCTCTTACCGCCGAGCCATTTATTCTTGTTTGGAACCAGGAATTAGACGCAGGGGGTAAAATCTGGAGAATATGCTGGATGAGTGAGCAATTCGTAACTTAATTCGTGCAACTTTGCACAATTACGAAACGGTGCGAAAACTCGTTCGGATTGTGATTGAACATCGCCAAATACCGTTTTGAAGTTGTCAAACGATTGCGTTTGTAAGCAAACACGGCACCCATTATCCAAATATTTTTGCAAAATTGAAACCACTGATCCAGATGATAAGCATGTAGCCTCTTCAAGTTCGCGCACCTTCGCTCATCGATATCATACCGTGGATTCGATCGACCATTTCTGTTGTGGTAACCTCAATTGGGCGACCAATATGTCCGGCGTCACTTGTGCTGGTACGACCGCACCGAAATTGAGTAAGCCATTGGTGGATGGTTCTAAATGATGATAAAAATACTTTTCAAACCTTTGTTTAGCCTTTTCCATTTTCCATTTATACGAAAATACCCGTTAGAGCCTGTTTCAAATGGCCCTCACAACAAAACTATTTGACAGATCTGTCTGAAAATTTGGATGCGGTGTTTTGAAAAATGCTTCTTGACAAGCAAAGTATTGGATTTGAAGTGGCAACACCGTCTGTTTTAATATTCAGGGACTTATTGACCCACCCTCGTAAGTATACGAGTATCCAAAAGAACAATTTGGATTTAGTCGCTACCACAATACCTCACACCAGGTTCTTAGCTTCTAAAATCATGTCAAACAGAATCGTTCATTAGGAAGATCTATTGGAATGAAAGAAAAGGAATTCGATACAATTTGGCATAATGGCCTAATATATAAAATGATTAATTGTAATTTTCCTCTCTACATTTGTAAAACAGTTCAATTTTGCCGGTTTCAATTTCTGTCCAGTCGTTGTGTAAGAGACCATGTTAAAAGTGTCGTCTCTAACCTAGTTTTGTTGGACTCTGATGTTCCATTATGTTCAACCCCTTTGTCAATTTTGTATACAATAACATTTTTACGATTTACCAAATCTTGAAGACTGTGAGACTGCTATCTTTGCATATGATACGACAATTTGTTCTTCCCATCAGTTTGCTCTTGATATTGAGAGTGCGATGAAAATAGATACTCATATTTTCAATATAAAATTATTGCAACGAATTGATTTTCAAATTAACTGATGGAAAAATGCAAGTCGTCTATTTCATTCGAAAAAGAAAGGCTTATTATTTTCCCAGTAAATAATTGAAGTTAAATGGGGTGGACAGTGCACAAAAAATTAACTTTTAGCGATCATATATTGTAAGCCACACGCTTAAGAAAATTTCTACTGTCATTTAAATGCCTTATCCTTTTATTAATAGAAAATCTTTCTGAAAGAAAAAATTATCATTCATAAAGTATCATAATATTTTAGTCAATTTACTTCATGGGTGCCAAGTATGGAGAGACTGTGCAAAATGTCATATCAAAAAACTTCGAGCATCTCAAAATAAGACCCTAAAATTAATGCTAAATTTGCATGGTATTAACACTATTAAATGTAGTGCGCTATTTCTCGAGTACCGCCGTTTTGCTGATAATCTCTAAAACGAACTAAGTACAAATATCTAGTACAAGTTAAAGAAATTTATAGACTTGATAATATTGTGTATATATCATTTAACACATATATACTCGTATGCTTATTTATTTATTACATTTGTTAGTTCGTCTTTTTATTTATTTATTTATTTATTATTTTTACACATATTTTTTATTATTCATCTATTTATTTGCATATTTATATATGTATTTATTTAATAAATTATATTATATATATATTTTTTTTATTATTTTTATTTATTTATAGAATTATTCCCAGTTCTAGTAATTAATTTTTCATTTCATAATTAAATTCTTTTCTTTTTCTAAAAACTCAAAACTTAATTATAATTATGACATCTCAGGAGGTTCGAAACAGACAGATCTTTACTTCATTACCAAATGCTATTTACAGTGCATGATCACATCTAACATATTCTAACTCATGTTATATTTTATACACCGTTATGTCCTATTTGTAGACTTAAGTCCAATCCTCTGAATTGATGTTTTCTTTACGTTTGACTAGTCATTTCAACTTTACGCACCGCAATAATAAAAAAAATTTCAGTAAAAAGATATAAATTGTATCAAATCTCTGTACTCATAAACTGTGCGATAATAAAATCAATGTAATTTATGTACCAAATGAAATATCTATCTATCCCGGATCGTGGTTATATTTTCCTTGTACCGCGTTAGGACATATTTTAATTCTTAAACAACAATGTACAGTATACGTATACTCCAGGTGCATACTCTCAATTCACAATGCTCGCCCACACTGCGTGCAAACATTGGAAGGATGCACCAATAGCTAATTATGTAAAAAGCTGGGAATGAACTTCCAAGTGCACTGATTGCTTATGAGATAGAACCGTCAACCGGAACAAATACTCTCACTTGTATTATCTGCTAATATTAACCAACACTTTCAAACGAACGATTGAAACAAATAAATGATCGAAACAACCAATTTCCAAGTTGTAGAGAGAGAAACAGAAATGTCCTTATATCAATGAAACACTTATTTTTGTAGATATGATAATGATAATATGTATTACTTTATTTACTTAATTAACCGAGACCGTGATCTTTACAGGTGTACTTTGCTTAATAATATCCCGATGTGAACCTGTTGTGCACTCATATTTATTTATGTTAATTGATTAGGTTGCATTTTTCGTTATCATTGGACAGGTGTCGTGAGAAGCTAAGTTGTCGTCTGGCTAAATTTGCTGATTTAGCGTCTGGCGCATGACCTTGTTTGGTGCATACATAACAATAGTTATTTTTTTTGCGTATTAAGGAAGCTAACCCTACGTCACAGTCCCTAGCCGTGAGGAACAGTTCCATTGTTCAATTCCCTTGGACGAGAAGTCGATCGCAGCAATATCAATATCTCACTTCAGGGATCTACGAGTAAGCGCTGCCGTTGGCCCACTAAGGGCTCATACGCCACCATATTTTTTTCAAGAACCTGTCTTATTCCTGAAAATCTGAGCTTTGATGATGTACGAGTAGCCAACATATTTTTTGCCTCTGTTTTATGGTACTTTTTGGACTTATGGTATAGTGTTGCATTTCTGTTTCTTGTTCAACACTTGCGCTTATAAGTTCAGCGGGTTCAGTCCGGATGGGCTCCAACCTGACATCACAGGGTCCCGCAAGTCAATGTCTAGCATTTTCCTACAGAATCCAACATCCAAAGCGCATTTACCCAATTTTAAGGAGTTGCCTAAAAGGCTATCCCGTTGTTGCTTATGAAAGTGTTATGATCGGCGAAAAAAAGGACGTCGTTCCGGACTTTTCAACGTACTGTTTCAAGGCGAAATATTGCTGGACATTCAACGTGCTTTGAACACTGCTTTAGTGTACTCGTACTTCAACCATACAACTATACAGCCTAACACTAAGCTTCATTAACTGTCAAGGACCTTAATAATATTGCGCTGCCAGCTGTCTAAGTCTTGCACGTATATTTCCATAGTACGAGGTGTGTTCAAAAAGTAAGCTGACTTTTGACATTTCGCGGGCAACGTACATTCGATTATCGATTTTTTTTTTTTCCTGTGTTGGTACACATGTCCTGAATATAAGTTTACAGTTTCAAGTATATAGCATACTTAATTTGTTTTTGGCAGATACAAAAGTTAAACGTGTTTTGGTGTGCTCGGCGATTTTCAACTATTGCAAAAAATGGAGCAAAAACTTTACATCAAATTTTGTGTAAAAAATGCAATCAAGTGCTCCAAAACAGTTGAAATGTTGACAGTGGCATACAGTCTGCTCTAAGTAAGAAAAATATTTACAAGTGGTACCAGCACTTCTAAGATGACCGAGAAGATGCCAATGACCTCGCTCTGGACGTCGCAGCTCATCAACAAAAGATGATAACGTCGAAGCTGTAAAGAAAATTATTTTGGAAAATCGTAGAATTACCATGAGAGAAGTTGCTGAGGATGTTGGCATATCGGTAGGCTCATGTCGTGCAATTTTTTCGGATGCTTTGAGCATGAGACGTGTGTTCCGGAACTTCTTAATTTTGATCAGAAGAACAGTCGCATGAGTATCGCTAAGAACTGATTAGCCTGACTTGCTCAAAAGGGTCATAACTGGTGACGGATTTCGCCCCATGCGACTTTTTCCTGTTCCCAAAACTGAAGAGACCTATGAAAGGATAAAGATTTGCAACGATTGAAGACATAAAAACAGCATCGCTGGAAGAGCTCAAGGCTATACCAAAAAGTGCTTATGAGAAGTGCTTCAAGGATTGGAAAAAGCGTTGGTACATGTGTATTATATCTGATGGGGATTACTAATGCTGTCCCCGTATCAATATTGATGAATAAATAAATATTTTTTTTATAAAAATATAAAGTCACCTTACTTTTTGAACACACCTCGTATGCTAAAATATATAAACTTCATCGATCGGTTATTATTGCAGTTTTTCGTGTGGCCTTTGAATTTATGCAGTAGAACAAGAAAGCTCTGTCTGCACTCCTCATTTCCAATGAGGGATTCATTGTTCAGAAGACATGTGATCCGGCCCGATTGCACGTGGCCGGTTCATTCCTTATTGTATTTCTGAATTCGCCTTCTACAAACTCTGCCACTTCCGTCTTTGATCATGAAAGCACAGTTGATGTTATTCGCCAAGTAATGCATTAAACTATCATACTTTATCGATCTTTGTCTCCCGCTGGAAATCTTCTTGTCTTCAATATTTTTCGTCGACACTAAGCGTTTGTCTACACCTCAACGTTATGCTTCGTATATGAATATTGCTTTTAAACTGTTTTTCACTTGCAAAGATACAATAGATATTTAAAGTCAGAATGTTTTAACTGATTTTTTTTTTATTTATTTCATTCATTTCTAGACTGTACATTAAGAATTACATTCTCATTATTTGTACTTATTCATATAAAATTAACATTAAGGTATCTAGGTTTGAATAAAAAAAAGAGAAAATATATTTTTAAGTTAATAAGAGTCGACAAAAAATTACTATTAATCAAAAATGTGGTTGTTACGATTACTCTTTACAAAAGAAACAAGCACATTTTTAAAAATAAAAGGCGAACTAGATTGACGTATGTATGTATGTATGGTATGGAATTCCAAAGTCATATAGCATGAACAAAAAATAAACGTTGACTATTTAAAAAGTTAAAATAAAGAACATTGATATTTTGGGTACGATTTGAATGAGCCAAACTTAGTTACTCGAAGAGATATGTCGGTTGTTTAGTTTTGAGCAATTTACACAGAAATATGCAGTTTAGTATATTTATATGTTGTCTAAGGGTACATCCGGTAAGCTTAGGGGAAAATCTCGAAATGTGGTCATATTTACGGAGACCATATATGTAGCGAATCGCCGAATTAAATGCTAATTCTATTTTCCTAAAAGACATTGCATCAATATTACTATAAACTACTGAGCTGTAGTTTATAATGGGCATAAGCCGAGCTCTCACGAGTTTAAGCTTTGTTAAGATCGGGACAAAGGCGGATGAGATATAAAGTTGGACCACCATATATGATAACATAACATAATTGATATGGCTTTCACACGAAAGTTTGCAGTTGATATATATTCCTAAGTTCTTCACCTCATTTTCATATGGAATCAATTGTCCCATTTAATGTATTTGTGGCAAGCAACAGGAATGAATCCTGTCATTACAGATAACAATTGCTTTTGATTTAGCAGGGTTTAACGACAGTTTATAGAGAACAGACCAGTTATAAATTCGTTCCAAGTCCTCATTAAGTCTAGCTATACAATCATCTATTAAGCCAATCGGTCTAGACAGATATACCTGAGCATCGTCTGCATATAAATGCACCGATGCATCAAAACAGACTTTAGGCATGTCGTTTATAAACAATGAGAATAAGAGTGGTCCTAAAATAGATCCTTGTGATATCACACTGCCCAGAAAGGTAAAGTATTCTATCACTTCAAAATCACAATCAATTGGAAAACTATAGTACTGCTTCAGATGAAAGACCGTGCGCAAATAAGCGGCAAGAAAGACACTAGCGAGCAAATTTTAAAACAGAAATATCTTAATCTCTCTATTAGAGATGAATCTCCAGCCACATATGAGTCCAAAAAACTGAGTTTTCAGCTCATACAAGATAAATTTCTTATGTCAAACGGCCGCCTAATAAGTGTACATAATACGAAACCACACATAATAATTAAATGGGACTATGGCGTTGATTATGATGACAAATCAAACATGCCACCTACAGCAAAAAACGTAGCTTGTTTGTTTCATCATAATTGAAGTGAATTTTCATTAAAATTAGTCTTTTATTAAACTGAAAAAATGCAATATATGTTATATATATCATAAATAAGAAATATGTACAAAGTGAAAATACCTCCAAATATATTTTTTGTAAATTGGGTTCAATACAACAAACGTACATACTATAATTATACCATTCTATTCTGGTCTGTTCGGTTATGGCATCAATAGGGAAGAAAAGGAACTTTTAATTACCGTCGTTCGGTATGAAATCACACCCCAAGCATCGACGCGAACTTCTGCTAGTGTGTATTATTAAAATATAAACTTAATCCAATGGCACTATCTAATGTTGCCTTATCGATAACTCCATCAATACTAACCATATTGGAATTTATATAAATAAGTATCGATATATGTATTGTATATAGGCGTATATAATTGTATTCTGCGCTTTATGCTGTAGGAGTCTTTGTTTCTGAGGAAGCCAAACGAAAAAAGATAATAATAAAAAGAAGTATTTCGTTCCATGTATTCGCTTTATACGAGTACTAATATTGAATAGACGTCATAGCGATTTGAGGTCCTGCTCTGGGTATTCGTCGTTATGATATCCCTTTTGGATCGGGCCTTAAGTACTATTCTCGTTGCTACCCCTAAGCAGAATGTATTCTTGAACTCAGATAGGGCCTTCAATATTTGTATCTCATATGTCGATATTATTGGTTTCGTGTTTTCATGGCTTCTCTTTTGATGGCTGTTTTTGTCCTATTTTTGTTTGTCTTCGAGCATCTAGTTTTCATTGTGCTTCGTTTATGTACTGAATTGATGGTCAAAAAATAATGTGGATAACAATATATTGAGATCAGTTTATTTGAATAGAGTATTGAAATTCTATGTTTGTAACTGCAGAGTAACATATTTATGAGCTAATAGCCTAATCTCATATAAGAAAGGCTACTTTAATTTGTAATCGATTTTTGCAAATTATTTTAAAATCAATCAAAATGAACAGTTTTTTTAAACAATTAAGTTCTATTAAATCTGAGTAACATTCAATGTTACATAAAAGAATCATCAACAATTCTTTAAATATAATTTGTCTGCCTTTCTTAAGGAGATGCGTAGTTTCTCCAGTTGCTCACCCCCTTAGAGCCTGGTAAGTGATGTGTCTGAAGCGAACGCGAGAGGATATTGTGTCCTGCAGTGTTGTCATGTCTCCCACAGTATACTTCTGGGAATCATACATAATCCTAACACAGCAATGTAGATTTTAACTTTCACGCACCGTAGTGTCAGAGTAGTATTGTAGTAGTAGAGTGTAGAGTATCGACTCTACAATGAGCTTTTCAAACCATACAGAGTCTTTAAGGAAATATTTTCGATACACTCCAAGACTTTTTTTTACTTAAAAATTGTTTGTCCAAATAAATTCTCAAAAACGATTATACGAGTATTATGGTATTTTTCATTCGAAGCTTCAATACTGTATTGTGTGTTGGGGGGTTCTTATTGGAATGAAATTCATTCTCTTTTAATCCTCCAAAAAAATGTTTTGAGAATAATTTGCTGAAAACACCGTCGACATCCAAATTTTCCGTTGTTTCGTGATATGAAAATTCTTCCAGTCCGTCATTTGTATTGTTTTAAGGTGTTAGAAACTTTTTTCATGACATCAGGTAATCTGAATTTCAGATAAATTTCTGAGTACAATCTTCGTAAAAACTTTTCGAATGTATATGTGTTTATTTGTACCGAGGTATCGTACTACTGCTTTTCGTAATTTTTACTCGGTTTCATGTTGTCACCTATTTAATAAGCTCACACTTTCAATTAGAGAATTAACTTTTTCTGGAAGGTTTAAAAAATGTGTGATTAATTGCCTATTAGCATCTATCCGATCGCAAGCCTTCTGCAGTAAGGCATTTCAGATTATGAACAAATCTGAAACACCATATCCGAAGGTCACCAAGAAATAATGAGGCTAACGTCTTCATGCGACTACTCAGAAGAAGATTATTTTTACACATAGGAAAGATATACATATGTCCTCAATCATCAATCAGCTGAATAAGACATCTGCGCAGATGTGAAGAAAGAAAGTGTTGAGCCAGTATATCTAATGGATAAAGTTTAAGGATCTGTCCACGGAGCTAATCAACAAGTGTATCATGAGCAGGTTAAATACTTACGCATGCAAGGATAACGATCTTCGGATCTGCATATGGAATGTTCGCAAACATCACCGCCATCCACGAAGTTTGATGAAATGGGCCGGACATAAAGGGAATGAAAAATTATGATACGAGTATCTGATATGATGATTGCTATAGGGAGCAGAAACGCCGCTTATTCAGATGCGGATTTGCCTTATGCGGCAAACTTACGTAAGAAGCATTCAGCTTCCAACACGTGAGAGAGAGTCTTATGACAATCCGCATCAAGGCTAAATTCGCTCACATAAACCTAGTACGCTTCCATGCCCCTACGGAAGACACTTTGTGACAAACAAGGTGCAAAATTCGAATTTCCGTAGCGCCACAATAAAGAAGAACTACTATGAGAAGATATGGTATAACGTAGAAAAGCTGCAATCGCAAGAGACCGCCAGACCGCCGAACATGTATATCGAAATCTGTCATCAACTCCTATGCCGCCAGCATAGTGGCAAAGCTGCCAACGTGCCATCAAAGAAGTCGCAACTGATAAGTTGGGCTTCACCCTACCACGAACAAACGAACAAACTGGCGCTGCAACAAAGAAGACAAAAGCTTCTCCAGAACAAGAAAAAAGAGCACAAGAAACGCGCAATGGAAGATATTGAGAGGTTTTCTTCTTTTTTCTTTTTTTTTTTAAAGCATTTAGCACTCAAGTGGGTATGACTATTGACTACACTTAAAGTGCCTGAGTGCCTTCTAAGTTTTTAGGAAAATGGACAGAGAGAGAAAGAAAGATTTTTGGGCTCACTGGTTATTTCGCACCATGGGTGGCATCCAACATTTAATGGGAAGACTAAATTATTAGTGAAATTGGACTTGTTGATATATTCTAGGCAACCACCCATCTTACGTGATTTTAGTTGCTGAAAAAAAAGAATGTCTTTTGGGCGCCGCTAGGATTGAACCCCGAACCGTCCGATACGGAATACACTCATATTTCACTCATTTCATTTTAAATGGATTGTTATTTAAATTCATTAATTAACTCTTACATGCTAGGCAAAAAAACACTAAAAAATTAGATTAATTATCTTATAATTTATCTTATGCCAACTTACTGGCCACATGCGGGCACCCTAACTTAAACCTAACGCTTAAACTATGTGTTTCGACGTTTCTTACTGTACAATTATTATTTTTAGATTGAAAAACAAGTACCCTAACCCTGACAGCCTCATTCCAATAGAGAATAGTAAAATTGCTAAGGAAGCTGTCCATTCCAATTAGCTACATATTTCGAATACACTATCTGGAAATAGCTTTGGGTGTATGTCTACCATGGCTGCCTCGCATAAAACGCATTCCAGAAGTCCAATTTTCGACCACTTTTTCAAGCAATTTGCGGCTAATATCGTTTATTACTCCAACAATGTTTTGGTCCAAAGTGTGAATTCTTTTTGGTTTATCGGCATAAACTAGCGACTTGGCATAGCCCCGCAGAAAATAATCCAATAGTGTCAAATCGCACAATGTTGGTGGCCAACTGACGGCTCAATTTCTTGAAATGATTCAACCCAAGCTTTCACAGCTGCGATATTTTCTTCTGAACCCACTGTTCTCGTTCTTGTTGTGATGTGAGTTTTCTGATGGAGTGGATTGGGTGCGAAATTTTTCAGAAATTCCATAGATGACCGATGACACCTACTGTAATTTCCGTGAAGGGCTTTTTTAGTTTCGCAAACAGAGCAACCATTTGGACCTGGGCTAAGATACGTCGAGTTAGCTCGGTGTGCACCAAGTAACTCAAACTGACTGGCGCCCTGGATGATTCCTTTGATTTGTATATGCGCTAGACATAATTACCCTGCCTCTATAAGGGTAGCCTCTATGCGGTTACGGCCTTATTGCAACGTTCACCAATTCCAAGCTAGTTCGAGAATGAAAGGCTTCTTTGAACGCATTTGGAAAGCTGAATTCAGTGAGTCTAGATCAGGTCCCAGTGAACTCACGCACAATGGGAACGGAAAGAAATGAGATCCTGATGCACTTGTTATGCATGACTTAGAGGAGGATTTTCCAAGATTTTAATCCGCTTTAGGATTAGGGGCTCGATTGACAGTTTGCTCTCTTATTTTTTTTTTCTTTTTTTCTTTTACCCTCGATAGGAAACACTGTAGATCTTTTCCTTGGTTTTCAAGGAAGTGTTTTTCTTTTACTAGGCACATAAATATGATAGGTGGCAACGACACCGCGAAGTGTATTTCCGGCTTACATTCGCATCAGACTGCTAGACTAGACGATTTATCATTGAATCGAAAACTTGTCTAAATTTTAAGGAGGCTTGTTGGTTGAAGCAAGAGTACAATCCACACAGTACGTTTTCCGTAACCTAACGCCATGTCTCACCGAAAAATGGAACCAAAACTTACATCAATCTGGCGAGATAGTTGCACGTGAAGACTCCTGTCTTCATTGCATTAAAAATCACTTTCGGAACGGAACCTCAAGTGTGCCCAGGGCGAAGACAGAAGTCTTCGATACTCTTTTTAATTTTCATCAATTATCTCTTGCTGGTACTTCTAGTCCAATACATTCCTTTGCTGACGATAGTACTCTCTGGGTTTCATATGTGTATCGGCTGTAGAATGGGGAGGGTAGCGAATGCTAAGCTCATTAAATTCTGATATTAACAGAACTTTGGGGAACTATCAACAGAGTGGTATTTAATGTTTCTAAAACACAATGCTTTCTATTGTACTATACTTAAAGTGAAATTTAAATACCCAGCCATTATCTATGAATAGCACTTGCATCGTAGAAACTGAAAAACTTTCCAAACTTTCCACTCTCTGTATGTCTGTCAATGACAGCTTACGTTGGAATGACCAGATATTCGATGTTGTCAAAAATGCTGCGAAATGTCTAGGTTTACTCAAGCGATGTAAAAAATACTTCACCCCTCTGATCTGGGTTCAATATACAATAAAAGGCATTCATCCGCCCAAAATTGGAGTACAATGCCCACGTCAGGTGCGCCTAAAACTTATCTGCACCTGCTAGATAGAATTCAAAACCATGCGAACTCGTAGGTGATACTAATATCACTCGAACACCGACGTAATGTCACGTATCTTTCTCTGTTCTATCGAAGCACCAATAGTGCTTCATAGCGGCTGTTCACATAGGCGAGGGGATGAAAATCTACCCATGAACGTCGTGTTCACATTTTCATGGGGTTGAAAGACATTTTGACAAGCGTAACACTTGAATCGGAGCATTTTTAGTTTTTAAATTTGAGCAGTTGGCCTGAAACATACGTTTTTTCTTATTTTTCACACTTCCTTGCTCATCAACGATCAAAACTAAAATCAAAAAAATATGTCAGAAATGGAGCGAGATGGAAAAAACCGAATACACTTTAGAAATGGATTTTCGGTGGAAGTAACCCTTCTTCTTCCCACTTCAATAAAACGCGTTCCCTCTCTTTCCGACAATCTTCCTGCCCGCGCCAATGTGAACAGGCACATAGAAATAGCCAGAAGCATTCCGCCACTTCAAACTTTTAACCGTAACACCCGTCTCGCTATGAACACTCATCAGTACACCCTCAAGTCTACGTACGCTAAAATATCGTGATTCGTTCCTGAGCCGTACAATTCGCTTGTGGAATGCCCTGCCGAGCTCTCTGTTTTCAAGTCGTTATAACTTGCAAACATTTCAGACCAACGGACTTATTCAAGAATTATTGCTGTTCAACGTTGCTGATAATTGTTTGTCAACATTGTCTTAAAACAAGAAGAACTACTTAACGGAGCTTCTTGTCTACTGATTTTACTGCGAAATAATGAAGCATATTAGAGACATGTTGGTTATATTTATCACATATTATTCAATTTATAAAAACAAAAGTGAATCTCTAATCTATTCTGACGGGTAGGATGTATACACAAAACGCGACGTAATAATCTGAGATATTTTTTTATTGATAAGATGTGTATGTCGAACACATCATCTCTTACATATCTGAAACAATTCTTAAAGAAATTGATGTCTTCACAGAAGTTTAAAGTAATGCCTCTGTAGGTGTGTTATGTAAAGTACTATGATCCTGCTGTTGTTGTTCGTGTTTATACCTCTAAGGCGTATTCAGTACAAAGTAAACGTCAAGCAATTGTTTTCAAGTTCAAGTGCAACTTGACCTATGGTTGTTGCTTGACTTTGTATACTTTGGTATACCTACGTTACGTAGGTACATAAATCTATATATATGGGAAAGAAAGAAAAACAATCCCGCCCAATAAGCTTACAAAATTCAATTGTTTCCCAATCTCGCCACATTGCCATCGTCGTCGTTATTGTCTGAAGTTGAAAATCTATAAAAGAAATTACAGAAAAACATTCTCTTACTCTGCTGCCAGTTGTGAACTGAAATCTGTTTATAATCGATTTCTATTAAAAAGGAATACAACCTGCTTCTGCCATCCCCAGTCGACGATAAAAATATCTTAAAGGTGATACTGAATTTGAACAGATATCCAACATCTGACAGAGTACCTACTACAATACTTTCAATCATAAGGGTATAATACGTGTGTATGTATCTTTTTAACGAACATATTTTTATTCTTCGTAATATGTGCTTTGCTCGCCGGAATAAAGGAAACAAATTTGCTTGCCTCATTATCCTTAAAGTGTAAAATGACACAACCATATGTGAATATGTATATGCACGTATGTATTAATATCCACATGCACTATGGCTAAAACCATCCACTCAAGTATCTTAATGCGTACGATATTTCTTCCACTCTAACCAGCGAAACGGCCCAATTCTCTAATCCGACCTCCTCCCCCTACTTTTCTACTTTCAACCCAATTCAAATAAATTTTCTATCTTTCGTGTAAGCCAAAAGTCAAACCAGGTCAATAACAAAAGTGCGATTACATTTTTCACCTTTATTTTCCATTCCATCAGGATTTTTTTTTTATATTTTCGTTATTCGCTACCTTTTTGGTGTAGACGAGGCAGGAGTACATGGTGGATGGGTGAGTTCTAGATAGTAGGGGGTAGTTTGTTGTTTTTTTTTCCTCTTCACCATCGACGACGAAATCATTACGAAACGAAACTCCGATTCGACTCAAAGAAAGCTTTAAAGGATATTTATTGGCATAATTTAGATTCCCCTCGAAAAAAAAGAAAGTAAAATCTTGAAGCTAACTTCACTCGGAGGATTGATTGAGAAATATTGATGGAACCCTTAACTAAAGCGACGGGATATTTCTCGCTTGTCGAATGAATGGTTTATGGTTGGAGGTTCTTTCTACATTAACCCAGATGAAATTGGGTAAGCAATTTCGACAAAAGAGAGAATAGCTACATCTACGAGTATACGAGTATCTCCAATGAAACTAATTAAATTGCCTGGAATTTATGAATACTAATGCTACTTGGGACTATAATAACACACGAGGACTCTTTCATTCTTCCACTATGAATATAATCGGGAATTTGCAAAAGTCCTCTCTCAGTCAGGTCTTCAAATAAACAACAAACACAGTCTTACATCATTCCACTACTCGCAATAAGTTGCATCTACAGAGGAGAACCTGCTCTTTAAGGACCAAACCTTCTTCTACATACGAGTGTACTCATAGATATGCGTATGCTCAATGACAAGGTTCCAAATTACGTAATCCCTTAGAAATAAAAAAAAAAAAACATTTTAGATTGGGATCCGTAAATAGCCTTTCAACACGTGGCTTAGTCCATAACTGAGGCCAAGCCAAGAAGAAATGAACATTTAACCCACTACCACCAGTTGGCGGGATCCTGATTCATCCAAAATGCATCCAAGACATGCGCGTGAACGTTGAAAGCTGCAGCCATTCATGAAATTATATCAGGACTTTAACCACCCCATCTGATAGCTTGGAACCCACAGAAGATAGGAGAAAACATAGAATATTTTCCCCATCCTGACAAGCTTTAAGGAGATTTAGTAGCTTCCTTGTGTCCTTTTAACAAAAAAAGTTCAGCTCGTTTAGTTTTATAAAGAAAGCTGCAAGCACTAAATAAAGTTCATTTCATGGAAACTTGAACAGTCCCTTCAACATGTTCTGAAAAGCTCGACTTTTCCTTTACCAACTTAAGTTCATTGTGCAAAAAAGTTATGCAATTTGGAGTATTCTACATATTTTGCTGTGCCATATGCCTCATAGAAATCTATGTTGATTGTTAATTGTAGCAATTAAAGAGATAGGCAAGTGACCCGATAAGACCATAGTGTGGCCAGGAATGCAAATGCTTGGATGAGCAGATTAAGGTTGTCGGGGTTAAAGTTGTTGCCGAGCTATATAGGTATATACGTGAATTTTGGATGTTTATCTTTAAATTTAAGCTGACAATACTAAGCATACTCGTAGGGAAGAGGGTAATGTCGTTGTGTTTTTTTTTGGAAATTCATTATCCACTTCCATTTGGTAAAATAGTTTTTCCGCTGCATGTACGAGTATCGAGTTTTTCAACAACTGACATGACAATTTTGTATTCAAATGAAACACAGAATACTTGTGGTATCGGGCGGAAATTTATTCCAAGTATAGTACATATGTTAGATTTAAGTATTGAATTCGATCTAGTTCATATGTCCACCGCGAGCACGTTTGCAGCGATCGATTCTTTGGAGCAAATTTTCCACATATCGGCCGAATCGTTGGAAATGTCGCGTTCTAAGTATATTGTTTCTGAGCCCCTCTAACGTTGTTGGCATAAACCAACTACCTAACGTCACCGCATAGAAATAAATCCAACCGCGGCAAATCACATGAGCGAGGTGGGCATTCGATCATATCATTTCTTGAGATTACACGATTACTGACTTCCCATTCAATAGATCAATCGTTTGACCAGTTTTGTGGCATGTGGCACCATCTTGTTGGAACAACATATCACTGATACTGTCCAATCACACGTCCGGCATGAAATCGACACCACACCGTCACTTTTTGTGGATGCAGTGCAGTCTCTTGAAGCACATGTGGGCTTATTGCTATCCAATAACCCATATTTTGCTCATTGACAAAGCCATTAATCCAAAAATGATCTTCATCGCTGGAAATGATTTTTCGATGAAATTCAGGATTTTCTTCAAACTTTTACAGAGCAAACTCGGAGAAGTTTCCGCACTTCAAATGATCAATAGTCTTCAGTTCTTGAGGTAATTTCATCTTGTAAGGTGTAGGCTAAGATCTTTATGCTAAATTCGCCACTATGTGGACTGAGAGATTACCAATATCTGTGAATGGCGTGCAATCAACTGATTCGGCTCAGTTCAAAACTAAAGCTGCGATATTTTCGGTATTTCTACCGGTGCATTGTCTCACTAGTACAGGAACATTCAATAGTCAACTTATAGTCAAGTTTCAATTCATCCACTATAGCACGCGTAGCCTGTTTGATGGGGCCATTATTACAATTGAAAATTTAAGTAAGCGCTCTTAAAGTTGCGACCATCGACTCAAAATTTCAGTAGTAATTTTTAATAATTTCCAATTGTTGCTCTTCCGTGAACTTCATTGATCACTTAAAAATGTAAGCCTTTACTGACGTTTTGACTTTGACAGATCATAAAATCAGTTAAAGGGTGCATTTGTTATATCATATTGCATTACAATGCAGTCTTCGTTTTCTATAGTAGAAACCGGCATTATTCTCCTTCTAGGTAAGCTTAGCCAAAGTACTATTATGTTAGTTGATATTGCTATTTAGGATCGCATAGGCAGTAAGACCAAGAGTTTTCTGATTTGAATTATGGGCTTCAATTGCCCTCTGAAGACCTTTTTGAATATGGCAGCACTAGTTGATACTTAATATTTTAATCTCCATCGTTTTGATTTGTTCGTTCAACGGTAGCCGGTCCTAAGCCCTGGGTAAGAGAGAAGGAATGGAGGATAATAATCATAACTCTGAAGTATGCTGGGTCTGGGCATGTAAATGTTACTGAACATTTAGATCTGCTTAGGCACAGCTGGGGGAACTAATGCATAGACATAATTTAGATATGGCACCGCAACAATTTTAAAAAATAGGCAGTGTCAACGTCAGAAGCAATCCTGTGATGACCTCATTTGATGTACTTCAACAAACGAACTCGTACTCAGAGCTAAGTCATGTAAATTGTTCGCAGCAAGCTAGGATGCTGAAATATACTCGTAGATCAAGACGTAGAAGAACCGATGGACCGAGGACCGTAGGGGGCTAGTGGACTACTATCACTATTTTCTTATAACATCCATATTTGGGGACATGCCATTGAATGAACTGTTACGTTGGAGGAAGTTACAAACAACCTTGAATATTGAGGATATTACTGATTAAGTCAGAAAAAAATTAAAACAACTAAAACGGTCTTCGGCTATGTACTTAGAAAATTCGGGTCCGTATCAAACAACCGACAGGCACAGGGTTTTACGCTAGATTTTTTTTTTAATTTTCAAGTGCTCAAGTGAGTTTGAGTCCCCTTAAAATGTGTGTGCACAGCAGGCAAAGGATAATCAGGGGGAAAGAAAGAGAGATTCCGAGGTGCGTTAGTTTTGAATGCTTGCAGGTTACAATGATGAGGAAATAAAGACCTTAACAGAACATTCCATATCACGATATTCAAAAATACGTCTGATGAACGTTTTTAAGGAGACGTGTGTTACGGTACAATGTTTGAAGAGGCGGAATGCTATTAGCTATTTCTCCGGAAACTATTGAATATCTGATATATTGAAAAGTAGGAAAAGTATTTTTTTTACATCGCTTTAGGAAACCAAGACAATGCGGTCATTATAACGTTTTCATGTTTCGATATACATATTTCATGAACTGACAGCCTTGGAAAAAGGGACATAAGTGCAATGGGTATGTTGGAGCAAAGACAAGAGGATTCGTGTTCTAATGGACAGGTGGGACAAATGATGTTCTCCATCTACGTGTAAAGAGTCCACTTACGCAGTGGTTGTGTTAACCTCTTCATAAAAACAGGATATTCGCCCAATTGTATATATGTACATTCGACGCACTTAAGCGTAGGCGAGACAGTGGAGTTCAAAGAATTGAAAGCTGGAATGTCATCATAAATGAGCGTTGGAAAGCGGATGAGGTAGAATTTTTAATATTTTGGACGAACGACCAAAAGTTTTTACTACCTTTGAGACACAAAATATGCGGCCCAACTATTTGGTTTTTTGGATTAAAATATTATTGATTACAACACCTATGAAATGTGACATCATTCAACAGCCCTCCACGAAATCATTTACATGGTTGGGTGCACTCGCCTCAATTTTCAATGACTTTTCCACGAAATTTGTCCGATATTCCTGCAATTTCACGTCGAATATTCCCCCTCAAGTCATCTTAAGCTTCTGCTTTATTGAGATAGTCCAGAAATTTAATATAAGTCCAAAGCTGTTAAATCGCTCGAGCGTGACGGCCAATCGAAAGTTCCATCTGGGGTGAGATCTCCATATCTCCTCCAAGGCTTGTAGTCCCAATTTAATTAGTTAACACGAAATCAATACGGCCTTATTGACTGTAACCGTACAAGTACGCCTCCGAAATAAAATAAATCACTTGGCAACCAATTTGTTCGTATGGCTACTGTTGGAACACCTGCGGCTGTTTGCTAGACCAAATCCGGCAATTTTACTTATTAACAAAGCAATTTAACCAAATATATGCCTCTTCACTGAAGATCTTCTCCCATCTTTAATAAAACCTTATCAGCGAAAGTTCGACGTTCGCAATGGTCATTTGGGTTTAGTTCTTAAGTGAATACGATCTTAACATATAGTATACGTACGTATGGGCAAATCGTTTCGTAAGATGGGGATGTTCGAGAGATGTCCAGCTCTTAAGAACATAGCGGAATCGTTCGAATGCTGCTCTTGCTAACCAACTCGCGTGTAGCCGGAATATTCTTTTGACTTCTGGCGTTTCGCTATCTCACTACCACGGAAATATTATGGAGTAAATAAGACGATTCTATTTTTATCACTACGCGCTCAATTGTTCGACTACCGAGATGATTAAAGCGGCAAAAAATTGCTACTACGTAACGTAGTAATAACTGACCAAACTTTTATAAAAGAAATTGGATTATTTGCAAATGAAGTTGAAGCATCTTCCTTTTTGTAAGCATAAAATTAAGAGAAAAATGTAAGTGCTGCCGGTGGTAGGTTTTCTTAAAGTACTCGTAACATTGTTTTTATTCATTCAGTCCTCAGCGCTCGTCCGAGACGGAATAAATATTTTTTATTGTACGGTTGAGTTTTTATTTTTAAAATCGCTAAGTAAAGTAAGTAAATCTCTAAACAAAGTTTTAAAATATCAGAAGTGGGATAAAGATCCACCCCATCGCGAAAAAAATAACTAAATAAACCCCAAATAATACGCGTGCATAAAACGGTAATTTCTCGAGTGTCTACTGTTGAGTACATAAAACACACACACTCAAGATCGACAATGGATACAGATATTGAGAGATATAAGATCTACACTGCTACGCAGTTGAAATCCTGGTTGGAACACTTAAAGCAAAAGACAACGGGAAATAAGAACGACGACGATAATGAATCTGATGAAGAGAGCATGTATGCAGACAGTGTTGATGATACACTAGCAATGATGGTACGAGGAAAGGACAAAGATAGCACGCGGAAAAACGAAAAGAATAACGATCGAGCTGAAGAAAGAACAACAAATGAACGCGCTGATGAACGAAGCACAAATGAACGGCCAAATAAAGATAGAAATGATGACAGAGAAAATAATGAAAGAGAAAATAAGGAGAGTTCTGATGAGGAGAAGTCTGATAACAATGGAAACTCACCACGAGCACAAAAGATGACCATGGAAAAGGAGTTGCTATTGATGAAGAGAGAGCTGAAAATACTAAGGAAAGAGATTGAGCTTCAAACGAGGGTGAATAATTTATTGAAGAGGGAAAATGAAGCTTTTAGAAGAGGAACATCAAACGACAGTCAAAATTCAAAAGGTAACGACTATTTTAATTAGTGAAAGAATTATTGTCTGATTTTGATGGAGAATGTTTTTCTCATTGGGAAACACAATTAAAAAATTCAATCGCGGCATATAACCTGGATGACAAAAGTGCCCGCATTTTAATTTCATATCGACTGAAGGGAAATGCACTTAAGTGGTTTCATTCGAGATCTGATCTTGTACAAATCACAACTGATGAACTACTTAAAGAAATGGGCGAAATGTTTGTTAGCAAGGAAAGCCGATTGACAATGAAGAGGGCATTTGAAGGAAGGATGTGGTCACCTACGGAGACCTTTCAACAGTATCTATACGAAAAAACGATAATGGCCAATAGATTGTCCATGGAAGAAGAGAAGCTGTTAGAAAACCTCATCGATGGAATCCCAGACAGTCACTTACGTTCACAGGCACGGATGCAGTGCTTTAACAATTTCGGTTTCCAGTAAAGTTGCAGTTTCAATGCCATCGACGTCACGGCGAGTATCAGCTGCAGTGGGACAGGAGTCCAAACCGGTTAGGTGTTTCAATTGCAATTCCCTTGGACATATTGCTACGGAATGTCGTAAAGCAAAACGACCACCAGGAGCATGTTTTGTATGGGCCGAGATGGGCCACCTTGCTGCTGGATGTCCTAAACGAAATAAAGAGGTAGTTCATCACTTTGACCACCATGTTGATGACGAGGATGACCACGTAAGAAATCTAAATTTAAATTTTAAAGCAAATAATGTAATATATAAAATATTATTAGGTACACTTTTAGACACCGGCAGCCCAGTCAGTATAATAAGAGAGCAGTTTATCCCTAAGAATTTTATTATTCCACTTGAATCAAAATGTAATATTAATATTGTCGGAATTAATAAAAGTTCTCTAAGAATTAATGGTTATGTTAGGGGTTCTGTTTATTTTGAAGAAGATGAAATAAAGTTGAAAATATATGTAGTAAATAATGGCACTATGCAGTTTGCAGCTGTACTTGGTAGAGATTTCCCAAAACTAGTAAATTTAAAATTGAATAGAAATAAAGAAATTTTGAAACAAAAGATAGATAAAAACAAACAGTTATACTAAAATGAGTGCCATAATCTAACGAATATTAAAATAGAAGAAAATAAAAATGAAATAGATTTATCTAATAATAATGAATTGAATTTGGAAGCAAAAAGAAAGTTTAATGAAATGGTTAAAAAATGTATGTACTGCAAACGTCCCGAGCGACCTGAAACTGATTTTCAAATGAAACTTAGATTGACGAATGAAAAGCTTTTCCATTGCCCTCCTAGAAGGTTATCGTATTTAGAAAAGTCAAAGGTACAGAGTATTTTAGATGAATTGATACAATCAAAAGTAATTAGAACTAGTAAGTCAGAATATGCATCTCCTATAGTGTTAGTTAGGAAAAAGGCTGGCGATATTCGATTATGTGTCGATTATCGAACCCTGAATAAAATGACTTTGAAAGATAACTACCCGTTACCATTAATTGACGATCTACTTGATAGGCTGGCCAATAAAAAGATATTTTCACTCTTAGATTTGAAAAGTGCGTTTTACCATGTAAAAATGGAAGAAGAATCGGTCAAATACACCTCATTCGTGACTCCATTGGGGCAGTATGAATTTTTAAAGATGCCGTTCGGGCTTAGGAATGCTCCTTCGACTTTCCAACGATTCGTTAACGAGGTGTTTGAAGATATCATTCGAGCAGAAAAAATCGCAATCTATTTAAACGATATCATGATAGCCACAGAGACGGTTGAGGAACATTTAAATATATTAGGAGAAGTTTTTGAAAAATTGGTTGGGAATAAACTGGAGCTACGACTTGATAAATGTCGATTTTTATAGTCAGAAATTCGGTATTTAGGATATACGATATCAAAAGAAGGGATACGACCTGACGACAAAGGAATTGAATCTGTCAAGAATTTTCCTATACCACAGAGTGCTAAGGAAGTGCATAGCTTTTTAGGTCTATATTCGTACTTCAGAAGATTTATTAAAGGATTTTCTTTGTTAGCTGAGCCATTGTATAAACTAATTAGGAAGAACACTACATTTAAGTTCGAAGCAAATGAGATGAGAGCGTTTGAAAGTTTGCAACAAAAATTGATTGAGTCAATAATATTAGCTATTTATGATCCACGAGACGAGACAGAACTTCACTGCGACGCTAGTTCGGTAGGATACGGAGCAATACTCCTACAGAAGAAAACCGATGGGAAGTTCCATCCAATTTTCTATTTTTCAAAACGAACGACAGATTGTGAATCCAAATATCACAGCTTTGAGCTGGAAACCTTAGCGATTATTAATGCACTTAAGCGATTTAGAATTTATCTGCACGGTCTAAAGTTTAAAATTATCACCGATTGTAATTCCCTGACGCTTACACTCGACAAGAAAGAAATAAATCCTGGAATTGCTAGATGGGCTCTTGAGTTACAGAACTGCGATTATGTTTTGGAACATAGAAATGGTAGTAAAATGCAACATGTAGATGCACTTAGCCGCAACACGAATATATTAGTACTTGAAGATAATACTTTTGAACAAACCTTGTCGATTTGCCAAAATAGAGATGAAGATATACAAAAGATTAGAGAACGATTGCAAATAGAGGAAGATAGTATGTATGAGTTGCGAAATGGTTTGGTATATAGGAAAACTGGACAGAACATTCTTTTTTTTGTACCTAATAGCATGGAAAGGAGTATATTGCATAAATATCATGACGAAATGGGGCATGTAGGAAGCGAGAAAGTGTTAAATGCTGTGTTGAAATCGTATTGGTTTCCTAAAATGAGAAAAAAAATTCAGGACTATATTAGTAATTGTCTGAAATGCATAGTGTTCTCGGCGAAGGCTGGTAAGCACGAGGGGCTTTTACATAATATACCTAAAGGCGATGTGCCCTTCGATACGGTCCATGTGGATCATTTTGGTCCAGTAACTCTTAAAACGTCAAAGAAGAAGTATGTCTTCTTGGTCATAGATGCCTTTTCGAAGTTCACGAAGCTATATGCCGTACGCTCCACTGGTACAAATGAGGTTCTAACTTGTCTGAAGGATTATTTCTGTGCTTACAGCAGACCCAAGATAATGGTGTCGGACCGAGGAAGTGCGTTTACCTCTATGGCTTTTGAGGAATTTTTAAAAGATAATTACATACAGCATGTTAAGATCGCTACGGCCTCGCCACAAGCTAATGGACAGGTGGAACGTCCATAGAAGCTTGGCTCCCATGCTTGCAAAGATGACTAATGGCGGATTGGAATTTACGTTGGACAAGATCTTGCCCAAGATTGAATTTGATATGAATAACACTATTCATAAAAGTACTGGGGCATGTGCAAGCCAATTGCTCTTTGGAATTATACAAAGGGGAGAGATAATAGATCAGCTGAGGGAAAAATTGGAAGAGATAAATAAGAATGAGGAAGATAGGGATTTAGTAGGTATTCGAAGAAAGGCAGCCGAAAGAATTGCAAAAAATCAAAATTATAATAAACAAATGAAGGATAAAAGGAGGGTTTCTAAAGAGTATAGGGTAGGAGAGTATGTTATGGTGAAGAACTTCGTTAGTCAACCAGGAGTATGCCAGAAGATAATTCCCAAGTTAAAGGGACCTTATGAAGTGCACCAGGTATTACCAAACGATAGGTACTTATTGAAGGATGTGGAAGGATTCCAATTGAGTCAGATACCTTATACAGGGATATGGGAAGTGGCGAACTTGAAACCATATATAAAGTTTAGTGAGCAAGTTGGGGTCAATCGGGACGATTGTTTGCCAGGGCGGCCGAATTTTAAGCATAAAATTAAGAGAAAAATGTAAGTGCTGCCGGTGGTAGGTTTTCTTAAAGTACTCGTAACATTGTTTTTATTCATTCAGTCCTCAGCGCTCGTCCGAGACGGAATAAATATTTTTTATTGTACGGTTGAGTTTTTATTTTTAAAATCGCTAAGTAAAGTAAGTAAATCTCTAAACAAAGTTTTAAAATATCAGAAGTGGGATAAAGATCCACCCCATCGCGAAAAAAATAACTAAATAAACCCCAAATAATACGCGTGCATAAAACGGTAATTTCTCGAGTGTCTACTGTTGAGTACATAAAACACACACACTCAAGATCGACAATGGATACAGATATTGAGAGATATAAGATCTACACTGCTACGCAGTTGAAATCCTGGTTGGAACACTTAAAGCAAAAGACAACGGGAAATAAGAACGACGACGATAATGAATCTGATGAAGAGAGCATGTATGCAGACAGTGTTGATGATACACTAGCAATGATGGTACGAGGAAAGGACAAAGATAGCACGCGGAAAAACGAAAAGAATAACGATCGAGCTGAAGAAAGAACAACAAATGAACGCGCTGATGAACGAAGCACAAATGAACGGCCAAATAAAGATAGAAATGATGACAGAGAAAATAATGAAAGAGAAAATAAGGAGAGTTCTGATGAGGAGAAGTCTGATAACAATGGAAACTCACCACGAGCACAAAAGATGACCATGGAAAAGGAGTTGCTATTGATGAAGAGAGAGCTGAAAATACTAAGGAAAGAGATTGAGCTTCAAACGAGGGTGAATAATTTATTGAAGAGGGAAAATGAAGCTTTTAGAAGAGGAACATCAAACGACAGTCAAAATTCAAAAGGTAACGACTATTTTAATTAGTGAAAGAATTATTGTCTGATTTTGATGGAGAATGTTTTTCTCATTGGGAAACACAATTAAAAAATTCAATCGCGGCATATAACCTGGATGACAAAAGTGCCCGCATTTTAATTTCATATCGACTGAAGGGAAATGCACTTAAGTGGTTTCATTCGAGATCTGATCTTGTACAAATCACAACTGATGAACTACTTAAAGAAATGGGCGAAATGTTTGTTAGCAAGGAAAGCCGATTGACAATGAAGAGGGCATTTGAAGGAAGGATGTGGTCACCTACGGAGACCTTTCAACAGTATCTATACGAAAAAACGATAATGGCCAATAGATTGTCCATGGAAGAAGAGGAGCTGTTAGAAAACCTCATCGATGGAATCCCAGACAGTCACTTACGTTCACAGGCACGGATGCAGTGCTTTAACAATTTCGGTTTCCAGTAAAGTTGCAGTTTCAATGCCATCGACGTCACGGCGAGTATCAGCTGCAGTGGGACAGGAGTCCAAACCGGTTAGGTGTTTCAATTGCAATTCCCTTGGACATATTGCTACGGAATGTCGTAAAGCAAAACGACCACCAGGAGCATGTTTTGTATGGGCCGAGATGGGCCACCTTGCTGCTGGATGTCCTAAACGAAATAAAGAGGTAGTTCATCACTTTGACCACCATGTTGATGACGAGGATGACCACGTAAGAAATCTAAATTTAAATTTTAAAGCAAATAATGTAATATATAAAATATTATTAGGTACACTTTTAGACACCGGCAGCCCAGTCAGTATAATAAGAGAGCAGTTTATCCCTAAGAATTTTATTATTCCACTTGAATCAAAATGTAATATTAATATTGTCGGAATTAATAAAAGTTCTCTAAGAATTAATGGTTATGTTAGGGGTTCTGTTTATTTTGAAGAAGATGAAATAAAGTTGAAAATATATGTAGTAAATAATGGCACTATGCAGTTTGCAGCTGTACTTGGTAGAGATTTCCCAAAACTAGTAAATTTAAAATTGAATAGAAATAAAGAAATTTTGAAACAAAAGATAGATAAAAACAAACAGTTATACTAAAATGAGTGCCATAATCTAACGAATATTAAAATAGAAGAAAATAAAAATGAAATAGATTTATCTAATAATAATGAATTGAATTTGGAAGCAAAAAGAAAGTTTAATGAAATGGTTAAAAAATGTATGTACTGCAAACGTCCCGAGCGACCTGAAACTGATTTTCAAATGAAACTTAGATTGACGAATGAAAAGCTTTTCCATTGCCCTCCTAGAAGGTTATCGTATTTAGAAAAGTCAAAGGTACAGAGTATTTTAGATGAATTGATACAATCAAAAGTAATTAGAACTAGTAAGTCAGAATATGCATCTCCTATAGTGTTAGTTAGGAAAAAGGCTGGCGATATTCGATTATGTGTCGATTATCGAACCCTGAATAAAATGACTTTGAAAGATAACTACCCGTTACCATTAATTGACGATCTACTTGATAGGCTGGCCAATAAAAAGATATTTTCACTCTTAGATTTGAAAAGTGCGTTTTACCATGTAAAAATGGAAGAAGAATCGGTCAAATACACCTCATTCGTGACTCCATTGGGGCAGTATGAATTTTTAAAGATGCCGTTCGGGCTTAGGAATGCTCCTTCGACTTTCCAACGATTCGTTAACGAGGTGTTTGAAGATATCATTCGAGCAGAAAAAATCGCAATCTATTTAAACGATATCATGATAGCCACAGAGACGGTTGAGGAACATTTAAATATATTAGGAGAAGTTTTTGAAAAATTGGTTGGGAATAAACTGGAGCTACGACTTGATAAATGTCGATTTTTATAGTCAGAAATTCGGTATTTAGGATATACGATATCAAAAGAAGGGATACGACCTGACGACAAAGGAATTGAATCTGTCAAGAATTTTCCTATACCACAGAGTGCTAAGGAAGTGCATAGCTTTTTAGGTCTATATTCGTACTTCAGAAGATTTATTAAAGGATTTTCTTTGTTAGCTGAGCCATTGTATAAACTAATTAGGAAGAACACTACATTTAAGTTCGAAGCAAATGAGATGAGAGCGTTTGAAAGTTTGCAACAAAAATTGATTGAGTCAATAATATTAGCTATTTATGATCCACGAGACGAGACAGAACTTCACTGCGACGCTAGTTCGGTAGGATACGGAGCAATACTCCTACAGAAGAAAACCGATGGGAAGTTCCATCCAATTTTCTATTTTTCAAAACGAACGACAGATTGTGAATCCAAATATCACAGCTTTGAGCTGGAAACCTTAGCGATTATTAATGCACTTAAGCGATTTAGAATTTATCTGCACGGTCTAAAGTTTAAAATTATCACCGATTGTAATTCCCTGACGCTTACACTCGACAAGAAAGAAATAAATCCTGGAATTGCTAGATGGGCTCTTGAGTTACAGAACTGCGATTATGTTTTGGAACATAGAAATGGTAGTAAAATGCAACATGTAGATGCACTTAGCCGCAACACGAATATATTAGTACTTGAAGATAATACTTTTGAACAAACCTTGTCGATTTGCCAAAATAGAGATGAAGATATACAAAAGATTAGAGAACGATTGCAAATAGAGGAAGATAGTATGTATGAGTTGCGAAATGGTTTGGTATATAGGAAAACTGGACAGAACATTCTTTTTTTTGTACCTAATAGCATGGAAAGGAGTATATTGCATAAATATCATGACGAAATGGGGCATGTAGGAAGCGAGAAAGTGTTAAATGCTGTGTTGAAATCGTATTGGTTTCCTAAAATGAGAAAAAAAATTCAGGACTATATTAGTAATTGTCTGAAATGCATAGTGTTCTCGGCGAAGGCTGGTAAGCACGAGGGGCTTTTACATAATATACCTAAAGGCGATGTGCCCTTCGATACGGTCCATGTGGATCATTTTGGTCCAGTAACTCTTAAAACGTCAAAGAAGAAGTATGTCTTCTTGGTCATAGATGCCTTTTCGAAGTTCACGAAGCTATATGCCGTACGCTCCACTGGTACAAATGAGGTTCTAACTTGTCTGAAGGATTATTTCTGTGCTTACAGCAGACCCAAGATAATGGTGTCGGACCGAGGAAGTGCGTTTACCTCTATGGCTTTTGAGGAATTTTTAAAAGATAATTACATACAGCATGTTAAGATCGCTACGGCCTCGCCACAAGCTAATGGACAGGTGGAACGTCCATAGAAGCTTGGCTCCCATGCTTGCAAAGATGACTAATGGCGGATTGGAATTTACGTTGGACAAGATCTTGCCCAAGATTGAATTTGATATGAATAACACTATTCATAAAAGTACTGGGGCATGTGCAAGCCAATTGCTCTTTGGAATTATACAAAGGGGAGAGATAATAGATCAGCTGAGGGAAAAATTGGAAGAGATAAATAAGAATGAGGAAGATAGGGATTTAGTAGGTATTCGAAGAAAGGCAGCCGAAAGAATTGCAAAAAATCAAAATTATAATAAACAAATGAAGGATAAAAGGAGGGTTTCTAAAGAGTATAGGGTAGGAGAGTATGTTATGGTGAAGAACTTCGTTAGTCAACCAGGAGTATGCCAGAAGATAATTCCCAAGTTAAAGGGACCTTATGAAGTGCACCAGGTATTACCAAACGATAGGTACTTATTGAAGGATGTGGAAGGATTCCAATTGAGTCAGATACCTTATACAGGGATATGGGAAGTGGCGAACTTGAAACCATATATAAAGTTTAGTGAGCAAGTTGGGGTCAATCGGGACGATTGTTTGCCAGGGCGGCCGAATTTTAAGCATAAAATTAAGAGAAAAATGTAAGAGCTGCCGGTGGTAGGTTTTCTTAAAGTAACACTGTTTTTATTCATTCAGTCCTCAGCGCTCGTCCGAGACGGAATAAATATTTTTTATTATTGTACGGTTGAGTTTTTATTTTTAAAATCGCTAAGTAAAGTAAGTAAATCTCTAAATAAAGTTTTAAATTTAAAAAGTAGACAATCTGGAACACATATATGACATCTGTCAAAAGAAATGAAATCTGCAACGGTGATAGATATAGGGAGAATAAAAATTATGAAACAAGTTTTAAGTTCCAGCTTTCAGCATCAATTGCTTCCACAAGTCTGATATGCACTCAAATGCCCAAAGAGGTATACACAACTTTGCCAATGATTGCTTCACTGCTCAACCACCCACACCTTTCAAACTAACAACTCCTTTCCCAATTTCGGTCTTACAACTGGAGCCAAATACCTTAAATTTATAGATCGCATATCTTAAATCCCGCCTTTGACTCACCCTCTTCCTCGGCTGCACGGTCCTCTGCCCCTATTTCCGATGCCGTTTCGTTTTCTAACTTTAAATTGGCCCGTTATGCAACCTTTAACCTAAGAGATAAAAAGATGTACGAAAACATGCGTCTCTTTCCCTTCTATCCCCACGAAAAATCCGATACTGTTCACTTTGAGGGAAAAACCAAAGCAAACGTCATCTTAATCCAACAAGAAGGCCTCCCTACTGACACAACTAGTCTCAGAAATCTTTACAACAGGTACCACCAAATTTTCAACACACCTCCCCAAAAGGTTGCGGATGACCTCGCTGGTTTCCGAAACTATGTACACTCATGTATGTATGTATGTACTATGTACACGCCGATCTGATCATGATAAATGTTTTCGTTTCTAACTTGCCTTCTTTGTCTGTATCTCAATCACATTCCCATACTCTAAAAACTCCCTCTTACATTTTACTACTAAAACGTAAATCTATTAATACCCGTGCTGTTTTGTCTAAATCTCATGGCCTTTCTTTCGACGTCTATGTTCTTACAGAAACCAATCTGATTCCCGAAATAAAGAGCCAGGAGCTATTCCCATCTTCTTATAATGTCATTTTCACGTTAAGATTGATGATCCTTCCCTCGTTGATCTAATCCTCGAAACATTTTTTATATTCGGTTTTCGGTATGTCCATCAGTTCTTCTTGCGACGAAACGCGTTCCCCGTAGTTGTTTTTTAGCTCGATTGAACAGAAAAAAGTCACAGGGAGCCAAATCAGGTGAATTCGGTGGCTGTTGGATGGTATTTGTTGCATTTTTCGTCCAAAAATTACGAATAATGATGGCACCCCAGTTTCTGGTGTTCCACAAGATAACCATTCAGGTCCCCTTCTTTTCATTTTAACTAGAAATGATCTTGGGAGGATTATGAAAAACTGCCAGGGGGCAGTTAGGAATCAGTTTACGTCGACGACACCAAAATCTCCAACACTATTTCTTCATCCCATGACTCTATTCTCCTTGAAGAAGACCTTGATAGATTTTCCATTTGGTGTCTCAAAAATTACTAAAGCTAAATGTTTCCAAATGCCAATCTATGACTTGTTCACGTAAGTCCTATCAATCTCCTCCTCGGCTTTATTTTCTGCATGTCCAACCTATACCCCGAGTTCTGTCCCTTTGCGACCTTGGAATAATGTACGATAGAGATAGAGATAGAGATCATCCTTAAAGCAAACTCATCACTTCGTTTTATCAAACGGTGGTCACAAGAATTTTCTAACCAGGTCACCTTACATTACCTTTGTCCGGCATCTTCTCGAATATGCCAGCCAAATGTGGTCCACCTTTCAGCGAGTTTTCTTGGGAGCATGGGATGATAAAAGAGGTAATGAGCCATAGTCGGTGCTAAATTTCTGGAAGGATTACTTCCGCAGTACATTTAAGGGCGATGACGACTAACATTCCGGAAAAGTGGCACAGACCTAAGATTGCGGGGATTGGTGTTAAAAGAAATAATTTGAAGTAAGGAAGGACAATCGATATTACCTACTAAAATTTGATGAATAAAGAGAATGTCGGCCACTTTTCGGCGTATAGAAAGGGGTTGTAAATTTATAAGTTTCAGCCGGTCAGTGTAAGTGGTAAGTTTTGGTTATCATCCCAGGGAAGAAGAAGAAGACCACGTAAAGCAAACCGTAAAAACCTGCGTTGAACAGCTTCTATCCGGAGGATGTGAGTTCTGTAGTAGGGTGACCAAACTTGGCTGGCATATTCAAGAAGAGGCCTAACAAAGGTTATGTGAAGAGATTTGGTAACATAAGAATTGGAAAACTCCTTAGACCAGCGCTTGATAAAGCCAAGGGGAGAGTTGGCTTTTTTTATTATACTATCAACGTGAGAACGGAAATTGAGTTCCTTATGGCAGATAACACCTAAATCACGCAACTCATTCACTAAGGGAACAGGCAGATTAAAGATTAGATAGCGACGAGGTGAAGTAGGGAGGCGTTTACGGGTATAAGTTATAGCCTGACACTTATTGATGTTATGCTCAAGAAAATTCTTCTGAAACCAAGTACAAAACCTGTCTACTTGCTACTTGCTGCAGAAGTAGGCTGTCTGAGGAATATGATATATATCTAAATATTTTCATATCATCTGCGTAAACAGATATGTATGAATTTTTAATGATACAAGCAACATCATTAATGGTCAGAATAAATAATAAGGGACCAAGGTGGCTGCCTTGGGGGACACCAAAGGAGGCTTTAATTGGGTCAGAAACCATGGACCTAAATAGAACATAGCAAAGTCGTTCACTTAAATAGGATTGAACCCAAGTTATAAAGTTTATCTGGAAACCAAGGGCCTTTAATTTTAGAAGGATTATATCATGAGAAATTCTATCAAAGGCTTTGCTGAAATCGGTGGCAATCACATCAACTTCATTTCCAGATTCCAGTGCACATAATGTGCTTGATACGAGTTCCGTTAGGTTGGTGGTCGTAGATCTGCCTTTGAAAAATCCGTGCTGGTTTAGGGAAACAATAGATTTACAATGGAAAAGCATTATGTCATAGATAATGCTCTCAAAAAGCTTAGGTATGCAGGACAACTTAGCAATTGGTCGATAGCTGGAAATATCGTCTTTTCTACCTTTTTTATGTAGGGGAATAATAAACGACTTTTTCCAGGTTGATGGAAATAATCCCTGGATGATAGAAAGCTGAAAGAGAGCATGGGCTAGATGCATTTGGCATTTCTTTAAAAGAATCATGTAACTGGTCGCGTACCTTGATGACATTAAAATCAAAAGCGAAATAAACCGGCTGTGGAAATTAATTCCAAAATTCGTTTTCTGTTAACGAAACTTTTAAAATATTTTGATTGAGCATATCATGCGCCGAACTTTCAATAAATTTATATCCACGTAGACTGGTTGCGACTTGGTGAAGGTACGGTATAAAAAGGTGTATGGCATTGATCCAGAAGAGATGTGGTTTTAAGAGGATAGCTACCAATAGCAACTCCAGTCATCGATTTAATGAATTCACAGTTTAGTGTGTTTATTACAAATGTCCCTTAGGAATTTTTCTTGAAATAGGTCAAAGAAATTACTAAAACTTGACCCTGTTTAAAATAGACAGAGAGAAATCCTAAAAATACCACAATTGTTCCTTTTGAATAACACTCTATCTGATTAAAGATAAATAATCGTTTCTTTGTATAGGTAGGTACATAATTTTGTTAGGATGGCGCATTTAAAAGATTAGATCAAAACGTCTTAGATTGATGGTGTTCTTAAAAAAAAAAAAAACATCTTCAGTTTATCTTTTATGTATTGTACCTGATAGCGCTTTAGATTTAGAAGAACAAGTATTTTTTACCTAGTTTATCTACAGCTTAATGTACAATGACGCAATGCGCATTGGTTCAATACGCTCATATAAACAGCACTTCAAACCGAAGTGAAATGTTCAATGCGGTTTGAAGTGGTGTTTATATGAGCGTAAATGTTCAATGCGGTTTGAAGTGCTGTTTATATATGAGCGTATTGAAGCCATGCGCATTGAGTCAATGCGCTATAACCTGTCATATAAACTAGGTATTCCGATAGATTGTTTCCTCGCACCACAGATATAATGCAAGTAATAGCAGATGACAAAAAACAAGGAGCACACTAATTAGAAAGAAAAAGTGCAGCTCGAAAACTACCATCTACTACTCACCCATCCGGCAGTGCTTAAATAGTACAATATTTTTGCATTTCAGTTTCATTTCCAGTTGCACCCACTCCTAAAACAACAGCATCCTTTTTCCTGGTGAGCATCAACCGGTAGGATTCAGTGAAAAAGTGAAATAAATTTCACTTCTCCTAACCCAATTAAAGTAGGACTAATTATCTTAAGAACCAATTAGATTTGCCTTATCTGTCGTAGTACCTACTACAAAAGAAGCGCCCGGCTGGTTGGTCGTGCAGGAGAAAGAAAGACAGGAAATGTTTCGCCGCTAAGTACACACTATCCGTAGAACAGCTGCTCTATGTAGACAATATAAAAAAAAATAGTAAAACGAAAAAAAAGGGACAAAGTGTAGTACGAGTATCTTTAAATGCAAAGTCGTTATGTTGGACCGTGGAGTATGCATTCAATGGATCCACTGAAGGAAATGCACATCTTTTATCTCATCCGAAGAACGGATATCAACGCCATTCCTCCCAGGCAAAGGTCAGGGTTCGATGAATGGATAAAATGTATTTGTGTTTGCATTAGTTGTATTCATAGAGAATGGAAGAAAAACTAGCAACTCGTTGAAATCTCATTATTTTAAAGCAGAGCAGCCTGAAGCAACAGTTGCGTCATTCCCAATGAAAAAGTCTTTCCGAGACAGTTCTTCTTCTGAAACTACCCTCTCTCGGCTCCCAAAACAGGCAATTGTGAGATATTGATTGAAAATGCACTTTCTTTATTGGACATCATGAGTACGATTGTGGGTAGAAAATAGTAATTGCACTTAATCAGTTGAATTGTGTACACCTACAAATGTATTTACTCGTCCATACATACTCCTACATACATATGAGATAGACAATGCATGATTGTTGGTCTATTTGAACTGTGATAAAAATCAGCACAAGAATTTTTTTTCTTGAATTCTTCCTGTATTCGTAAGTTGGTTTGTCATCTGTAAAACGCAGAAGAGACCCAAAGGTTACGCCATAAACTGAAACTAGCTTGTCCTTATTGTAATGTTATTCGGCTGCTTACTTTAAATTGGGGTAGGCTGTTTTACGAGCCATTCTATCCGGTAATAAAAGTAAGAGTAAAAGCAACAACAAGCTTTTAGGCATTCGCAATAGTTTGATACTTAAACGAAAGTTAAATTCTATCATCTGGCCGAATCAATGTAGCATTCGTATCTTGGATTTTTGTATAACTACTCGTATATACATAAAGATGTGCGCATTTATCATTCTCTCCTTTCCCCTGCCTTGTATACGGGACATACCATCACTTTGGCTTGCATCATTTATTTTTAAACCTCCTATAGAATATTTCTAGAACTTAACGCATTGGGTAGAAGCCGGACAAGCTATTTTACCATTTGCCACTCTTTGATTCCATTGAGCTGGAACGCTTAACAAGCATTTTTCTCTTCACATATGTATATAGAGTCCAAGATCGCACTAATGTGGATCTTTTGGTGTTAGCGCAGGACGGTGGTGGCACCTCACGTAGTTTAATTTTTCGCTCAAGGGCCTATTGTATGCATTACCTATTCTAATAAGGTAAAATAGCAAGCATCTTTTATCAAATGTTGTCTTCTAATTAAACAGACACGTTCTATTTAATGTGGCTACTTTAAAAGGTTCAAAGTCAATAAATCTTCTTCGCAAAGCATGCACATCCAGCATGGTTCAGACATGTTTTCCATCGAACCGCGGAACATAAAGGTTCGGCCATATAACGTTAGCCGGACCTCTAATAAATTTTTTTTGTTTTTTTTGTGGGTTGCTGCGAATTCTAGTAATCGGAAGTCGCTGTCTATGTCTTTATGTGGAGGCTATACTTCCCTTATAGTCCACTAAGATAGTCTTTTCTTCGAATTTTTGTATTAAATCCTCTGTACAACCACACTCGGGACAAGCTACGTGGGCACTGTACAAGAAGCCATTTAAATTTTCCTTGATACGGTCTTTTAGATTCGAGGTGTATGCACATATAAGTCTAATGTTCAAAAATCTGACTCCTATGCGGATAACAGCAAGGCGATTGGTTATGGGTTTAAAGTCCATAGGTTGAGATAGAATAAAACCGGTTTCTACGTCGAATCCGCATCCCTGCATGTGTGGTTTTTTATTGCAAGCAGTTCACTATCTGATGCTTGTGTCACCTCTGTAGCGGATTCGCTTGCTCACAGTTGATTGAGATAATTTTTCCCCTGAATAACTCTTCCTAAATTTTATAACGCATAAATTACCAATGAGTTTGAAAAAAATATTTTATCCTTTTGTGCTCTGAAATTCACCTAGGTGTCGTTTTACAGATCCGGATATTTAACACCGACTAGACAATTAAATTCAGCATACGCTCGCGGAGTATCTATAAATGGTATTCTGCACTTTCTATTAATTACATTTTTAAAAAAATTATTCATGAGTCGACATTGTGATATTGTGATTACGAGTACTTAATCATCACCGGATTCTTTACCTTAGTGGCTGCCAATTTAAGGAATCTGAGTATTTTATTTACTACTTGTAATCGGTGGCAATACTCCAATTTACTGATCTTAGATGTATTTAAACAAGACACCGGCTTGGCAGAGATCTAAGCATTCAGCAGCCTCGAAATCATAGAGTACAGAGTATGTGATCTTTACCATCCAGCTCTATCCTCGAAGTACTACGCTAAACTAAACAACTTACTAAGCACAGTTCAACTGTATTTTGCAATCTGTTCTATTTTTGGCCCAAAAGAACTCCTCATCATCTTCACTCTGAAATCACGCTTCAATGTATAATAGGTTTTCATAGCTATCACCTTGTTTACATGCAATTATCTAACCTTTGTGAATCATTATATATAAATTAGATAAACCGTCTGAAATATAGTTTAATCTTTGATCCCAAACTTTTATTACGAGTACTAATCAATGTTAAAAGAAAATCACAGAACTACTCTTCCAAATTGAAGCTCGTCAATATGTTCGCTGATGATCGCGGAGCCATCTGATTAATACTTTAATACTTTAGCTAGTCGTGCGCTAACCACTCCGAAGTTGACTACAAATCATTGACTTTCGTGGAAATTAATCCGGAATTAATGAAAGGATACATTGAAAAACTTAAGGACGAATACCCTGCTGATCCGGAAGCTTTCCCTGTCATCATTTTAAAAGAATGTGTGAATTACTTCGCACAACCTTCCACAGCTTTTATTCAGTTCTCCATTTCTCAAACAAAACGCTTTCAATTTGACTTTGTGTGGATTACTTTCTACTTAATAGAAGACACTACAGTGTTCTATTTAGGTCTACACTATCTAAGCCCATAAAGGCCCCGTTCAGCGTACCAGGAAGCCATTCCAGCCCCCATAGAATTTACGATATTAAATACGAGTATATATGAGTATATGCAGGTGATATCAAAATCTTTCGGCACATTTCGTCTCCCTCTCACTGGTTTTCGCTGCAAGAAGGCTTTCAATTTGGTGCGAAAAAAATTACCTCAAGCTTAACGTAAATAAGAAAAATACCAAAATACTTTATGCTCTCGTTGCGGGGAAAGTCGAGAAATAATGCTGAAGATGGCGTGTCAGCAATAGTGAATAGAACTTCACAGTCGATTACTATGATAAAAAATAAATAAAATACGGCGACGTTTTTTGAACGCTATAAATTTAGGTTTATTTGAATTCAAAGGTCTCAATTCGAATAAATACAAATTGTTTTACTCCTTGCAAGAAACCTTGGTGGTATTATGTACGAGTATATACCACCTCAGCTGTAAATTATATGGTCGTTGACCTTGGCCGTGAACATGTTTACTTTGGTGTTGGCGTTATATAAATTTGATTTTCTTATAATTACTACATACATACTATATATTCAGGAAGCTCACACTGTGCGAGAGTAAGCACGCATATGTTGCGATTTGGTTTGATCTCCTTCCTACACAATTCGCCCGATTTCCATCGTAATTAGTGCGACTAGTTACAACAGTGCTCTTGATTATTAAGCGATCATCCTCGTGTGATGGAAAATAACCCGATGGTGCACCGACAATTTGTCATCGGGGACTTTTGACATTTATATTATTGTGTTGGGAAACCAACATTTTATCTGTACTATTATAAAATTGTAATGAAGATACATTGTATATTGAAGATATTTAAAAAAAAAAAAAAAAAAAAAAAAAACACTTGGGTTATGTCATACGGATGTGTCTGTACCCAAATCAATTTGTTTTTCGTTTTCCGTCCGTCTGTTTGTCCCACCATCACTGCTGAACCGATTCTAACAGGATTTTCACTGTTTAATAGTACATTTCTTAACTTAAAAACTGCGATATAAGCTTTTGTCTTAAGTGATCTTCGCCGGGTTGTGATTAGATTTTGTAGCACTTTACAACGAAGTAAAATTTAAATAAATTGGATGCACCGTCTATGAGTAAACGATGCGCAAGGTTAAAAAAAAATTTAAAACCATTTAGTAGTTTGACCGCTGTGTGGAATAGTCGGATAATTTATGAATTTGATTAAGAACCACCTTCAAAAGTATATAACTTTGAAGTTTCATATGTAGAGATCTCGCGACAAAGCCTATGATTGATGGGAATGTCAGTTGTGCGACAGTGCTGGTGACATACCAGTGTTCCAAGTCGAAGAAAAGGATTTTTAGGAAACTTTATGACATCAGTATTCACAAGAAATTTATTTTTTCAAATGGAAGACATCCATTTGCTCAATATGGACTTCCAACTCCACACGCTCCCATCAATATGGCAACTAACCGGGAACGAGTTATGATCCGGCTACACTCGTAACTCTAGCACCTCAAAACACGCTGCTGAACACTGGCAGATTTATGAAGAAATTATTAGAAATATTTTCTCTAATGAAGACAAAATAATCATAAATTTGCTGCTTAATAAAGTATGAAGTAAAGACATCGCAGCCACTTGGCTGTCCGGTGGCAAAACGACACATTCCTGTTTAAAGATTCCTCTCAATTTATGGAAAATTAGCGACATTTTAAAGAACGGCTTCCATATTCATTACAGGTGCTCTGCGTACCACCGCTACGACAGGATTGGACACCTTTTTACACCTAACACCGCTTGATTTACGAATTAATAAACTTGCTAACAACAGTGCGATACGGCTCACAAATCTGGGTTATTTCAAGACATGGCACAATCCTAACTGAGCTACTGCTAGGCAATCCAATTCTAACTGATGAAATTCCTTCCTTGGTCGACTTCCACATTCCGTATGTATAATATAACCGGAGAGGGAGGACTGCCAAAAAAATGCATTAATCAGGTCGAATGAAATTGAAATTTTCACAGATGGCTCAAAAACAGAGAAAGAAACAGGTTTTGGTATCTTCTCAGAAGACCCAGAACTAAGAGTGTCTATAAGGCTACCGGACGCAAGCAGTGTCTTCCAATCAAAGGTTCTGGCTGTCTTCAAGGCGGCTGAGCTAATGCAGATGAGATCGGTATCCGAAAGAGATATCGCTATCTACATCGATAGCCAGGCCGCACTCAAAGCAATGGAAATAACCAACGTCAACTCTGATACAGTCAGGGGTTGTCGCACAGTGCTCAAGGCACTGTGTCAGGACACCGCGATATTAAAAGAAATGAATAAGCGGACGAGCTTGCAAGAAAAGGAGGACTACTTGACAATAGTGAAGTCGCCAACATCAAACCACCTCTTTCCATAATGAGGGGCACTATCGAGGAAAAAATCACAAAGACTGCCAACTTATGGTGGTAAAGTCTTGGAGGACACAGGTTATACAAGGCTCTTGGCCGCTTTTTGACAGAAGTTAAAAGTTAATTAAATTAAACAGGGATACGCTTAGGACAGTAAAGGAATCTTGACAGGACACTATCTCCTGCGGCACCGCGCAAAGAGCCTCAAATTTTAGATACGGATATCTACAGATTCTTCTGTGATCTGCAAGCTGTTGAGGACAGAAGAACATTGGGAAATACCTTTTCGAAAACTTATAGGAAATGGACAGCACGAAGGCCTTATTGGCTTTTACAAGAAAATTGGGTGTTTCACCCCTGTTTAACTTAACCTAACCTAGATACAAGTGAAAGTCCCTTGTGAAACATCTGCAAATATAGCCACAAAGCATCAAAGCCTTAGTTCTCATTGTTTGGGACGAATTCACAATGGCGCACAAAAAATCGGTTGAGGCTGTTGATCGGACCCTTCGTGACACTCGTAGTGACAGTGATGGGTGGCGCCAGATTTTTATTCTCTAAAGGCTCTCGTCGATCTGCCCCCGATGTTCCCAGGGGATGGCGGGCAGATGAAATAAACGCTTACCTCAAGCGTTCTCTCCTCTGTTTGGATTTTAAGAAATATTTACTGAATTAAAATATGCACGCCATTCTGACAGCCAATTCACAGTTCAATTATCTTCCGTCGTTCTATTGTCGGTGGGCAAATCCTGTTAACGATACCAACGAAAAAATCTCACTACCCTTTAAATTGTATAACACTGTATCGACAGTATATAAACTTATCTGTAATGTCTATCCAAACATTGCATATATAAAAGGGAAGGAAGAATCTTGGTTTTGTGAACGCAGTACTTCCATCCTAATATAGAGATGTTCTAGACGGAATCAATGACGTAATTCGCCATCAACTCTGTGGTAGAAAAAAAACAGACTACCCATTACCGACCGGAGTTTTTAAATTAAGTCTGGCCACAATGCGCGTGAGTTGAAGTTAAAAGTTGGGGCATCTATAATGCTCATGCGCAACTTGAATCGAACTCCCCGCGCTCTGCCAGATGCTAATTCGATCAGCGTAGACCACCGAACACCTGAATCGCCAACGGCCAACTCTACGTCACCTGTTCGGTGGTCAGGGGCTACTCGAATCTCCTCATTTATGCTCCCTAGAACCAAACAAGTAATGTAGTATACAGAGAGACCTTGATTTAAAGTTAACTCCATACCGTTCTGTATGTTTTGATTCCCACCAGCATGCAGCGGATTGAGCACACTTCATTCCCAGCGTCTCTGTTCACTAAACAATGTAATCTGGGTGTTAGTGACGTAAAAACTGGAACTATTTAAACATTTACCTTCACATCCTTATTTTACGGGTTAACACAGCACATTGGCCATACTTAATATAATATGTGGCACTTTGAATGGAACATAATTTTTAATTATCACCCAAATGTCGAATGGATCGCACGTAAATATAATAACTTAAAAAATACATGACTCCAATCAATAAGTCGGTTATCTAACTGCAGATAAGAGTAATTAATGCTGGGAAAACTCAAACTGAAACCAGTTATAGAAAAATTAAAAATTACAATTTAAACAAGAGGTCGTGCTTATAGAAGGTGGTTGTAGGCAACTGATCACGTTGCCCACGATGAACACCCACCTTATCGGTAAAATGTGTGCCAATAGTTCTATTAATCGAATACAATTAAGTGGACTGGAGAATGATCGATATAATTGTTAGGTCTACAAATATACCAAATAAAAAGATCGGAGGTGGGAGGGAGACTTTAACTTCACAAAGATATAGTGAATTTGACATCCGTTAACCGACTTGAATTTAGATTACATCTTTATTCGTTATTTAGGTAGCAACACCATTTACTCTACCTATTCTATCCCCTCGAGATCGCCTTTAACGATATGATTTATAAAACTCATTACTAGCGCGTTTATTAAAATACAATTCAGTGACACAAATAACATCAACCTTACAACCTTTGAAACAAATCTCTAAGCTCATCAAATTACACTTACCGGAATGTTTATTATTGAACGAATATATGTTGTGAGAAATCGTCTTTATAGCTGTTACTAATTTGCAGCAAAAAGGAAACGGCAAGCGCTTAACTCTTCAAGAGATAAGTTCTCTTATACATAACATTAAACAATAAAAGTCAGGAAATATATACTATGACTATGAAAAATATACTGTGGGTGGCAGTGGCTCAAGTGGTAGTGTGTTGGCTTCCAAATCGGAAGGTTCGCTGTTCGAATCCCAGCCTCGTCCGAAAGACATTCTTTTTTTCAGGCAACTTAATTCACGTAAGACGAGTGGTTGCCTCTAATACAACAACAAGTCCAATTACACTAATAATTTAGTCTCCCCATTAAATGTTGAATGCCACCCATGGAGCGAAATAACCACTGAGCCCAAAAATCTTTCTTTCTCTCTCTGTCCCATTTTCCTTAAAAACTTAACACGTGCTCAGGCATTTTAAGTGTATTAATACCCATTTGAGTGTTAAGTTCTTTAAAAAAAATAATAATAAAAATACTATGACCCGGACACTACAATTGGAGATATTAAGTGGTATCAAGGAAAAATTAATTAGATATACGAGTAATTATGTTACATAAAAATATGTAGAAAGTATAAATAACAACAAAAATAAATGCGAATTTGAGAAGAAAAAAGAAAAGAACACATGATAGCAAACTACGTCTTACGTTGGTTGATTACCTCAAAGTCATCTAGGGTTGCGTAAAATGTCCTATCGGATTTATGCCCATGTGCCGTAAGATATTTCAGATACGGCCATGTGAATATTTAGTAAAGAGCTTTCGGTCACACAGATATTTCCATCTCATTCCTATCAATCGTATTTCTTTCTCACATTTGTCGGAATTGTTAGACTGTATGAATATCCTGAGAAATTCGAAAAATGTATTGGTAAGGAATCAATTCAGTTCTAAGCCAAATAACAGTGTCAAGCGTTTACTTGGAGATTTTACAAATAAATCAAGCAGGAGTTAAAAGAGAAACCAGCTCACTATAATTATTATCATCGATCTTAAAAGAGCTTTTAAACCTTGTGCCATGTAAACATGCTAAAGCAGCTGCGAAGGTACGAGCACAGTTATTATCTTGGCTTTAAAGTATGTAAGTGTGTAACTATATAATATCGTACAAAGTTCCTTAGATTTGTGTATAACAAGTATCTTAATTTGCGGATTAAAGGTGTACCCAACTAACTAAATGCTTCTGGTTATCTATAATTGATTAGTTTTAAAGTGGCTTTGACCCTTCTTCTGATTTCATTGTAAAATCTCGCTCGTTGTTTGAAAGGCTATAAAACGTTATCATTAACGCTTAATGGAATTTTAATTATACGGATAAGGAGGCAAGCGTAAGGTTGTAAATTGGTAAATTCGAAGTGCGTGTAAATTAATTCGGATGATGAGAGCTTGAGAGAGTAAAGTGTTTCAATGCGAATATGAAAGTGTTTATATGATATTTTAATGCGGTTTCGAATTTTCAATACGGTTTATAAACAGGAATGAACGAATGCGTATTGAGTATTTCAATGCGGTTTGAAGTGGTGTTTATATGAGCATATTGAAACAATGCGCATTGAGCTATAATATAAATTAGGTATCTCTCAATTTTCTTTCGCTCATTTTATATTCGGTTTTGGATAATTTCATATAAACACCACCCTTTATATGCGTATTGAACGAACGCACATTAAGCTGTCATATAAACTGGGTAATAGTAATTCTTAATAGTTGTAGACACCTAGCTGTTCGAATGTTGTCGAATAACTTATTAGCAGAAAGTCTTTTTTCACTTGGTACCGTTATGACGCTGGAGTCTCTACTTCAAGTTCTATAAATTAAACTTATTTCCGAACAAAAATCCTACCGACTGCGCCTATTTTATTATAATGTTTATTTACGGCAGTTATGAGTATCACACTTTAATTTTAACCTTTTTTATTTTAAAATAATAACACTTGTTTCATTCTCATAACAAGGTTTAACTTTATTAATTGAATATACAACTTCATTGAGCGGAGGTCTGCGGAGAACTGGTTGGAAGACTCAACCATTACAAACACTAATCGTAACTTAATGGTCTAAAACTAATTATCTGATAATATTGGAGAGAATTGTAGTATGAGCAAGCTCAATCGCACATTTAATGTTTGATCAACAAATGACAAGTGTAGCGATGAACTAAATTACTCGTGTAATTGGTTTGACAATAATATATAACATTATCATCCAGTTTAGGTCTCAAGAAGTTGCTTATCATCGATCTGTAGCGCTCTCCATTGACGGTTATGGAAATGCGAGTTTCGTTGTGGAAGAATTACTATACGGATCGCCAGAACAAAATACGGACCAAACATTGACTTTCTCGGAATGCATTTTGTGCTGGTGTAGCTCGTGTGCATTGGTATCGGCCCAAATCCGACAATTGTGCTTGTCCACACATCCATTCATCCAAAAATGGGCCACGTCCCTAAAGATGATTTTTTTTTTGCGAAATTCGGGTCAACATCAAACCGCAAATTTGATGATTTGTAGACGTTGTTCAACACCATAACCTTCCATGGTGATTTGCCATATATTTACTACTGAACAATTCGCAACAAATTTGACAAATGTTGCTTTAACAGCATGTTCGCAATAACCTAACAAATTTCGGGCGTCCATATTAAGAGATCCTATATATCTCAAAATGGCTGCGTCTCAAGTGTTAAACGAAGGTTTAAACAGCCGAACGCAGTTGTTTACTATTTACAATTCTGTTGCTTTTCTCAAACACTCTTACTTTAACTTTTTTTTACTTTTCTTTATCTCTTACTTACCCGTATTCCAATATAGCACTACACGTAACTCACATTTCAAATTCCACTGTAAAACTGACTTGCATATCTTACTGGATGCTAATATTTATATTCCCCAGACACCTTTCGAGAACATTCTGCGCCAACCAGCGTTCCATACATCTTTTCATTTTGGTAAAATATTCGCTAAATACTCGTATTTCCATTCCCATTCCCCAGTGGTTGAATCGAAAGGACGACGCCTTGCAGGTTGATGAATTGGTCGGGTGTCTCCGGTGTCAATGTTTTGTTGAACAAGTTGTTAATGTCTATATTCTCCGTCTTATGTAGCAAGTATTGAATATCAGCATACTCACCGATTAGTTTTTCTACCAAGGTACGCTGCTCCCGATCCAGATTACAGAGGCTGAGAATTTTGAATCTTTATTGCACGATTTGTTTCCGTTGTGGTCGATATAGCCTCAATAGGTGCACATTTTCCCACTATCTCTATTTTTAACTTTTTCACTTTTATACTGAATGTCTTTGGTATCTCCATGTTTCCGTATTTCAGGGTTTGTGCCCCAAAGTCCACTACTAGTCCATGTTTTTTCAGGAAATCTGTACCAATGATACAGCGTCGTATATGTCAGCCACCAGAAAAACGTGAGACAAGGCTATTCCGACCAGGTGGAATTTTATGCTGATTTTGTTTCTCCCGTAGCTTGATTGCGCCCGTGACACCGGTGTCTATTGTTGCCATCCATTTTTCATTTCCACTGACTACTTCTACTACATTGAAGGCTTGCATTGCATCGTTTGCTAGCGAGACCTGGACGATGGTCCTGGGGCCGTCGACTCCTGCTACCAACTTCTGCCCCGCGAAGTTGGTGCTTAAGCATTTCCCGACTGATGGCTTCGGGAAGGTTGACCAGCTTCGTGATAGCCGAGTCTACCGGTTTCTTCTTCTATTTGCTTGTCAGCACAGTGATAGCAGCCTTTTCGTCGCACCGGTTCTTTAGACTGCCTTTGAAGATGGCATATTTTATTGCAGTTTCAGCAGCGCATTCTTCGTTTATCCCGTGGATTATCTCATTCCTCGGCACGAAGTCTTGCGCAGGAGCATTCAACACTCCCTGGCGAGATGTGCTACTTTGGAAGCCTGATTGCCTGCTTCCATCCCCAGAGCGAAGGTAGTGTTTCAGCAAGTATTCTTTTCCCGGTTACCCTTACTGCTGACTGTAGCTTCGAATCTGCGATTCCTCTAATGAATGCGTCCTTTGCTATTTCATTGATTGTTTCTTGGTCTGTGATGGGATATGACAAATGTAGCAGTCTACTGACGTCTTCCTGGAGCTGTTGCAGTGTTTCTCCTCGTTGCTGCATTCGACTTTGCAATTGAATCTTGTAAACCTTCCGCATGTGGCTATACTCAAACTGTTTCTCGATAGTCTTTATGCTTTTCGATGTTTGTAACGATTCTGCTGCAGGACCGTGTAAGGTCATTGCTATGGCAAAGCATTTCTACTCATTATCCCAGTGGTTCGCACAAGCAGCCATTTGGAACAATGAGATCTTGCTATCTTTTCTTCTTGGACCGCTTAAAGAACATTCTAGCCGTTTCTCTTTTCGCACTGTGTCGAGCTCTTTTGCCAGTTGCTCAACTTTGCTGTCCATTTTTTCTAGTTTTTCATCAACATCCTTCTCTATTCAATCAAATTTGTCATCGATTTCTTCGAACTTTTGCTGCAGAATGTTCTTTTGTTCTTCCAGATTATTCTTTTGTTTATCCATTTTCTGTTTAAGGCCCTGCAGGCTGTTCTTTTGTCCAACTAGGTTTTACTTTTGTTCGAGGCTATTCTTTACTCGTCTAGATGTTCGTCCAGCTTTTGTTCGAGACTGTTCTTCTGTTCGTCGATTTTTGGATTTGCGTCATCGCAGCCGTGTCGTTGTCGGTACTTATCCATTCTTCCTCGTCAACATCAAAGGAGAATGTATCTGGATCATGTCCCTCGTTATTTCAAGCGTCCTGAAATCGGAGCATCAAGTCGCTCTTTCCTCTACTGGCGCTGAGGTTTCTCTTGTTCTCTTGTGAGTTGGAAGGAAGGCAATTCCAGGCGGCTAAGTCTTTAGGTGAACTGGCTGTGTCCAGTGCTTCGAGGTAGAATTTACCTAGACACGTTGACACATTTCGATGAAACTATTGCAGTCACATAGTATTGTATGTGTTCTGCTGTTTATACGTCCTCGTTGCACAATCTGTATTCTCATGTATTATCTTGTACTATGCAAATGGTCATCAGGTGTTTTTTTTTTTTGATACGGCAGTTCCTGGGAGAAAATCTGTGATTAGTCGAATCTGACTTCTATTGGGTTGTACCACATATTTCATGTGGTCCGATTTGCGCTGAGTCGGAAATAAGAAGTTCTCGGGCGAACATCTGTGCCAGAGCGTTAAATTCTCTTTTTTTATAAAATAAAGTGGTACGTGTGCTTGACGGGTGAGAATTTTAAAGTTCGTTACAAGTACCGTTATTTTTTTCTAAGAATTATTTAGCATGCTGTTCAAATTCGAACCCTCTTCCTTTACGAATTTAAAATGGGACATAATACGTCATTGGCAATGAAAAACATTAACGACGCATTTGAGGATGTAGCGGTAAACGAACGTAATATACGACGGTGGTTTGGAAAGTTCCGTTCGGGAGATTTCAGTCTCGAAGATGAACCATGTGGGAAGCCGGAAACGTTAGTTGACGACAATGTTTTAAGATCAACGATGAATGCGGACCCAACGAAATCGTTGCGGGAGATCGCACAAAGCATGGGAGTATCCCCAATGATAATAAGTCGACACCTTTCTCTCATAGGAAAGATAAAAAAAATATTAGATTTTCAATTTTTACTATAAAATCGGACATTTCATGTGGTACTTAATTGTAGTAGTTGTTTCGTTTTTTTTGTGGCAACTGTTTGCCATAAACTTTTTGGCTTGTTTGTTTTCTTTGGTTTCCCTAGAGAAATGGAGCTTCTTTTTCTCTAATCAGGTTTAAATATTTCCTTTTATGGAGTTTATTGATGGCCCACAGAATGGTCTTGGCATTATGAATTGAGATGCGGATCCTCTTCTGGGTAGTTCGTCTGCTTTTTATTGCCTTTTCTCTACTATGTCCTGGCACCCAAATAAGATGAACTTTGTTTGTGATGGCCTGTAGTTATAGGAGTTGAAGGCAATCCCAGACCAGTTTTGATTTTATTTCAAAGACGTTAATTGCAAGTAGGGCTGTTGTGCTGTCGGAGAAAATGTAAATGTTTTTGTTTGTTACACATCTGTTTAAATTCTCTCGAATGCAAAGTTCTATTTCATGGATTTCAGCCTGAAATACGGAGCTGCTTGTATCCATACTGGGATGTAGGGATGTTTTAGTGCGAGGACGTACACTCCGGCTCCAACTCATTCATTTGTTTTAGATTAGTCTTTGGCAAATTTTGTTTTTTTTCTGTTCCCTAACTGGGTTGGTTGGTCTGGAAAAGTAACCTTAAATTTGTGCCGAATGTTATATCGTGGTATTCATTTATCTACAATATTAAGTGTATTCTAAGTTCGTTTTTCCTGAATTCATAAAGGACTACAGTATGAACTAGTTTGGAATTAGATTCATTTTCTATGATGAGCATGTAGACATTTACCATTGCTTATTTCATAAGTTCTAGATGAAGTGGTGGGATGTTTAGGATAACATGCCATCATTGCTGAGTAGTTCATTAGCTATGATGGACCATAGTAGGGGTGATAGTACTACTCCCTTGGGGCATCCTTTCTTAGCTTTCACACTAAGCTTACTGCTGCCTAATGAGGCTTTTATTGCCTTATCCTCTAGCATACATTTTATCCATTTACATGTAGTGTCGTCAACTCCCATGTTTTGAATACCTCTGTATGTCTAGGGGAATTATGTATTTGCCAAATGCTCTTTCCATATCGTGTGTGGGTACAAAGATAGAACTTATTTCAATTACAATTTACAATTCAATTGCATTTCCGAACCAATTCCACTTTTCTTTATCTTTTACTTAAACCACTTTATCACTATTCACATTTCAAATTCCACGTTAGAACTGACTTGTAATTCTTGTGGGATGCTGATATATGGCGGATATATCATCATATACATCCAGCACTTACCACAAGCACAAGCTGACTTAATAAATACATACAATATACATACTTCTACAATTTTTATCTTTCACTTCTTTATCTCGTTTTCTCTGGCACAGACCATCGACCACGAGCTCCAGCCAATTTATCGTTTTTTTATAAAGTAGTGCTATTTCTTATCAATAAATTGCGCAAATATATTTGTTAAACTCTCTTTTATTGTGGACAACACTAACGGCAACGGATTACAATCAAGTCGCATTTTATCGTCCATAGTGCATCTTTTCGTTTGCGTCACAACTGCGCACATTCATGTCTCTTCAACACTCACCACCGCATGAACAATCCGGGAAAATTAATCCATCCTCCCCAGAGCTAGATCCAACTGCTGCTGCTGCCCAACCTGGACGTTCTTTCTTCAAAACCACAACGTTGAAGCCATCCACAACTGCAAATTGCCACCTTTCTGGAAAACCAATCCTGAACTGTGGTTCTTCCAAGTGGAGTCAATCTTTCAGGCAAACAACATCCGCTCCGACGCTAGCAAATACCACCTCGTAGTTAGTGCTTTCGGATCTGATGCACTCCAGGAAGTGTCAGATGTCCTGAGAGCACCACAGAACCAAGATAAGTATACGCATTTGAACACTCATCTTTTAAATCGTCTCTCTGACTCCGCAGATCGTCAACTTCATAAAGTCTTTGCTCAACTTGAGCTCGGTGATAAGAAACCGTCTCAACTTCTCAGACAGATGAGGAGCCTTGCCGGCGATAGAGCTTCTGAGGATGTGCTACGTGTCAGATGGCTCGCCCTGTTACCACAGAATGTGCAAACTACCCTCAAGTTTTTTCGAGCCATAACACTCGATGACCTTGGCAGCGGTGATACATTGATGGAAAATGGACACGACCCAGCTATCATGGCCACATCAACTTTCTGTAGGTGAACACCATCACCGACTCAACGCGTTTCTGCTTCTTCAACGAATACAATGAGCCAAGAACTCACAGAGATCAGAATCTCGCTGTCTCAGATGATTACACTCAACATGGAAATCCTCAATAATCTGTGCAAACTCTCTAGCAAGAATAGATCACGCTCATCCTCTCGACGTCGTATACGATATGTTTCACCGGCAACACCTGGTCTATGCTTCTATCACAGCACATGAGGGTTAACACTCGCAAGCCTCCATGTGGCTTTAATCAGTCATCGTAATCGGAAAACAAGATTCGCTGTCGCCAATACAGGCGGTAGGCGACAGCAACAGCAACAACTTCGTCACCGCGGAACACCGCCTATTTATCTTTGCTCGTCATACCAACATGAAGTTTCTGATCGACTCTGGTTCCGTTATCTCCATCATTCCAAGATCCCACATTAATCGCAACGCTAAGCCAACAGATTTTAAACTTTATGCTGCAAACAACACGATAATCGAGACCTACGGGCAGCAATGCATCACCGGCATCCGTCGTCCTCTCAAGTGGAATTTCATCCTCGCCAACATTAGAACAGCCATTATCAGAGCAGATCTCCTTAACTATTACAGCCTTCTCATTGACCTCAGGGGCGCTGTCTAATCGACCGACTGACAAAACTCACTGCATCCGGCCAACTGTGCACAGTCTACACTCACAGCATCTCCACCATCGGCCCAGCGAGCACTTATGGATCGACACTAACGCCTGCGTACAGGGAACTTCTTTGTAAGTATATCCAAATTACTAAGCCATCGCCTTTTCCTTCCACCAGAACGGATAATCCTTTCTCGCACCACATTGTCACCACGGGTCTATCAGTTGCAGAGCGCCCACGCAGGCTCACTTGCGACAAACTGAAGGCAGCCAAGGAAGATTTCGAGCTGCTTCTACAGCATGGTGTAATACGACCTTCCAGCAGTCAGTGGGCCAGCCCTCTGCATATGGTGCCCAAGAAACTAGGAGGCAGGCGCTCAACAGGCTTCTTAACAAACAGACAGTTCCGGACCGCTATCAGATACCGTATGTCGACGATGTCATACAGCACTGTCATGGGAGTAGCATATTTTCAACCATCGACCTAACTCGGGCCTACCATCAAATTCCAATAGCCGATGAAGATATAGAGAAAACGGCCATCACGACTCCTTTCGGCCTTTTCGAGTTTCTGGGAATGCCAACTGGCCTATGAAACACCACTCAAACGTTTCAGAGGCATATGGACAATCTCCTGAGAGATATTCCATTTGCCGCTTGCTACATTGATGACATAATCGTTTTCTCCCAAGACGAGGATCAGCACAAACATCATCTGGAAACTATCTTCCATATCCTACGCTATCACAAGCTTACCATCAACCCTGACAAATGCCAATGGGGCAAGGAACAAGTAACGTTTATGGGTTACACCATCAGCAAACATGGATTCTCTCCACCAGAAGATAAAGTTCAGGCAATCCTCTCCTACCGGAAGCCAGAAACTATCTCGGACCTCCGACGCTTCCTGGGCATGATAAATTATAACATTATCGCCGCTGTATCCCGCACGCTGCTCAGTTGCAAGCACCTCTCAACGACTATCTCAAGAATGCCAAGATAAGGGCAAGATAGATTGGACACTGGAGTCAGAGTCAGCGCTCAGAAATTGTAAGGACAGTGTTGCCTCTGCCGTAAGAATATCTTTCCTATCACCATCTTCACAACTAACTCTTCTTACAGATGCCTCGGATTTCGCCATCGGCGCCGCACTTGAGCAGCTACGAGTAAAAGATGATTTCTGGAAGCCACTTGGTTTTTTTCACGCAAGCTCAGCCCAGCGGAGGCTCGTTACAGTACCTACGACAAAGAGCTCCTTGCTGTCTTCACAAGCATCAAATTCTTCAAGCACATCCTCGACGGGCGATCATTCATCATCAAAACTGATCATTGGCCTCTTATATACGCTTTCTCTTAACGACCAGACAAAGTTTCGCCCAGACAACTCCGCCAACTGAGTTTCATCTCACAATTTAATACCGAGATAGCTCACATCAATAGCGAAGACAACGTCGAACGACAGAACGACGAAGAGCTTGAAGAACTCAGAAGTCGCTCCTCTCTTAAACTCCAGCAACTCATCATCGAAGAACATCCGCTCTACTGCGATATCTCCACCGGCCGAATTCGCCCATACATCCCGCAATCTCTCCGCAAGCGTGCCTTCGGTGTTGTGCATGGTCTCGCCCACATCAGCGGCCGTGCTACAGATCGCCAACTGAAGGAAAAGTTCATCTGGCCTGGAATTCGAAGCGACTCCCTGCGGTGGACACGCGAATGCCTCCCGTGCCAGAAGTCCAAGGTACAAAAGCACATTCGCAACAAACCTATGCACACAGTTGTTCCAGACAATCGCTTCGAACATGTGCATCTTGACCTCATCGAACTTCCACCAGTAAGAAGACTGCGTTACTGTCTCACGATGATCGACCGGTTCTCACGCTGGCCTGCGGCAACGCCACTTACTAACATCGAAGCGGACACAGTCGCTACGGCTTTTTACTCGAATTGGATTGCCTAAATCGGCACACCTTTAACCATCACAACGGACTAAGGGAAACAATTCGAGTCCAAACTCTTCATCCACACAACACCATATCGACCTCAGTCCAATGGCATCATAGAGAGATGGCATCGCACTGTCAAGTCCGCACTCATGTGCCATGCTCCAACACCCTGGCCTAATTTACTTCCAACAGTTCTCCTCGGCCTTTGAACATGTGTGAAAGAAGACCTTAAAACATCACCAGCGCAACTGCTCTTTGGTGCTGATTTAAGAATACCAGGAGAATTCTTTCTCACAGCAGATCTGCCAGCCAATCCTAATACATTCCTGGAGAAGTTTCGGGAGTACATCAGAAAGTTACGACCCACGCCGAAGGCTCATCACACCAAATCACGTTGTTTCATCTTGAAGGACTTGTTCACATGCTCGCACGTTTTCCTTAGAGTGGACGCTGTCAGACCACCACTAGATCTACCATACTCTGGCCCACACGAAGTCATCAAACGTGTTGACGACCGAGTTTTCATCATTCGCATCAACGGCACTGAAAAAGCTATCTCAACAGAACGACTAGAACCAACATTCATCGCCAAGACTTGGGTCCGAATCAGATCACGAATCAACTCCAAAAGCATTGTCTTCATCCCAGAATAACTCATCATCAACAATGGATAGGCCGCTTAAAACATACACCAAGAAGTCAGTTTCGTTCTCTGCCTTGGCCCCTGAAGGAGGAGAGGATGTGGCGGATATATCATCATATACAGTCACCACATACTACAAGCACAAACCGCAACAATAATTTCCTTTCTTATCATCGCAGGCAGCAACCCCTTTCACGACAACTGCGCTCTGCGGACTTAATACATACAATATTGTGATAACCACTAGCAGAAAATGTCGATACTGGAATAACAAAGTCTCGACTGGAGAGTGGAATCGAATTTTCTAGCAAATTGGAAGTTGTATTGGACGCTGGATGGCGAGGATCGTTCTCGAAGTATGTCATTCGAGTATAAATACCAGCATCCCCAAGGTATGCAAATCAGTTCTAAAGTGAAATCTGAAGTGTTAATTAGGAGAAGCGATTAAGTGGTTTAAGTAAAAGATAAGAAAAGTATAAGCGGTTGAGAAATTGGATTGTACTGAGAGAAACAATTAAATAGTGAATTGTAACCGTACTGAATAAAGGGATTTGTATTGAAAAGAATAAGTTCTATCATTTATACCCACACAAACATTTTACATATATCTGCAATTTTTATCTTCACTTCTTTATCTCGTTTTCTCTGGCACAGACCATCGACCAAGAGCTCCTGCCAAGTTATCGTTTTTTTTGTAAAGTAGTGCTATTTTTTATCAATAAATAATATTTGTTAACCTCTCTTTTATTGTGGTCAACACTAGCTTTTTCCACAGATATTTATACTCCCCTGACATCTTTCGAAAACTTTCCATTCTCCAATGGTTTAGACTTCTGCTATTCAAATATGGAAATCTTCTACTATTCAAATATTGATGACGCTGTTCACATTCAAACAGATATCAAATATTATTTCCTCAGGCGTAGGCCTGCTTAAAAGAAACGAAAGTGTACAATTTTGCTCCTTTGCCCAAAAGAAAGAGATATAAATCAAGCAATTGTATTTATTGTGCCTTTTTTGGCGTTAAAATAAAACACAATTTTACTTTAGAAAAATTTAGAATTTTTTATTGCACAAGTTGCTTCTTGTCGAGGCGTGCGGTATGACGGCTAACTTAACTCTAAACACTCTATTCCATATTCTCCTTCAATATCCAATTCTATTCCTTTTTCTTCAAAGAATCACGAGAGACCTCTATAAGTGATATTACAAACAATTATTTACAAACGCCATCTTCCAGTGGCCTCTACATCACCCCCCTTCCAGCGTAATGCGTAATCTAAGTTGTCCTGTCAAATAATTACATCAGCTGTCTTTGAAAAATGGTTTAATTCTGTCGATTGACACTGATATTGTTTTGTTATGTTTTCTAATTACGAATTGTTTTCTTAGTTTTCTTACTACTTCGTATGGACCCTCATAAGGAGAATCCAAACTTCTTTTTACTTTGTCGTTCCTGATCAAAACGTGGTTGCAAGTGTGAAGAGCATTTGGGATGTGGGTGTTTACTTTTGTTTTTCTTGTCTGAAGTGTAGTGCCCGGTATTCTACTAAAGAAATCTTTAAGTTGACTCACAAAATTCGCTTCCGTGAAGTCACTGGCTGGTTTCAATGAGACATCGAAGGGGACCTTTACGTTTTCTCCGTACAGGAGTTCGGAAGGTGTATGCTTTACATCTTCTTTGATGGCTGTTCGGAGCCCTAACAAGATCAAAGGCAGTTGTTCGGTCCAGTTAACTTTATTTCCCGATGTACGTATGGATGTCTTAAGTTGGCGATGGAACCTTTCGACCATACCGTTGGCCTGTGGGTGATACGCAGTCGTACGAATACGGGTCGTCCCCAAATATTTCAATAGCTCCCTAAATAACTTGGATTCAAATTGAGATCCTTGATCTGTGGTGATAGTTTGGGGTACACCGAATCTTGAAACATGTTCCCATACATATGTTTTTGCTATCGACTCGGCTTGTATATCACGAATGGGGTAGGCTTCGGGCCACCTTGAAAATCTATCCACTATGGTCAAGATGTATCTGCAGTCATTCGAGGGAGGAAGCGGTCCGACAATGTCCATATGTAGGTGTTGAAAACGACCAGCCGGGATTTCAATTTGATCAGGCTGTAGTTTCGTATGTTTTTGAGTTTTTTCTATCTGGCATGATGGACAGTTCTTCGCCCAAGAATTTATGTCCTTATTCATTTTGGGCCAGAAGTAAATTTTGCTAATTTGCTTGCGCGAAGCTCGACTTCCCGGGTGAGAGAGGGAGTGAATTGTTTGGAAAATTTGTTTCCGCTTGACTGAAGGTACGTATGGCCGATTGGTATCTGTGGACGTCTCGCACCACAGGGAAATTTTATAGGCAGGTATAGAAATGAACTCTAGTTTCACGTTTGATTTACTCGGGAGGTTTCGAACAAGTGTGGTAAGTTCTTCGTCACTCTCTTGGGCTTTGGCTAAATCTTCGATTCCTGGATAGGTAAGCTCCAGTGTGTCTGCGTTCGGTCGCGATAAGGTGTCAGCTACGACATTTAACGATCCCTGTATGTGTCGTATATCAGTGGTAAATTGTGATATATAGTCGAGATGTCGTTCTTGTCTCGGAGAACGGTTGGCTTTCGTAAAAACATTTCCAGTGGTGAGTGGTTTTTGGTCGGTGAAGACACAGAAGTCCTGTCCTTCGACAAAATTGCGAAAATGTTTTATGGCCAGGTATATTGCTAACAGTTCCCTATCAAAGGTCGAGTATCTTGTTTGTGCAGGCGAAAGCTTTTTGCTAAAAAATGCCAACGGCTCCCAAACATCACCTCTTTGCTGCTGAATGACTGCACCGACAGCTTTGTCTGATGCATCTGTCATGATACTCATTCTAGCGTCAGGCTTAGGGTGTGTCAGAAGAGTTGCTTTGACAAGTTCTTGCTTCGCCTTTACAAACGCTTCTTGGCATTCTGTGGGCCAAGTGAAATCTTTTCGTTTAACATTTGTTTTAGCGAATTTCGATAGGTGATTGTAAATTGGTGCGAAAATCTTAGCCAGGTTAGGTATGAAACGGTGGTAGTAGTTCACCATACCTACGAATCTTTGAGCACTTTTTAACGATTGTGGCTCTGGAAATTTTTCGATTACCTCGACTCTGTCGTGTGACGGTTGTATTCCATCTTTCGATATATCGAATCCCAAAAACTGTAGCTTTGGGACTCCAAATACGCATTTCGACGTTTTAATTCGAAGACCGTACTTCAACAAACGTTGGAAAAGGATCCTAAGATGTTCTTCATGTTCCTCTTGTGACTTACTAAACACGAGAAAATCGTCTATGTAAACGAAAACGAAATCTAGCCCCCTCGTGACTTGGTGTGCGAAACGTTGAAAGGTTTGTGCAGCGTTTTTTAAGCCGAAAGGCATGCGGTTGAATTCCATTAGTCCAAAGGGGGTAATCACGGCTGTTTTATGCACATCTTCTGGTGCCACAGGGATATGGTGGAAAGCGCGTATAATGTCGATTTTCGAAAAGATGATACAACCGTCGAGGTTGATCGAACAATCCTGGATTTGTGATATGGGGTACCTGTCTGGTACAGTAATCGAGTTTAAGAGCCTGTAATCGCCGCATGGCCTCCAGTCGTTAAGATCTGATTTTGGAGCCATATGCAAAGGAGACGAGCATGGTGACGAAGATGGTTTGCAAATCCCTATTTGGATCATGTAGTCGAATTCCGCTTTGGCGATGTTGTATTTTTTTGTGTTTAAACGTCTAGCATACGTATACGGTAAAGCTCCTTTTGTAAGGATATGATGCACGACAGAGTGTTTGACAGGTAGGTTAAAATCTGGGGGTTCCATTAGCTCGTAAAACTCCTTTAATAGGGCTTGGTACTTGTTTTCTACCGCGAAGAAACGTGGGCTTGTAACGTTTAGTTGACATGATATGCCACGGACTTTTGAATTAGTGAGAGGGTCGATTAGTTGCGAATTTTTTATGTCAATAACTAATCCTGTTTTTCGCAGAAAGTCTGCGCCTATGATTGGCTTCGTAACTGAGGCGATCAGAAATGTGTGGTTGAAAAGTCGTCGGAACCCTAAACTCATGCGGAGGTATTTCGTGCCGAAAGCTTTAATGGTAGAACCATTTGCTGCAGAGAGTAGTTGATCCGGTTTCAAACTCTGTGACTTGTATTGTGATGCAGGAAGTGCTGAAACATCGGAACCGGAGTCGATTAAGAATGTGGTTTTGGAAATAGGGTCTTTTATAAACAGACGGCCTGGCGAACTTTGAGAGCTACTATCGTTTGCCGTCGCGACGACAGTAGGAACTAGTTTTTTTTAAAACTGCAGGGTTGTTTGCACTTTTGTGCATTTGCACCATGGTGTTCATGATACCAACACATTGAGCCGTCTGGTCTGTTTATATGAGCACTATTTTGCTTAGGCGTTTGGGAAGTATTAAAATTGCTTTGCCTTTGGAAACTATTTTGTCTTGAAGAAGAACGTGACCTATTGCGTGTGTTCCTATTATTGTTGTACCTACGCGAAATGAATCTATTGCGAGAAGCGCGATTGCTGAAGTTTAAGTTTGAGAGCATTGATTTAATTTCATTAATTTCGGTTTGGAGATTTCGATTAATGCAGGTAAGTTCGTTGATTGTTTTCTCTGCTTGAGATGTGGTCGAAAATGCTGAAGTACTTTGTTGTTGACATACTTCAAATATTTCATCTGCCACGTGAATGAGTTCATCGATTTGGGTTTTTGGACTTGATTTAACTACGGCTTGAACTAATGTGGGAAGGCGACGTTTCCACAATTCTACAATTAGGTTTTCTGAAACGATTACAGATTGCCCCGCTATGGTAACCAGCCGACGATAGAACTCGGATGGTTTCATATCACCCATTTCCTCACCTGACAGTAGGACTTCGATACGTTTCCCTTCACTCATAGAGTGTCTGTCTATTAGGGCCTTTTTCAGATTAGTGTAAGGGGTCAGCGATTCTTGTATGAGAATGTCATACACGCTTGCAGCCACGTCTTGGGGTAACGCCTGAACAACATAATGAAATTTTGATTGTTCAGTTACTATGTTCCTAGTTGAAAACTGAGACTCTACTCGAAAAAACCATACAGCTGGCATTGCTTTCCAGAAATCTGGTAGCTTAACAGCCACAGCTTCGATTACACTATTTGTTTGACCGCTTGGGTTGAGCTGTTGTAGTTCAGAGGAACCGCTTTGGGGTGTTTGTTGTTCGTCACCCTCGCCCATTTTGGACAAAATAAATTTAAGTTCAATATTTACGAAAGGAAGAGAACGGATTTACAAAACCAAGATTTCGGAGAAAATTTTAGTTGATGGAATAGGTGTAACTACTTAATTATTTTTTTAAAGAAATTATAATAAAAGGTATAAAACAAATAAAAAGATGAAATAAAATAATAAAATAAAAAAAGAAATTCATATGGAAAGTTGAAATATAATATATGAAATATAATATATAATAATAATGTATATAATATATGTAATGAAATATAACATATGTATAGTATATGTATTATTAATATGTAATAATGTAGATGAAAAGTATATAAACAACTCTTGTACTTTAGAAGAAAGTACGTAGTGACTATATATATATATATATATATATATATATATATATATTTTTTTAATTTTTTTTTTTTTTTTTTTTTATATATATTTTTATTTTAATTGATATGTTTAACTTTTAAATATATGTATAGTATGTACTTAAGTGTTCCGTTACGTTTTCTGGATGTACTGTATCGTTGAAACGTTAAGTGTTCCGTTACGTTCGCTGGATGTACTGTACCGTTGAAACGTTAAGTGTTCCGTTATTTTTTCTCGCAATTCTGGACGATTGGGTGTCCGCTGATTCCACTGATGACGTTGGCGTTGCTGTGGCAACGTGGTTGAATGATGTGATTGACGCCACGCTGTTATGTGAGGTTAACTACCACGTTGCGGTATAACTGCTACAATCGCACACGTTATTGTTGGGGATTAAATCTGGTTGGTAGCTTTCTCCAAATTGTAGGTTCTAGGGCGTAGTAGGGCAGAAGTCAGAAATCGCGTGATGGTGGAGCGGTATGATAACACTTTGTCTGACGCAGCAGTTTTAAAATGTAATTGCGGTAAAAACTGCGCGCGGTTTCAGATTCGTGGCGAGCCTTTTACTGCTTAAGCCGTGCTTTCGTCGCGGGCGTAATAGTCTGCTCTCGCTCTTTATAATTTATGTATATAAAAAAAAATCACGTCGGGTCACCAATATTGTGCCTTTTTTGGCGTTAAAATAAAACACAATTTTACTTTAGAAAAATTTAGAATTTTTTATTGCACAAGTTGCTTCTTGTCGAGGCGTGCGGTATGACGGCTAACTTAACTCTAAACACTCTATTCCATATTCTCCTTCAATATCCAATTCTATTCCTTTTTCTTCAAAGAATCACGAGAGACCTCTATAAGTGATATTACAAACAATTATTTACAAACGCCATCTTCCAGTGGCCTCTACATATTATACTAAGTACAATAGGAAAAAATGCATCTGTATGAATTCATAGGCATAGAATTATGTTATCACAATTTTAAAACTCTGTAGCAGCAAATGATATTCACCAACAGATGTCGCTACGAACAACAACAAGAAAGCCTTAACAGAACTTTTAACCACAGAGGTCGCTTCTGAGAAAAGGGAGAAAGAGTATTTTTTTACTAAGAAGACACATTATAATATTGTAAAATGTTTGTGTGGGTACAAATGATAGAACTTATTCTTTTCAATACAAATCCCTTTATTCAGTACAGTTACAATTCACTATTTAATTCTTTCTCTCAGTACAATTCAATTTCTCAACCACATATACTTTTCTTATCTTTTACTTAAACCACTTAATCACTTCTTCTAATTAACACTTCAAATTCAACTTTGGAACTCATTTGCATACCTTTGGGATGCTGGTATTTATACTCGAATGACATACTTCGAGAACAATCCTCGCCATCCAGCGTCCCATACAATTTGCAATTTGCTAGAAAATTCGATTCTACTCTCCAGTTGCTAATCCAGTATCGAAACCTTCTAGTCTTCGAGTTTCCTGCTAGATGTCGCTGCTCACATTTGAGTGGTTATCACATTGCTCCCTCCCTACAGTTGTTCGTCCCGAACAACTTCGTCATTCAGCATCCCGTTGAAATGACACATTCTATCCAAATGGACCACTTTCATTTTTCCTCGATCCCCACGCTGGATCCGGTAGACAACGTCATTAATGCGGGTTATCACCTTGTATGGACCTTCCCCGTCCTGTTGCAATTTTGGTGATTTGCCTTTCTTACGCTGAGGATTATACAGCCAAACCAGATCTCCTTCGTTGAAACCGGAAGATTTCGCCTTGATATCGTACCTAGTTTTCATGCGGCTGCTTGCTAGCTTCATCTTTTCTCTGGTGTCTTCATGCAATTTACGAATCCTGCTGCGTAAGTCATTCACGTACTCGTTCACCTCTTTGGGCTCCGTCGGTGGGGATCCGAATTTTGCTTCACTTGGCAACCGAATTGTTTGACCAAATAAGATCTCGGATGGTGTGTGCCCTGTTGAGCTATGGACCGCGTTTCGGTAGGCCATTAAGAAGAGGGGTATGTGTCGATCCCAATCCCGCTGGCAGTTGCTGACAACCTTAGATAGATGCTCATTCAAGGTCCGATTGAATCGCTCGACCATTCCATCAGATTGAGGGTGTAGTGGCGTTGTCCTTGTCTTTCTTATTCCCAAATATTGGCATATTTCCTGGAAGACTTTTGATTCAAAGTTTCGCCCTTGATCAGAGTGCAGCTCCATTGGTACCCCAAATCTGCTCACCCAGTTGTTGACTATCTGTTCGGCTACGGTCTTAGCCTCTTGATTTGGGATGGCAAACACTTCCGGCCACTTACTGAAGTAATCCATGACTACGAGAGTATATCGGTTTCCATTAAAGGTTTCGGGAAACGGCCCAGCGATGTCGATGGCTATTCGTTCGAAAGGTGCTCCGACATTGTATTGTTGCATTTGTCCATGTGGCTTTACTTTTGGGCCCTTGGTAGCCGCACATCTTATGCACTTTTTGCACCAATTCTCGACATCTTGTTTAGCGCTTAGCCAATAGAAACGTTCCCTTACCTTTTCCAACGTCTTGTTTATTCCCAAATGGCCTCCTGAGATTCCGTCATGTATTTCATGGAGCACTTGGTTGACTCTGGACCGTGGCACAATTAGCTGCATACGAGATGTTGTCCCATCTGCACTTTCCCATTTTCTCTTCAGCAATCCATCTTGCACAAAAAGCGAGTCCCACTGTGCCCAGTATGCCTTCAGAGTTTGGCTCCGATCTGATATCTGCTGCCAGCTTGGTCTTTCCTCGTGTTCTTTCCAGGCCAATATTGGTTCGATGTCATTGTCTGCCTGTTGGGAGGAACGGATTTCGTCTATACTCCAACCCTCTATTGGCTCAGTCCTGATCATTTGGATAGTTGCCTGTTCTTTTGCTTCTTTACGATTGCAGTGTTCGCATTTTACTCCGCACGGTCGACGAGAGAGAGCATCAGCATTTGAGTGGAGTGTTCCCTTGCGGTGTTGCACTTCAAAGTCGTAGCCCTGCAACTGCTCGATCCATCTTGCAACTTGGCCTTCAGGGTTCTTAAATTGGAGTAGCCATTTCAGAGCTGCGTGGTCTGTTCGGAGAATGAACTTTTGTCCATAGAGGTACTTATGGAAATGCTTCGTAGCCAGAATTAAAGCCAGAAGCTCGCGCCGGGTTACACAGTAGTTCCGTTCAGGTCTGGAGAGTACTTTGCTGTAATATGCGACCACTTTCTCTTGACCGTCATGAACTTGAGAGATCACAGCTCCGACCCCAACATTGCTAGCGTCTGCGTCCACGATGAACATTTTTCCGGGCGTCGGGTAACCCAAGATGGGGGCATTGCACAGCTGTCGCTTCAGTTCTTGAAATGCTTTTTCGCATTCTCCAGACCACCTGAACTGTCGGCCTTTCTCCGTAAGTTGATGCAGGCTCTTTGCAATGCCAGCAAAATCCTTTACGAACCTTCTGTAATACGTGGCGAGGCCCAAGAAGCTTCTCAGTTGGTGTTTATCTCTTGGAGAAGGCCAATTTTTCACGGCTTCGATTTTGTCAGGATCCGTTCTTACACCTTCCGCTGATATAATGTGACCCAGATATTTTACTTCCGGACGAAACAAGGCACACTTTTCTGGGTTGAGCTTTAAATGAGCACTTCGTAGCCTCTCAAACACTTCTTTTATATTTTCGCGGTGCTCCTCGTACGTCTTACCTATGACGATAACGTCGTCCAAATATACTAGGCAGGTTTTCCAGGTGAGTCCTTGCAATGTTCGTTCCATTAGTCGCTCGAAGGTGGCCGGAGCGTTGCACAGTCCAAACGGCATCACTGCAAACTGCCAAAGACCGCTTCCTGTAGTGAAGGCAGTTTTCTCACGATCCGTACGATTTATCTCTACCTGCCAGTAACCGCTCTTCAAGTCAAGTGTTGAAAACCATTTCGCTCCAGAAAGCATATCCAAAGTGTCATCGATTCTCGGAAGTGGGTAGCTGTCCTTTTTAGTGACATCATTGAGACGTCGGTAGTCTACACAAAATCTCGTGCTGCCATCTTTCTTCTTCACGAGGACCACTGGAGATGCCCACGGACTTTGCGATTCTTCAATCACTCCCTCAGCTTTCATCTTCGACATCATTTCGGCAACTTCTGTTTGCTTTGCCAATGGAAGACGCCTTGCAGGTTGACGGATTGGTCGAGCGTCTCCGGTGTCAATGTGGTGTTGAACAATATGCGTACGTCCATATTCTCCGTCTTGTGTAGCAAATATATCAGCGTACTCACCGATTAGTTTTTCTGCCAGGATTCGCTGATCTTCGTCCAGATTACAGAGGCTGAGAATTTTGTTCTTGATTTTTATGCTCTGAACTGTTGTGACCGGTTTTGCACCCTTTTTTTCCGTTGTGGTCGATATAGCCTCAACAGGTACGCATTTTCCCACTATCTCCCCCTTCTTCACCTTTACACTGAATGTCTTTGGATTTAGAATCCTTACAGGGACCATGTTGTTCTTTGGCTCCACTAAGGTCTTTCCCACCATGAAGTCTCTTTTCTTTTCTGGCTCCATCAAATAGAATCGGTGGCTACCAGGACCACCTTCCACTTTTGCCCACAAAATTGCTTCTGACGAAGGCTCTAGACTCTGATTGCTGCAGATGACGACATTTGAGACTGAGGTATTGGCGTTTCCGTATATCATTGGTATCTCCATGTTTCTGTATTTCAGGGTTTGTGCCCCCAAGTCGACTACAAGTCTATGTTCTCTCATGAAGTCTGTACCAATGATGCACTCGTCACATATGTCAGCTACCAGAAACGAGTGAGTGAATGTTATTCCGGCCAATTGGATTTTTATGCGAACTTCACCATATACCTTAATCGTTGCTCCTGTAGCTGTTCGCAAGCTGCAACTGCTAGTGTTATGCAGCCAAGACTTCTGCACAAGATCCCTCCTGATGATTGAGGCCGTGGCACCGGTGTCTACTGTTGCCATCCATTTTTCTTTTCCACTGACTACTTCTACTAGAAGGCTTTCGTTGCATCGTTTTGCCAGCGAGACTTGGATGATGGTCCTGGGGCCGTCGACTCCTGCTACCAACTTCTGCCCCGCGAAGTTGGTGCTTAAGCATTTCCCGACTGATGACTTCGGGAAGGTTGACCGGCTTCTTGATAGCTGTTTCTGCGGGTTTCTTCCTCTATTGGCTTGTCACCACAGTGAGGGCAGTCTTTTCGTCGCACCGGTTCTTTACACTGCCTTTGAAGGTGTCCTATTTTATTGCAATTCCAGCAGCGCATTATTCGTCTATCCCGTCGAGTATCTCGTTCCTCGGCACTAATTCTTGTGCAGGAGCATTCGACAGATGCTACTTCCCTGACGAAATGTGTTCCCCTGGAAGCCTGATTGGCTGCTTCCATCGCCAGAGCGAAGGCAAGTGCTTCAGCAAGGGTTCTTTTCCCGGCCATCCTTACTGCTGACTGTAGCTTCGAATCTGCAATTCCCCTGATAAATGCATCTTTTGCCATTTCGTCGATAATTTCCTGGCCTGCGGTGGGGTATGACAGATGTGCAAGTCTACTCACGTCTGCTTGGAGCTGCTGCAGTGTTTCTCCTCTTTGCTGCGTTCGGCTTTGCAATTGGACCTTGTAGACCTCCTGCATGTGGCTGTCCCCAAACCGTTTCTCGATAGCCTGCACTAAAGTCACATAATCTTTATGCTTTTCGATGTCTACTGTTTGCAACAATTCTGCTGCAGGACCGTGCAAGGCCATTGTTAGGGCAAAGCACTTTTCCTCATTGTCCCAGTCGTTTGCACAGGCAGCCATTTCAAACTGCTTCTTATAAGTAGACCATGAGGTCTGACCATCGAATGAGGGAGGTTTCAAATCTTTTCTCCTTGGACCACTTAAAGAACATTTTCGCTGTTTCTGTTTTCGCACTGTGTCGAGCTCTTTTGCCAGTTGCTCAACTTTGTTGTCCATTTGTTCCAATTTTTCGCCAACATTCTTCTCTATTGTATCAAATTTGTCATCAACGTTCTTCTCTATTCTTTCAAATTTGTTATCGATTTCTTCGAACTTTTGGAGTAGAACGTTATTTTGTTCTTCCAGTTTTTGTTCTAGACTATTCTTTTGTTCGTCGAATTTTTGTTCAATGCTGCTCTTCTGCTCGTCTAGATTTTTCTTTTGTTCGTCCAGCTTTTGTTCGAGGCTATTCTTTTGTTCTTCCAGATTTTTCTTTTGTTGGTCGAGACTGTTCTTCTGTTCGTCCATTTTTTGTTCCAGACTGTTCTTCTGTTCGTCCATTTTTTCTTCCAGACCGTTCTTCTGTTCGTCCATTTTTTTGTTTTGTTCGTCCATTTTTAATAAGAGGAGTTGCATCATTGCAGCCATGTCATTGCCGGTACTTGTCTGTTCATCCTCGTCAACATCAAAGGAGTATACATCAGGATCATGGCCCTCGTTGTTCAAAGCCTCCTGAAGTCGGAGCACCAGGTCACTTTTTCCTCCACTGGCGCTGAGGCTTCTCTTGTTCAACTCGGATTTGAGTTGGACGAGGGTCAACTGCAATAGTTTTCGACCCATTCTAGCTTTTTCAAATAGTCAGAAAACACAGTTTTTTTTTTTTTTTTTTTTTTTTACACACAATAAGTCCTATCCCACTTCTGACACCAATGTAAAATGTTTGTGTGGGTACAAATGATAGAACTTATTCTTTTCAATACAAATCCCTTTATTCAGTACAGTTACAATTCACTATTTAATTCTTTCTCTCAGTACAATTCAATTCCTCAACCACTTATACTTTTCTTATCTTTTACTTAAACCACTTAATCACTTCTTCTAATTAACACTTCAAATTCAACTTTGGAACTGATTTGCATACCTTTGGGATGCTGGTATTTATACTCGAATGACATACTTCGAGAACAATCCTCGCCACCCAGCGTCCCATACAATTTCCAATTTGCTAGAAAATTCGATTCCACTCTCCAGTCGAGACTTTGCTAATCCAGTATCGAAATCTTCTAGTCTTTAAATTATTAAATTATTAGAATTAAATAGTGAATTATAACTGTACTGAATAAAGGGATTTGTATTGAAAATAATAAGTTCTATTATTTGTACCCACACAAACATTTTACATTGGGGTCAGAAGTGGGATAGAACTTATTGTCTGTAAAAAAAAAAAAAAAAAAAAAGTGTTTTTTTTTTGACTATTTGAAAAAGCTAGAATGGGTCGAAAACTATTGCAGTTGACCCTCGTCCAACTCAAATCCGAGTTGAACAAGAGAAGCCTCAGCGCCAGTGGAGGAAAAAGTGACCTGGTACTCCATCTTCAGGAGGCTTTGAACAACGAGGGACATGATCCTGATGCATATTCCTTTGATGTTGACGAGGATGAACAGACAAGTACCGGCAATGACATGGCTGCGATGATGCAACTCCTCTTATTAAAAATGGACGAACAAAAGAAAAATATGGAAGAACAGAAGAACAGTCTGGAACAAAAAATGGACGAACAGAAGAACATTCTCCAGAACAGTCTGGAACAAAAAATGGACGAGCAGAAGAGCAGCATTGAACAAAAATTCAACGAACAAACCAACAATCTGCACGGTCTTCAACAGAAAATGGATGAACAAAAGAATAATCTGGAAGAACAAAAGAACATGCTCCAGCAAAAATTCGAAGAAATCGATGACAAATTTGAAAGAATAGAGAAGAACGTTGATGACAAATTTGATAGAATAGAGAAGAATGTTGGCGAAAAATTCGAAGAAATGGACAGCAAAGTTCAGCAACTGGCAAAAGAGCTCGACACAGTGCGAAAACAGAAACTGCGAGAATGTTCTTTAAGCGGTCCAAGGAGAAAAGAGTTGAAGCCTCCCTCATTCGATGGCCAGACCTCATGGTCTACCTATAAGAAGCAGTTTGAAATGGCTGCCTGTGCAAACGACTGGGACAATGAGGAAAAGTGCTTTGCCCTAACAATGGCCTTGCACGGTCCTGCAGCAGAATTGTTACAAACAGTAGACATCGAAAAGCATAAAGATTATGTGACTTTAGTGCAGGCTATCGAGAAACGGTTTGGGGACAGCCACATGCAGGAGGTCTACAAGGTCCAATTGCAAAGCCGAACACAGCAAAGAGGAGAAACACTGCAGCAGCTCCAAGCAGACGTGAGTAGACTTGCACATCTGTCATACCCCACCGCAGGCCAGGAAATTATCGACGAAATGGGAAAAGATGCATTTATCAGGGGAATTGCAGATTCGAAGCTACAGTCAGCAGTAAGGATGGCCGGGAAAAGAACCCTTGCTGAAGCACTTGCCTTCGCTCTGGCGATGGAAGCAGCCAATCAGGCTTCCAGGGGAACACATTTCGTCAGGGAAGTAGCATCTGTCGAATGTTCCTGCACAAGAATTAGTGCCGAGGAACGAGATACTCGACGGGATAGACGAATAATGCGCTGCTGGAATTGCAATAAAATAGGACACCTTCAAAGGCAGTGTAAAGAACCGGTGCGACGAAAAGACTGCCCTCACTGTGGTGACAAGCAAATAGAGGAAGAAACCAGCAGAAACAGCTATCAAGAAGCCTTCCCGAAGCCATCAGTCGGGAAATGCTTAAGCACCAACTTCGCGGGGCAGAAGTTGGTAGCAGGAGTCGACGGCCCCAGGACCATCATCCAAGTCTCGCTGGCAAAACGATGCAACGAAAGCCTTCTAGTAGAAGTAGTCAGTGGAAAGGAAAAATGGATGGCAACAGTAGACACCGGTGCCACGGCCTCAATCATCAGGAGGAATCTTGTGCAGAAGTCTTGGCTGCATAACACTATCAGTTGCAGCTTGCGAACAGCTACAGGAGCAACGATTAAGATATATGGCCGGAATAACATTCACTCACGCGTTTCTGGTAGCTGACATATGTGACGAGTGCATCATTGGTACAGACTTCATGAGAGAACATGGACTTGTAGTCGACTTGGGGGCACAAACCCTGAAATACGGAAACATGGAGATACCAATGATATACGGAAACGCCAATACCACAGTCTCAAATATCGTCATCTGCAGCAATCAGAGTCTAGAGCCTTCGTCAGAAGCAATTTTGTGGGCAAAAGTGGAAGGTGGTCCTGGTAGCCACCGATTCTATTTGATGGAGCCAGAAAAGAAAAGAGACTTCATGGTGGGAAAGACCTTAGTGGAGCCAAAGGACAACATGGTCCCTGTAAGGATTCTAAATCCAAAGACATTCAGTGTAAAGGTGAAAAAGGGGGAGATAGTGGGAAAATGCGTACCTGTTGAGGCTATATCGACCACAACGGAAAAAAAGGGTGCAAAACCGGTCACAACAGTTCAGAGCATAAAAATCAAGAACAAAATTCTCAGCCTCTGTAATCTGGACGAAGATCAGCGAATCCTGGCAGAAAAACTAATCGGTGAGTTCGCTGATATATTTGCTACACAAGACGGAGAATATGGACGTACGCATATTGTTCAACACCACATTGACACCGGAGACGCTCGACCAATCCGTCAACCTGCAAGGCGTCTTCCATTGGCAAAGCAAACAGAAGTTGCCGAAATGATGTCGAAGATGAAAGCTGAGGGAGTGATTGAAGAATCGCAAAGCCCGTGGGCATCTCCAGTGGTCCTCGTGAAGAAGAAAGATGGCAGCACGAGATTTTGTGTAGACTACCGAAGTCTGAATGATGTCACTAAAAAGGACAGCTACCCACTTCCGAGAATCGATGACACTTTTGATATGCTTTCTGGAGCGAAATGGTTTTCAACACTTGACTTGAAGAGCGGTTACTGGCAGGTAGAGATAAATCGTACGGATCGTGAGAAAACTGTCTTCACTACAGGAAGCGGTCTTTGGCAGTTTGCAGTGATGCCGTTTGGACTGTGCAACGCTCCGGGCACCTTCGAGCGACTAATGGAAAGAACATTGCAAGGACTCACCTGGAAAACCTGCCTAGTATATTTGGACGACGTTATCGTCATAGGTAAGACGTACGAGGAGCACCGCGAAAATCTAAAAAAAAGTGTTTGAGAGGCTACGAAGTGCTCATTTAAAGCTTAACCCGGAAAAGTGTGCCTTGTTTCGTCCGGAAGTAAAATATCTGGGTCACATTATATCAGCGGAAGGAGTAAGAACGGATCCTGATAAAATCGAAGCCGTGAAAAGTTGGCCTTCTCCAAAAGATAAACACCAACTGAGAAGCTTCTTGGGACTCGCCACGTATTACAGAAAGTTCGTAAAGGATTTTGCTGGCATTGCAAAGAGCCTGCATCAACTTACAGAAAAAGGCCGACAGTTCAGGTGGTCTGGAGAATGCGAAGAAGCATTTCAAGAACTGAAGCGACAGCTATGCAAAGCCCCCATCTTGGGTTACCCCACTCCCGGAAAAATGATCATCGTGGACGCAGACGCTAGCAATGTTGGGTTCATGACGGTCAAGAGAAAGTGGTCGCATATTACAGCAAAGTACTCTCCAGACCTGAACGGAACTACTGTGTAACCCGGCGCGAGCTTCTGGCTACGAAGCATTTCCATAAGTACCTCTACGGACAAAAGTTCATTCTCCGGACAGACCACGCAGCTCTGAAATGGCTACTCCAATTTAAGAACCCTGAAGGCCAAGTTGCAAGATGGATCGAGCAGTTGCAGGGCTACGACTTTGAAGTGCAACACCGCAAGGGAACACTCCACTCAAATGCTGATGCTCTCTCTCGTCGACCGTGCGGAGTAAAATGCGAACACTGCAATCGTAAAGAAGCAAAAGAACAGGCAACTATCCAAATGATCAGGACTGAGCCAATAGAGGGTTGGAGTATAGACGAAATCCGTTCCTCCCAACAGGCAGACAATGACATCGAACCAATATTGGCCTGGAAGGAACACGAGGAAAGACCAAGCTGGCAGCAGATATCAGATCGGAGCCAAACTCTGAAGGCATACTGGGCACAGTGGGACTCGCTTTTTGTGCAAGATGGATTGCTGAAGAGAAAATGGGAAAGTGCCGATGGGACAACATCTCGTATGCAGCTAATTGTGCCACGGTCCAGAGTCAACCAAGTGCTCCATGAAATACATGACGGAATCTCAGGAGGCCATTTGGGAATAAACAAGACGTTGGAAAAGGTAAGGGAACGTTTCTATTGGCTAAGCGCTAAACAAGATGTCGAGAATTGGTGCAAAAAGTGCATAAGATGTGCGGTTACCAAGGGTCCAAAAGTAAAGCCACATGGACAAATGCAACAATACAATGTCGGAGCACCTTTCGAACGAATAGCCATCTACATCGCTGGGCCGTTTCCCGAAACCTTTAATGGAAACCGATATACTCTCGTAGTCATGGATTACTTCAGTAAGTGGCCGGAAGTGTTTGCCATCCCAAATCAAGAGGCTAAGACCGTAGCCGAACAGATAGTCAACAACTGGGTGAGCAGATTTGGGGAACCAATGGAGCTGCACTCTGATCAAGGGCGAAACTTTGAATCAAAAGTCTTCCAGGAAATATGCCAATATTTGGGAATAAGAAAGACAAGGACAACGCCACTACACCCTCAATCTGATGAATGAGCATCTATCTAAGGTTGTCAGCAACTGCCAGCGGGATTGGGATCAACACATACCCCTCTTCTTAATGGCCTATCGAAACGCGGTCCATAGCTCAACAGGGCACACACCATCCGAGATCTTATTTGGTCAAACAATTCGGATGCCAAGTGAAGCAAAATTTGGATCCCCACCGACGGAGCCCAAAGAGGTGAACGAGTACGTGAATGACTTACGCAGCAGGATTCGTAAATTGCATGAAGACACCAGAGAAAATATGAAGCTAGGAAGCAGCCGCATGAAAACTAGGTACGATATCAAGGCGAAATCTTCCGGTTTCAACGAACGAGATCTGGTTTGGCTGTATAATCCTCAGCGTAAGAAAGGCAAATCACCAAAATTGCAACAGGACTGGGAAGGTCCATACAAGGTGATAACCCGCATTAATGACGTTGTCTACCGGATCCAGCGTGGGGATCGAGGAAAATTGAAAGTGGTCCATTTGGATAGAATGTGTCATTTCAACGGGATGCTGAATGACGAAGTTGTTCGGGACGAACAACTGTAGGGAGGGAGCAATGTGATAACCACTTAAATGTGAGCAGCGACATCTAGCAGAAAATGTCGAAGACCAGAAGATTTCGATACTGGAATAACAAAGTCTCGACTGGAGAGTGGAATCGAATTTTCTAGCAAATTGGAAATTGTATGGGACGCTGGATGGCGAGGATTGTTCTCGAAGTATGTCATTCGAGTATAAATACCAGCATCCCAAAGGTATGCAAATCAGTTCAAAAGTGAAATTTGAAATGTTAATTAGGAGAAGTAATTAAGTGGTTTAAGTAAAAGATAAGAAAAGTATAAGCGGTTGAGAAATTGGATTGTATTGAGAGAAACAATTAAATAGTGAATTGTAACCGTACTGAATAAAGGGATTTGTATTGAAAAGAATAAGGTCTATCATTTGTACCCACACAAACATTTTACAATATATAAAAAAAAAAACTATTGAATTCGCTCAAATAAAGTCATAATGGATTTTGTAGACAGTAATCGCTTTTAAAGCAATGAATTTTCAATTTTACTCGCTATGGTGTGACGTGGTAATAAATGTGATACAAGTTAAGGTGTGTCCGAATAAGGAGGTTGCCGTCAAAGTCCACATGCAAAGCAACCACGGTGTGCCGTAATCAATGCATTAAAGGGTAGGTAAGTCCTGTTGCGAAGTCATCGTCTTCGTCTGTCAAACATCCGACAATACGGTGTTAACTGCGGTCATGTGCTCGTTTCTTATACCTGCACGATAATCATTTTGCGTGTAGGTTGGTGACAACAAGTTAATCCCCAACCGGACGAGCTACTGCCAAGCATCGCCAGCGTGCCACCCCGTTGTCACAAGGGAAGCAAACACCCGAACCCTACCGTCGCATTGCCTGTCTACTAGGGCGAGAATTATGACCGAAAATTGGAGTTAACGCTCTTAAAGTTGCAGTCACCGACTCCGAATTTCGGTAGAAAATTTTTATAATTTGCTCGTTCGTGTACTTTACCATGATGAAAATGTTGAGTTTACTGAATAAATTGACAGTGACAATTTGATGATTAGTGAAAGAGTGCCTTCACAAATTAATTTCAAAGTTGTCAAGTCCCTATTGGAAAACCCTTTATTTATCCCATGACGGTGGTCAGACCACTGCACTGCACCAGTTCCTACCGTTCCTATGTTCCTATCGAACATTGAGCTAAACGTGCTCCAATTCGTATCACCATATTTAGAAAAGAGCAAATATGAATCATTTAGTTAAGACATGTGTGCCCAAATAGTTCAGCCACAAATGGTGGTGATCTCTGATACGGCCATTTTCTAATACAATAATCAAATAACAATACCTAAGAAGGAAAACGTTCTTTTAACAACAATACCCAACTGGCTGTGTTCATAAAGTAGCAAGTTTGCTGCTGAATGATTCCATTTAGTACTAAAAATTTGGTTTGTGTCCGTGAAATTTAGTGCACCTTATCTTAAACCCATAAAGAACTAAATTCATGGTAAATGCCGAATTCTTTTGGGTTGCTGTCTTCTCTGTCTGTGAACTGTAAGTGTTCCCAATTATATATTTACTTATTTATTTAGAATTCATTTATTTATAAGTAATTTATTTATTTTTACAACTATTACTAATAGAACAAAAAAATTGGCGAATGTGATTATTTGATATCACGAATAGCGAATCGCCAATATTTCATTCGCTTGGAGTGTCAATATTTAACGAATTGGCATCTTACGGTATTACGGTTGGCGAATGTTCCTCAATATTCCATTTCATACGTCAAACTCAGTCGAACAAAGTTTTTCAGTGACAAAGAACATTTCAATCAAGGCGTTCGTTATTTTATGTTATTTTTGGTCAGGAACATGAATAGCGACAACAAAAGGTAAGTATAATTAATTATATTACAATAATAACCTGTTTTTTTTTTAAGTTTTAAGAGAACGAACTCTGAACAATTAACAAAATTACTTAAATTAATGGAGGCGAATCCAGACATTGCAAAGGGCATTGAGGTATTTGGGTCCTCAAAAAAAAAAGTAATATTGGGAGCAGTTCGCTCTGGGGCTGAACTCCCGCCTGTACGAGAGGGAAAAGAATGGCATAAGGTAAAATAAGTTTGCACATATTTAACATTTTAATTTATTAATAAATTCAGGTTTGATTACAAACTGAAGCTCAAGAAGAAGTTTGCTAATAAAAAAAATAAAAAAAGCTACGGGAGGAAGACCATGAATGCAGATACCTTTGACTCCTTTCTAGCAAGCGGTGGATGAGTTGTTGGACCTTCAAAATGCAATAAATCCGTCAGGTAATTTTTTCGGTGTGAATATGGAAACTCCGTCCCGTATAAATGAAACCGAAGATGTTCCAACACCCAGACGCGATTTTTCTTTTCCAAGCACTAGTAATAGAGCTATGAGGGACATAAACGTAAGGGAAAATAACGGCTTTTTGAAAGCAAGACAAGTGTTCAAGGGGAGCTTTTGACAGTTTCAAAAGATGTAGAGAAATCATTATGGGAAATTGCTAGATACACCCGAAAAATTATGAACTAGAAAAATAAAAATTATCCCTATTGATGAAAAAAGAGGAACGGAAAGAAAAAAAGAATCTGGAAAAAAGTCGCCGCCATAAAGAAAACTTGGAAGTAAAATTGAAGAAATTTTAGCTTACGAATTTGAAAAAGTGAAGTAAGAATGTTAATTAAAAAATCTAAAATTAATTTTTTTTATTTAATTACAAAGAATATAAAAATTTCACTTCTTCTCCGTTCGCCTTCTAAATTTAGGTTTGGTGTTTGTGTTAAATCTTCATCTGTCTTAACGCCATTTTGTACTTTGTGTTCAGGTGTATTATATGAACGGCAAATATTGTGCAAGGCATAACAAGCATTGACTATTTTTGTCGCCTTTGTTGGAGAGAAGCGTTTTTTCAGGAGTCCTATTGTCCTTTCCACTATATTCCTTGCCTTGGAGTGCAGTTTGTTGAACATTGCCTCTCTTGACCCAACACTTGTATTTCTATCGGGTGAGCAAATAAGGAAGGAGAGGATAACCAGAATTACCTAAAATAAAGGGTCCGCCATCTAACGTTTTTTTTTTTCAACTAGTGCTTATTTCGTGAATGGTAACACTTAGCATGTCTGATTTGACAGATAATTCGTTTTATCCTTCCGCTGAACGAATATGGTTGTGTATACGCTTGAACTACGCTGGGAAATATTGCGATTTTGATTTTTTTTTTTTATTGATTTTGCCAAAAAAATCATTTTTTCAGATGAAGCTCATTTTGATCTTGGCGGGTATGTAAACAAGCAAAATTGTCGCATTTGGGGCACAGAAAACACGCACGCATACATTGAAAAGCCGATACACCCAAAACGAGTCACTGTTTGGTGCGGATTTTGGTCCAGAGGCATAATTGGTCCATTTTTCTTCGAAAATGAGCAAGGAGTGGCCGTTACAGTCAATGGCGATCGTTATCGGGCCATGTTGAAGGAATTTTTGTTCACAAAAATTGAAGAGGAGGATATTGGCAACATTTGGTTTCAACAGGACGGCGCTACGTGCCACACAGCCGAAGCTACACTTGATGTTTTGCGCCCTGTTTTCGAAGATCGCATTATCAGCCGCAGAGCTGATGTCGTTTGGCCACCTCGGAGCTGCGATTTGACACCGTTAGACTATTATTTGTGAGGTGCCGTAAAAGATAAGTGTTACGCCGACAAGCCAGAGACAATTGACGCTTTAAAGGACAATATTCGTGAAGCCATTGGTGAAATACAGCTCCACACAATCGGTAATGTGCTTAAAAATTGGACCGATCGTGTAGGCTACTGCATGGCCAGCCGAGGCAGCCATTTGAATGAAATTATTTTGCATTATTAACCGGAAGGATAAAACTAATTATCTGTCAAATCAGACATGAGCTACGTGTTACCATTCACGAAATAACTACTAGTTGAAAAAAAAAGCGTTAGATGGCGGACCCTTTATAATAAAAATACATCGATTAATGCTATCAGAGAGACAGACGTCTTACTTACCTAGGAGCATTGAACGCTCCCCGTTTTGGTACCATGTTTTTAAAACTTGTTTCAAATATTCACATAAAGGAATTATGGTTTGAAAGCCTGTAAAATAAAACCTTTAAAATTTAAAAGATAAGTCAGAGCCCAACAAAATTTTCCGGTTATATTGGTGCCCAGGGGCGAGAATTATCCAATTATCCATCCAAATAATTTCGTGCTTCTTTCTTTTCTCTTTGAGACATTTCTAGCTTTATCCAAGCTTTACAGATTTTTGTCTCAAACTCTTCAATTATTTCCCTCAGAACAGCAGATACGGTAGGTTGTGATAGCCCAAATCAAAGTTGTTTCCAATTTTGATAGCTACCGCTGGAGAAATATCACAAAGCACAAGCCAATTTTAGCAGTGAGGGATAGCAGATGTGTGTGTCGACCGAAAGAAAACTTTTACTTCGTTCAACACATAAATAAATGCATTTTTTTTAAGTCGAAAGTAAGAAATAAATCTAAAAAAGTCTTTCCCATAAGACATTCAAACAGATAGTAATAAAGAACTTACAGATTCTCAGGAAGGTTCAAGGAATTAGAACCATCACAAATTTTTCTTATTAATCTGCTAATCCTTGTTTTTCTTCATTCCGATCAGAATTTTCAAAAAACAAGTCAACATTACTTATCATTTAAATTTTTTTATTTCATTCAAAGGTTCACGATAATTTAAACAATTTGAATAGGTTTTGACATTTAATAGCTGAGATTTCAATTTTGTTGATATGGCAGCACCCTTTTCAAAGTCGGAATTCGCCAGAGAATTCGATTCGCGAAAATCTTGCGACTCGCAATTCGTAATAGGGGGGTTATATGTATATGAAGAATTTATACCGAGTTCTTCATTAAAAGAGCCCCAATTTTTGTTTAAATAAAGAGATATACATAGGTATTTGAGCTATCAATGAAATTTGTTGTTTGAATTAGAATATAATTGAATCGGTCATTTTAAAAAGCGGTCAACCCCATTTTTGCAGGAAATACATTTTTTGAGGTTTTTTGATTCTCCGAATGCAGACCCATCTCATTGTCGCAGCGTTCATTGGGAAAAGGAATCATATCTTGAAGATAGCCCCTTTTCATAATGAATGCCTTTTCTTAAAATAGAATCTGCAATGGAATTTTTTTCTAAAGCGGAATTTTCCGTTTTGAAAGCAATTACACTATTATATTTAGTGCCACTCTCCACTACCAGCTAGAGGTTGGAGAAAACCTTTTATTTATTCTGCTGCTAAGCAAGGAGCTTCTGCTTTATGTTTTATTTGAAAAGTACAGTTTATTGGTAGAGAGATAAAATTATATCAGACAATGAAGGTGTGAGCGCACGAGCGAAGCGCGGATTCCTTTCTGCAAGGGATAAAAAACTTAATAAAGAAAAACGCATTAGATTTATTGTTCTAGGTACAATACCGAGTTATTTATTTAATTCAAGGTTATTTATTTACTTCAAAGGTTATTTATACAATTACGAGTTAGTAGCAAGAAAAAACGTGTTGACAGGTCGAGCGCGCAAATGGACTATACCTATGTATGTCAATTTGACCACTGACGGGAATGAATGTAATAGATCATGCGTCCGAAAATATTCAAGGTAGTAAATAATGTTACACAGAAGTGAAGAATACAGCTCCTGAACATTCCGCTCAGCAAATTAAGCTTGATTAATTTCAATATTCTGCTTCGTGGGAAGTTTGCACAATTTGTTTACAGCTCTACTAATGATCCCGGTTCTTGTCCTTATTTTCACTGCTCGCACAAAGCCATCTGATCCAGCGAAGACCTTAGAAACTATTCCTCAGTTCCAGAACAAAGGAGGAAGGGTCTCCTCTCTTATCAGCACAATATCGCCGACCTTCGCATTTTGTTGAACTAGATGCCGTTTTGAGCAAAGATACAGAGTGGATAGATACTCGTACTCATAAGATCATCTTTCCCAGAAGTGTTGAACGCATTGTTGAATGATTTGCCACCTCGATAATCGACTAAATTTTTGTTCGGTGAAGTCCGGATTAGCCATTAGAGATTCGCCAAGAAGAAAGTGTGGTGCAGTTAGGTTGATCATTTGGATCCGATGATAATGGTGTTAATGGGCGACAATTCAGGCAAGCCTCTACCTGGGCGAGAAGTATGTTAAGTTCTTGAAAAGTCATGTTATGAGTTTTAAATACTCGTCGCAAATAATATTTTGTAGACTTTATTCCGACTTCCCACAAGCCGACTTAATGAGGTGAGCCCATCGCAATAAATTTCCATTCTATCCCTTGCTTGGTTATAAAATCAGTTATTTTCGCCTTATGTTCAGTACCGTGGATTTATTTGTACAATTCTTTTAATTCGCCTTTAGCACTGACAAAGATGGTAGCATTTCGCTATAAGTTCGAGAACAATGACCACGTCGTCCTATAAACCTTCTAAGTGCGGCTAAAAAAGCAGATGTTGTGAGTTCAATAACTAGTTCAAGATGCACCGCTCTTCTGGATAGACAAATAAAGTCAAATAAGTGCTATATACGCCTTCGAAGTTTTTGCACCTCTACCCTTTAAACGCAAGATACTGATAGGACCAACGTAATCAATTCCACATATTTTAACCGCCCTGTTCTGCCGTATACGATTTTGCGTGAAAACAATTCATACAAAATCGTGTTGTACGACGAGCATACTGCCTACCATTGAGGGGCCAGTATTTTAACCGGATATAAGCTAGTACCGCCTGAGGTCCTACGTGAAGTAATCTTCTGTGTTCTGCTTCGAATAGTAGTTGAGTAAATTTATCCCTTGATAGAAATAGGATTGGATTTCGACCAGATACACGATCGCCCACCCTAAGTATACTGCAGGTGTATAAGGTTAGTGATTGGAATTATTTGTTGATGCTACGATTATTGTTACAAAATTCTTAAATTGTATGTGTTTAATAAAGATAAATTGAACGTTTTCTATTTCTATGAGAAATAAGTCCAACGATAAGGGAATTTGCGAAATTTTACGAGCCTGTTTAATAAAACGAAGGCAATATGCAAAAATGCGAATGAGTCGTGAAAGGCGTGAGAATCTATTAATCAGATGATCGTTATTTACTGTTAAAAGAATATGCATCTGATTTATTTACCTAAGTTCGATGTATACTATCCTTTTCTCTCTCTCCGATATACCAACTGCTTGAATAGATGATTCCATGTTTGTATTTGAAAGAAAATCAGGTCCGTGCCACCACAAAGAGTTCTCTGCGAGCGTTGATGTATCGTTCGAGCGTGTAAGTAAATCTGATGGACTCAGCCCCGATGAAACATGATGCCATATTGGTGGGTCACAAAGGGCGATGAGTTCATTCACCCTGTTCGAGACAAACGTTTTCCAACGTATTGGGTGACCGGAGATCCAAGCGAGCACGATCAGAGAATCAGACCAACAACTAATTCTATCAAATTTAAGTTTTATGGATTTGTGATTTGTTTGACAAGTAACCAAAATAAATGGGCACCACACGATTCGAGACGAGGTAGCGAGATTCGTTTTATAGGTGCCAAACGTGATTTTGAGCACAATAATCGAGACGAGATAAAACCATTGCTGTCTATTGTACGTAAATATAGACTGGGCCATAAGCCTGTTCGCAAGCATCACTAAAGCCGTGAAGTTCGAGACGCACAAATTCATTTGATCCAATAACCTTCCGAGGTATAACACATTTCGAAGATTGAAGGAGCATTAATTGATAAGTTTCCCATTTTTTCTTCAAATCTTCTGGTAAACAATCATCCCACGAGCATTTTCTTCTCCATAACTCCTGAATCAGTAGCTTCGCGGTAATAAGTGTAGGCCCAAGCAAACCCAAGGGGTCGAACACCTTAACAATTTCTGACAGCACACTTCGTTTCATAGGCCTTCGCGTCGATTGAATTATGGAGAATTGAAAGATATCTATTAAAGGATGCCATGTTAAACCAAGGGTTTTGATTTCATCATCTAAATTAAAATCTACATCTGTTAATACGCGATCCGCTAAAGGAATTTCATCAAGTACTTATTGTGAGTTGGAAACCTATCTTGGCTAAGTAAAATTCTCGCCGTAAAATATTTGCCTCTTCTACAGTAGGACACCCAGTGAGTACATCATCTATGTAGACATCAGTCAACGTGCGCTTAGCTAGTGGAAATGGCTGTGACTCTTCTGCTAGTTTGAGTAGGCAACGGGTGAATAGAAATGGAGAACAACTCAATCCATAAGTGATGGTATTCATCTCATAAGCAACAATTGGATCTAATGTGTTAAAACGCCATAAAATTCTTTAAAAACGCCTGTCTTCCTTCCTATCCCAGATCTCTAGAGTATGTAGACGTTTTATAGCTTGTTCCTTAGAACATCCTCACGCGGTATATTTCTCCTTAAAAGGAAGTGAAACTATGTTATAAACCTGCCATCTTCAGCATGAATTGTGTTTTCAAGAAAATGGTGTTCGCATAGTGTTTCTTTACTTGATAGTGATCTCTTGTTGTCGATACGATAATCTACTTCCCAGAATATTGTTAGACGTTTATCGAAGCCTTCACTGGAAACTAGCATATAAGTCTGCTTGACGATCGGACGATTGCCTTGGCTGAAGTCATATTTCCCAGTGACAAACCAGCCGAGTAAGGAGTTTTACAGAACAGACTTTTCAATACCCAGATTTAATCGATCAGCTGCTGTAATAGTATTCGACTTATGATTCTGTTCTGTAGCTGCCGAAACGGTCGTGTTTTGCGAAAAACAGAGAAGACTACTATGTTGTTTGTCACAGTATTTGCAATTTCGAGACCTACAGATACTAACACTATGTGGCTCTCGTAGGCAGTTGAGGCATAAATTAGGTATCTTCATATGTTTAATGCGGTCGTCGATCGTAGCTGCTAAGAACCTCGGGCAGTGGTACATTCCATGAAGCTCCTGGCAGCCCATTTCAAAGGTTGACTTAAAAATAACCTTGCCGCAACTGTCTTCTGAGCGCTAGCTTGTGTATAAAAAGAACTAATGGAATGATATCGCTTACCGCTATACTACTTTGACGATTCTAGTGTAACACAATGTTTTTCAAAAAATTTTGTAAATGCTTGCCAGCCTTACTCCTTGTCTCCGTTATTGTAGACCCACAGACGCTATCCAGCTTTTGTAAAGCAATATGAACCAATCACGGATCGCGCCCTTAGGAATTTAATGACTTTAAAGCTATCACGACCTCGTCCGCCGTATCGTACAAACGGCGAATCCCAATCGCATTATTAGGTTCTTTAATGACTGTTTGGCCCAAAAAACGTTGGGTATGCTTCGACACAATTAGAATTTTCTTACTATACCGTTGCTTCAGCTTTTCCCACGCTTCACTATAATTCGCTTCCGACACTAACGTGTGTTTTAATAGTGCCGCCGTATCGTCCCTTAAAAGCGTTTTTAAATATTGAAAATTTTTAATGTTCGATAACTTATCGTTTTTATACACTAAACTTATAGTATATATAAACCATGAAATGAGATCCAACATTCATATCTACCTCTAAGGATTGGGATATTTATCGCGGGTATTTTATGGTAAGGTTTCGATTTTGTTGTTCCACGATTCGCGAAAATTGATTATTCGAGTCGAGCATTGTATAATTAATATCCGAGGATGTGAACTGTACAGAGTTAATCGCGTTAAACCGAGTCAACAAATCAATGTGCGAAGGTGCGTTATCATGGTGCAGAATCCACGAGTTTTCTGCCCACAATTCTGGTCTCTTTCGGCGAATTGCTTCACGCAAACGTCTCATAACGCCCAAATAATACTCTTTGTTTACTGTCTGGCCTTGTGGCAAAAATTCATGATGCACTACGCCGTTGTAATTCATGAAAACCGTGAGCATTGCCTTCTTTTTTGACTGAAAACGACGTGTTTTTTTTGGTATCGGCTCATTTGGTAAACGCTATTCACTTGCCTGATGTCTGGATTGCATGTCGTACTCATAAACCTACGTCTCGTCTCCAGTAATCATCCTTTTGATGAATGTGGGATCGAATTCAGCCTCGCAAATCTTCTTTTTTACGACATCAACACGGCCTCTTTTTTGCATGAAATTAAGGTCTTTGCTGCTACACGACGGAAACCCAAATCATTTACCAAAATGTCTTGGACGGATCTCTCTGCTAGTTAATTTGCGGTTATTGACCAACATGTCTTTTACTCCATCAATGTTTTCGTCGGTTTTCGATGTCGATGATCTGCTTTCATCATCTTCGATTGACTCACGACCACTTTTGAACCGCTCGTGCCACTGGTAAATGACCGTTTTTCTTCGTGGCCGAAACACTTTTCCAACATTTCCAACGTTCGCGCACCATTAAATCCATTGTTTACGCAAAATTTAATACAAGTTCGTTGTTGCAAATTTAAATCCATTTCTAAAATTGTAAAAAATCGCCAACACACAGAGATAGATATACTCTTGGCTACGTAACTTTTGCAAATGTCAAGCTATGATGCTAAGGTTTAGAGGGAATGTCAACAACAGATTTAGCAACTTAAACAAAACAACAGAGCTCAAATCGGAACAATTGGAGCGCCACACAGTGTTTATTCCGGAAACTTTTTGATCAAGTTCAAGTGGTACGAGTACTATAGTCTGTCGCCTTCACATTAGCTGTTATAGAAAAAGCTGTCTTATCACGCGAAGAAACCGAAATGTTATGTTATATGTATGTATATGTACTTAATATTGTTGTTGATGCCCGTTATACAAAATCCCCACTCCTCCAACAAGCCAACTGCACTACACCACTGCACCGAAACACAAACAATGTTAGTAATAAAGCATAAAGTATTTTCCTTCAATTTGTTTTGCAACACGATAACAATTTTATTAAATTTAACTACAAGAATCTACAAATATTCCAAGGAACTTTTGTGTAAAAGGAGTGGTAGAGAAAAGGGGGTTTTATTGTTAATGTTAAATGTTCCAGCAGAAGTCACATCGCCCATCGCCATTCTTCACGATGAGCTGTCTACTGGAGAGCATACTAAAAAGAATATACAGCAGTGGTTTACTAGTGCCAAACCAAGTCAATCAGGCAGGCGCCAGTGCACTGGTTCTTGCCTTTGTTCCATTGGATATCTGAAACCAGTTTAGACGCAGCATGAATGATATCATGCCCTGCCTTGAAACCGAATTGGTTATCCAGAACTATATGTTTGTCCTCAACCCACTTAGTCAGGACTGTATTGATCACCTTCTCGAAAACCTTACTGATGTTTGGAAGAAGACTGATCGAGCGGAGATTCGCCGGATTGGAAGTGTCTTTATCCCTTTTGGGGATTGGATGTACCACCGCAGTTCTCCAACGCGCTGGACAATGTGCATTATTCATTGCATTATTAAACAGGGTGGTATAAATGTTCACCGCTTCTAGAGGGAGATGTCGAAGCACAATGTTCGGTATTTCATCGGTTCCCACTGATTTCTTACTTCTAAGCGATTCGAAAATCATTTGGAGCTCTTCCTTCGAAATGAACGGGGGTAGTACCCTATCGTTGGTGGACATTATTTGCCATATTCTCGTCACTGAACTAGGTAAAACCCTAGCTCTCGAATCGCCAATTCACAATTTCATTTCGAAGGTAGAAATTGTGCACAAGGACTGGATTCTAAAGATCGTAGTTCGGGCCAATGATAACATTCGCCTTGTACACTTCCTGGAAAGTCGCTCCTATAGCCTCTACCTGCTCCTGCGGATCCTCGATCACAAAGAAGTTGTCATCATCAACAGCCTCATTTGGATCTATGCCTGCTGCTACAAGTATTTGTTCGTTGTTCGTCGTTCGGGCGATTTTAAGACATGGAAGGTCGTTCTGATTATTTCTCCGAAATATTTTATTTATTTGCGGGAACATATTCGGCTTGCTGGTGTGTACAGCCCGAATTTTATTGTTCCAATACAAACTTACAGAATTTCTGTAATTTTCCTTTATTAATGTTTGGAGGTTTTTAATCGACGACTTCAATGTCATAATCTCCGGGTTATGTCTGTCAGTAAACTGTCTGTACAAGGTTTTCAGTCTCGACAGCAGCCTACTTTTATGTCGGTGCAGTGCGTCAATAGTTGCATTGCGGAATAAGTCTTCTTCGTCAGTGTGTTGGTACCGAGGTATCGTTCTGTCCATTGTTCGTTTAATTGTCTCGTCCATTAGTCTTAGATACCTGTCAATCTCCTCGTTTGACAGATTTCTGTTGGACGGTGGGTAGAGCGAATTCAAGGAGAGTGCTCTAGTCAGTGTTCTGGTGAATTGTGTCCAACGCACCCTACTATAATTGTAGGAATGCCTTTGGACAAACTCATCAAATTCCGCAATTTCGTCGGGAACAGTTATTATGGTGCAATGGTCACTGTCATACACGAAAGTACATAGACAGTTTGTAGTTTGTTGGTTAGTGCATGTCAGTTGTATTCTGTGTCTGGGAAACGACAGACTATCCGTCGCCTTAAGACCGAGTCGATACATTATACTGTGCTGACCCCACCAATTGGATAGTAGGTTCCCTCTAGTATTTGGTATATTATTTCCCCAATCACTATGTTTGACGTGTTGAAATCTCCGCCGATGATAAAACAGTTGTCTTCCAATTCCAGCCTCAGGAATCGAAAAAGTGTCTCGAACTCTGAAATGAATAAGGTGGACTGAGTACCCTTAGGTGCATAGACAGACACCATGTACAACCGCTTTCCACTACGGAGAAGTGGACAAGTTGCAATTCATGAGGCCAAAGTGCATAAGCGAGCACATGTAAATTATGCAGCACCGAAAAACGTTCTTAGCCCTAAGTATATAAAATAAATATTTTCAAATAAAATGTAAATGAAGTCGAAAGACATAGATATAAGAATTTAGAGTAGCTTAGAGTGCTTGTGTGGGGCCAGTAAGTTAGCATAAGATTGTTAAGTAATTGTAAGCTAGCATTTAAGCATTTTTTGTTAGTATGTAAGAGTTAGTGATTAAGAAAATAAAATGCATTGAAACTGAAACTGAGCACCGAAAAACGGCATATGAATGCAAGAAAGAATAATTGCATGGTGTCTTATCTATTATTTTGTTGTCGGAAACTCATTTTAAACATTTTGTAAGGAAGAAGTTGCACAAGTTAAGGGAACAATTTCCATGCAATTTCTATCAACAGATAGAATATACGCAGATGTAACCACATCTCGTTTTTCAGATATTGCTATTTAAATAAAATCTCAGTTCTGACATATTAAATAGGTATTTATTTTGAAATAAAAAAGTCTTACACGTATATAATTTTACAATACAGTTTAAACACAAATTTGAATTTAAAAAAACTAACTTAACTTAGAAAAATGTACAACTATTTGGTAGACCGTTCCCTTTTATAACTTTCATGTGCTGTTTCTCGATTGATTCCCCAGCAGAAATCAGCTAACATTGCTGGGGACCACTTGTCATTATACCTTCGTGGAAACTTTCTATATGCTCATCAGACACGGCACCAAGATTTTCTGGGAAAAAATCTAAATGCAAATGCAGGAAGCGTTTAATGACATGCTGCATCCGAGTTGTTGATATGAAAAAAGATACTCCTGCACTAGCTCTTCGTAATTTGTTACTCCTGCATTTCCAAGGAAATTGTGACATATATTTTCAAAAGCTACTCATTCTCTTCTTTCTTTCTTGTTCAAGTTAGGTTTAAACATTTCTTTTACCTGAGGGCCATCAAATATGCCTTCCTTTAGTTTGGCCTCATTTATAGGTGGAAATTTACTTTTCAGATTTTTGAATGCCTCTCCATCTCTGTCCACGGTCTTTACAGATTTTTTTTTATCAAGACTAACTTTATATGTATTCACTTACCGGAATTGCATTTTATCAATCTTGTTTTAGGTAATGACCTGTTCTTGCCCTACTGTCCCACTCACATAAAAACACAACAAAATTTTATATATCCACCTTGTAATCCTGCTAATTCTGTAATTGCAACATTCCTTAAACAGTGATCGTACTAAATTCTATTAAGCAGTAACTTCAAATTTTCATACGTTTCTTTCATATGTACTGCATGAGCTAATGGAACTGATAGGTATCGATTTTCATTATAGAGCAACACTACTGGTTGTTTTCTCAGGCAGCTGTAGTTCAGGCAATAAACTAAATCTTGATCTTCACAAAACAAATGTGGGAATTGAGAATGGAATCTTGGTCCCTTTCTGTCATAGGTTCCGATGTTGTAATCTGGAACCTAAGAGTTGGGCTTTGGATTTCGAAAGTCCCAAATTACGGACGAGGTCGTTAAGTTCAGATTGGTTGAGTAGATGTGGTTTCCCATAGGCTGCTAAATACAGATTTGTTTATATTTGATTTTACAGAAGATAATATGAATATATCGGATACCATATCCTTTACTCATCCGAAGAGGGAACTGGCGCCTGTATTGGCCTTTGGGCAGAAGAAACATTGGGATATTTTTTTATTTTTCCTTGAGAACCCTTTGATTTCGGTAGTAAAGTGTATTTATTTAAAGGTTTGGTTTTTAAACTGGAAACACTGTTTCTACAGAGTGTCAATTTGATAGTTGAAAGTTGATTTGTAGTTAGTAAATTTTGCCATTTTACTATGAATAGATTAACGCCAAATTGTGCGTGAAAATTGAGCAAACTTATTTTGAAAACCATGGTTCGTTTCGCCAAACTTATCGTGAGCTACGTCCATTTTATGGTCGACATAATCGTCCGTATTGGCAACATATTCGGAACATGATGAATCGTTTTCGCACCACGTACAGTCTAGTGGATAATCCGCATCCCCAAAGACGACAAATATCCAAATGAGTCGGATCGCCATCGTGCACAGCAATTGGAGCTACTCCCATCCACTTTGTGGAATATTTTGCGGAAAGATCTCGGCTTCTAGCTTATAAGATCCAGCTTGTGTAAGAATGCAAAATTTTGCTCTCCGATGAAGCCCATTTTTAGTTAAATGGATATGTAAATAAGTAAAATTGCCAAATTTGGAAGCCTTTGTCGAGACGCCTTACAACCATTAAAACTCACTGTTTAGTGTGCTTTATAGGCTGGTGGAATCATCGGCCGCGGCTATATTTTCTTCATTTCGCACCAATCTCTGTCTGGTTGGTGGCTTAAGATCCAAGAGAGTGTACCCACGCACAAACTTTTCCACGATGCGACGAATTGCGTGCACACTAAAGCCATGATGACGACCGAGACGAAATTCACGTTGCGGGAGCCGGTATTTCAATAATATTTTTTAATAATTTCCGCACTTTCGGCAAGCGTATAACGATGAATGATGAAATGGCAAACCTTACTGAATATTTTGACAGCTAGATGTCATTGGTAACTTTGACAGTTGCTGAAACATAACAATTTGAAAAACTATCATTGTTATCTGGTCACCCTTAAGGAGATTCTTTACGGCTGAAACCATTCCCAAAGACCAAAGTAGATTTCGTATTTTCGCAGCTGCAGGAGTTCTAGTGTCATTGCATCAAACAAAGTGTCCATAAGACCGGAGTCAAAACACAGCCGGGGGCCAAGGTCGTCAAAGCTCCAGTGCGTGTTATTTTGGTGCACGGAATATAGATTTGAGAATGATATGAATATCAAGGGGAGGGAGATACAAGAAAATGCAAGGAAATATTGGACATGATTGCAGTGATTCTGGTTTGGAGTACGTTCCTGACGATGATGAAAATTCTGACATTCTTCTTCGAAAAGAGCAAGACCTGGCATAAAGAGTAATAGCACGAATATATGCGTACTCCAACCGTTACAACCAGAGGTCTGGGAGGAAGAATCTTGGGGACGTCAAAAGGAAGGAGGAAATGTAAGTCTTACAGGCAAAAACGGTCATCGCTGGTGCACAGACGCTTATAGTCTTAAAAGAACTCCAAAACCTACGCACGTACGCCATTAGCTGGTTTAAATTACTTCTTAAGTGCGGAGATGATGGACAAAATTTTGTTTCACACAAATTCTGAAATAGCTATCAAATCCCAAAACTATTCTTCTGAAAAAGCCATGGTTTCCAAAACAACCAGAGAGGAATTACAGGCACTTATTGGATTGTTGATTTTTGCAGCAGCACAAGAACACAATCATTTATCCACCTGAGATATGTTTGACTCTAAATTATCCGGATCGATTTATAAGGGAACTATGAGCCGCCAGCATTTTGAGTTTTTTTTGGGCTGTTTACGATTTGATGATTGTTTTCCAATACGTGAAACTTGTGAAGAGTTTATATTAAATTGCAATGAAATTTATAAATCCAGCAGCTATACAACATTGACGAACAATTATTAGCATTTAGAGGTCGATGTCCGTTTAAAATGTACATATCCAACAAGTACGCCACATACACAGTGGTTCCGTCGAGAAGACAACAATAAAAAGAATAAAGAAGTCATTCGAATAAACAGGTTGTTTCTTTTTCTCTGTTATCGGTTTGGTTGTTGTTTCAGGGACTCTTTTATCTAAAATAGTTATGACCTGTGATATTGAAACAAGATGTATATTAGCTGCAAGTCCCTATCTCAGAAAAAATACAAACTGTAATGGATTATAGTTAGATGAGCATTACGTTAAAAATTTAACCAAAATTATTCATGGTGCCAACAGAAATGTGACTATGTATAATTGGTTCACATCTGTTAGATTGACTGATAAGCTTTTAGAGAAGCCTTTCAATTTGATCTTAGTCGGAACTTTACGCCAAAATAAATCTGAAATACCAAGTGAAACGCTTAAGGTCAAAAGCCGTGAAGTAGGTAGTCTCTCTTCTATTTTGACCAGGAAAAAACACTCAGTTGATATAAAGCAAAAAAAAATTGTGATTTTACAGTCCACAATGCATGTTATGCAGTTAGCCCACGAACTCAGAAGTCGGAGATTATACAGTAATGTAACAAGATCAAGTTCGGCGTGGCTTGAACATCAGTTTCAGTAGCCAACTTTACAATGCCCTCTCAAACAAATGATCGCCGAATTTTGGAATTAAATATGGAGGATAAACAAGTAAACCTTGCTGTACAAAAGCGAACAACCTGTTATTTATGTGCATCTCAAAAGATAAGGATGACGTCGCTTTATTGGACACACTGCAATCGAGCTTATTGTGGAGAGCACCGTACACGTTGCTGCATACTGTGCGATAACCAAAACTAAGTTGGTCTCAATTTATGAATTATTTTGTTCCTTTTTAGTTTCAAACCCATTTATGAAAGAAAATTTAATAAAAAAAATAAAATTTTTGTTCTGAATAAAAAAAATGGTTGATATTAACGTCATTTCAAATAATGGTTAGTATTTAAGGGTTAAAGTTAGATATATTTTCAAACGATATCTCCAGACGACCAACGTAAAGAATATATGATAGTTGGCCTTATCATAGCCGTATAAAGCCAAAAAACTCCTATTCGGTGACAAGTAGCCATGTGCTGCCAAAAGCTCAGGAAGCACGCAATACACTAGAGGTTTTTGAAAGAAACCATGTTTGGTCATGCCCTTAAACACTATATGAGAAAGCATATTACTAGTGCTGCCTACGCTTTAGAACAGAAAATCGCTAGGCATGATCCAACAGCTACATCGTCTGCATATGCCTGAGCGTTAGGGTCCTATTCTCCAGCATTTCTCTTGTTAACATTGGCCTAAAGCTCCTGGCGAGCGTGAAAGATGATTAGATGATTCCGATTTTCTGTTTAACGGCTATTATTACTGTTCACAAGGTATTCAGCTTGAATACCGATGCTAGGCTAGAACTACACTGGTCTGTACCTTATAGTGACATAACTGGATATATCCTGGATATAGTAGTACCAAGTGACTTGAGGTCATCAATGGAATCGTCATCATCCATCACCATAGCCGATGACAGATTCATTCTATGGCAGGTTGTGTTACACAGCTCATTTGCAACTTGAGTGATAGAAGCTGGTTGTGAGGCAGTTCCAATAAGTTTACATAGGACATGAGTCTTTAGCATAAGATAGAGTGTGTTTACTTTCGACTCAGTTTAGGTGTCATCAGATCTTCTAAGTTGGCATTGCTGACAACAAGTTCAAACGATAGTATGAAGTCCGAGATAATATTGCCTCTCACGTTACGTTCTGTGCTATCAGGCAAAGTATGTTGAGCACTAACATCATCAGATATGAGTTGAGCTACTACCTTTGGCTGCGGCAATGCATCTAGATGGAGATTTTTTTGTTGTTTGGTTTTTCAGTGTTCTATTCTTGATAGCTCATGCGTGATTTGTGAGATGTGTCGAAGTCAAACATGCTCAGTTAACATTCCTATTTCATCATGGAAAGACTTAGACTCGAACAACACTTACAAATTATTGAATTTTATTATTAAATTTCGTGCTCAGTGAAAAATATTTTTCGCGCACTTCGACAATTTTACGTTTGTCATAATCAACCTACTGAGCAAGCAATTCAAGCCATAGTGACAAAACTTCGTACTACTTCCACACTATTGGACATCAAGCCAAGAGTGCGTACAGAGGAAAATATTGCTGCTGTATCCACCAGTGCTACTGAAGACCGTGATTTGTTCATTCGTCGATGTCGGAATTGACGGAATGATGGACCAATTGATAAATGAATTCGGCGAGAAATTTATCTCTCGTTTTGGAATTTAATTGCCCAGATAGATCGTGTGATTTGACGTCTTTAGACTATTTATTATGGGGATAGGTTAAATTACACTTTTACGCCGATAGACCAGCATCAATTGTAGCATTTAAAGACAACATCACCTGTGTTATTAGCGTGATACCAGCCAATAAATTCGAAAAAGTGATTCAAAATTGGACTTTCTGTATGGACCACCTAAAACGTAGTCGTGGTCAACATTTAAATGGAATAATCTTTAAAAAGTATATAGCAAGCATTGATTTATCAACTCAAATAACAATTTTATACACTTTTACAATCTTCTTCTATAGGGTCCGCCAAATTTTTTTTTTTTGAAAATGCTATAAAAAAAAACTACTGAATATTTTCTCAAATTTCTTTTTTTACTTGAAAGTACAATCCTTCCGGTTAATAACAGAAAATAATTTCATTCAAATGGCTGCCTCGGCTGGCCATGCAGTAGCCTACACGATCGGTCCAATTTTTAAGCACATTATCGATTGTGTGGAGCTGTATTTCACCAATGGCTTCACGAATATTGTCCTTTAAAGCGTCAATTGTCTCTGGCTTGTCGGCGTAACACTTATCTTTTACGGCACCCCACAAATAATAGTCCAACGGTGTCAAATCGCAGCTCCGAGGTGGCCAAACGACATCAGCTCTGCGGCTGATAATGCGATCTTCAAAAACAGGGCGCAAAACATCGAGTGTAGCTTCGGCTGTGTGGCAGGTAGCGCCGTCCTGTTGAAACCAAATGTTGCCAATATCCTCCTCTTCAATTTTTGTGAACAAAAATTCGTTCAACATGGCCCGATAATGATCGCCATTGACTGTAACGGCCAAAAAAAAAGAAAAATGGCCCAATTATGCCTCCGCACCAAACAGTGACTCGTTTTGGGTGTATCGGCTTTTCAATGGATAAAACTAATTATCTGTCAAATCAGACATGAGCTAAGTGTTACCATTCACGAAATAAGCACTAGTTGAAAAAAAAAACGTTAGATAGCGGACCCTATACAATATTTTTTTTTTGAAATTAAAAACCAAAAACAAAGTTAAAAAATCACCAATTTGTCGGTCTATTTGGTTACTCGCCATATGGTTGTGAGGAGCACCTTAATTGCATGAAAATTCTATGCACTTTACTTTAGGTCCTGGGAATTTCTAATCATTTTGAAGTTCGCACGTACTGGACTTTTACACAGCAGACTTACTCAATATTGTCGAGAGTAGTTATACACATATTCCAAGTAGGTGTAAACCGTCCTTCATTTGAATCAGCTAGAATGCATTTATAGGGTACAAATTAAAATTAACTGAAATAAAATACTGTAGTTAAAAATACAATAAATTTATTCATTATTTAATTAAACGTTCTATTTCATAGTTTGAAGACATTTAGAAAGGAGGAAATTGTTCTTTGATACATTACTTGAATGTACTCGTATTTATGTATGTTTGTTTGGTTAATTACAATAAATTCCATTGATGTATGTTTCATGTTTACACTAACACATTTAAAGCTCTTGGTTTATGTTTACTTTATTTTTTTTTTTGTATTGTATGTTATTATTGCTTAATATATAAATTTTTATCGCTTTAACGTTAACTGTTTTTTTTTATTTAAAATAAAGCAAGAAAAGATTTATGTTCAATTTAAAATATAAAACAAAAATAAAATTATGATATGAATAAATATAATATAAAACTCTGACGAAAAAACTCACAACAGATTCAAACTTCAAATTATGTAAAAAAAAAACAAGCAGGATCGTTGGCGATCAGAACACAGTGAAAGTTGATACAGTTAAACAGACTATCTTAACTCGCTTACATAATATCCATACAAAGAGAGAACCGGATATGCAGTGTAGGATATTTATCAGGTTCCATACCTATATGTGACGAGCAATCTGAAAGTCCGGAATTTGTCTAATTAACTCAAATTCACTTTATTTAAACTTAGAAACTTTTGCTATCGATATTTGGCATTTACAGTGGTAGTAGTAAATTAATTTTACATTTACTTTATTTTCTTTATGGTACTATTCCTAAGTTGAAAGAAGACTGGAATCTTTACAGATCGAAGCAAAAAGAAGCTAATTCGGATTTCAAAGAGATTCTCATATAAAGACTTTTGCGAAAAGATCAACAGTTGGTGAGGGTCTCCTCAAAGCCCTCTCTGAGTTCAAAGTAAAAACTCTCAGTTTCATGCTCGAAACACAGCTCCCAGATGACCAGATCAAAACCAACTCCAACCAGTCCTATCACTGAAGCTGCAAATGAGATGTGAAATACAAGGTACTGTATCTGCCATCTATTGGTATCTGTATGTGTGGACTGTGTGTTGTGTAGACTGATTACTGGTATCGAGTAGCCTGGTACCGAGCACAAGGCTGTAGGCCATTTTAAACTTATACCGGAAGTCAGTAAAAACTACTTTCCGTCACCAAAAGCTTCTGGTCTCTTTATCAGTTTCGCTCCTTTCTCGCTAAAGGGCATGTAGAAGATGTTTGAGATTATCGTGGGCAAAACTGTCTTGGGAATGCATCCCTTGTCTAGTGATTATTTGCTGTAAATGGAAGGCTGCCCTATGGATAATCGAGGAGGATTGGTGAACTAGTAATGGGCTCTCGACACTAAAGTTGTTTTCTTCAGGGGATGGAGGAACCTAACTGGTCAGTGCTAAAATTCACTCACGGGCATATAAACTGATACATATTCTGTTATTTGTTACAGTTTGGTAGAATATGCTTTCGCGTAAGCAAGTCATTTCTAGCTTAGTCAAAACCCAAAGAATGGCATGATATGGCTGCATGGGGCTTTTCTCAGGCGAACTGATTAATAAAGTACCACATGATATTTATATTATAGCTGCACTTTCGAATCTGACCCAGAAAAGGAATTTAGTCAGATCTACAGAGATGGCTGCAAAACTGATTTAAGATGTATCATCACGGAATTGCGCAAGCGAAGTATTTACCTCCCGTAAGCTCGTAACAACTTGTGGTAATTAAAGCTATTTCACATTAAGCTCAATCCTTAAAACACCCTTTGAAGGGATAGTATTTATAATTTTGATTTCTTTACCATGTATTATAAATTCTAAAAACAATTTTCTTACTCTATTTTGTTTCGAACCAAGGCCGTTTGTCTACCAATCTTAGTTAAATATAATTATCTATTTCTACTTTAGATGTGTCTCTCGATGAAGTCGGTACCGAAAAGGATTCACGAAAACCTGAACCTCTATACCAACAATCTGAAAGGATATTATTATTACTGCAATTGAGAAGATCTACTGCGATTTTCGAAAAAAAAAAATAAATACTGCTACGCCTTTCCACTCAATAGAACCTTGGCCTTCAAGACACCATGTCTAGAAATGTACTTAGGCCAGTTGACCATACGCGTTTTCCGTACATCAGTATTTAAAACGTATTACGGTGGTCACTTGGTCATCGAACTATTAACTCTATTTTCAAGTAGATTGAACAATTCAGCTTGGGTGATGAAAGTTAAGTCCGATGAAAGTAGAGCAACGATAGCAATGACTAAACTAAACTACAGTCTGGCTGAACATTTTAAGGCAGCTATACTCGTAGACGATAGAGCATCTAGCATCGATCGTCCAATCTACAAGAAAGGACACTGCTTCAATTATATAGAGGCATACATTTTATTATAATAAAATTCACAAGCCAACGTAATTATTTGCATTAACTGATGATAATGGTAACACTAGCAAAACCTGCTAGTGGTAACTGCTCCGTTTGAAAATTTAAAACAGAATTAGCAAAAATACGATTAGTTTTGAATGAGAGCAAAAGTAGCTGAGACGCAGCTAATTATATCTGCCAATCGCCGCTTCTCTGGGCTAAGAGGGTCTAAGAGGGCGTTTACTGGACTAAAATTGTCCCCCATCATCCCATAACTGCCGACGTTATCGAAGCCAGATGAAGATCTCCGGGGTCGTTTTAAAGAAATAGAATTCTTCGCGTAGTGTTTGTTCCGATAACGTTGGCGAGGAAGAAATAAAACAACAAATTCTACTAGCTGAATAAAAACTTGGAAAAGTGCCCAATAGTCGGCTGAGATGGCTAAAATATGTAGGCCGAAGGGATTCAAACACCTCCTGCCGAAGCGTTTCTATGAACGCGCAACTGGAATCAGTTTTTTCTTATGGATATCTTTTTACGAAATATGCTTTGAAAACTATGAATCTATTGCGCTTTTCTTACAAATCTGCAGCAGAATACAAACATTGCTGGCGAGTCCACCATTAACCAAATACTCGTACGAGTATTCACAAAAGTTTGCTGATTTTAAGGCCGAATATGAGAGCATTTATGGAGTAAGGTTAAGTTCTGCTTCCATGTCAAAACTGGTACGCCTGTGCGAGCTGACTAGCTGCGTAAACTAACTGCTTTAATATGCCGAAAATAGAGCATACATTAACTATACCAACATTAAAAGCGAAATGAATTAGCGCTGCGTTTTCTGTTATTCAAGCAGAAGCGTTGAGATGGGTTTAGTGGTAAATGGGACTTTGTTTTACCCTTGGACGAATATTTAATGTATACCTAAGATAGCAGATGCATGGACCTAATCAAAAGCAGAGGAGGATAATCTTTGTTGCTTTGAGAGAAAAGTTCTTTGAGTGATTTTTTATCCCGTCTGCATGAACTGAGTTCGGAGAAGAACATACAAGAATAAACTCCATAGAATATGAAGCGTCATTGATCTTATCGGCAGGGCAGGAATTCACTTTTTTAGATTGCTAGCACATTCCGATCAAATAAACATTATCACAATGCTTTGAATCCATTCCGAATGATAGTGAAAGACCTCGCTTTAGGTCAAATTAGTCTACCCAGCTGAATGCGATAATCACAGGATCGCATTGAAACATCCTTGGATATCAGACCATGTTGAGCAAAACAGAAATAGTCTTACACGAATAGTCTTGAAATCAACTATAGAAGGAAAGCGCATCTCCTTACGTATCAGTCTCAGGTGGTGGCAATCTACTTGCGAGTACATCTGCAATATGAGGCAGTTAGCTAAAGATTAATCTGAAGTTAGCTACTAGCTTGTCTACAGGTCTTAATAAGAAGTGAAAGTATAAAGGTATGCGTATAAGATGGTGGATTTTTCCTTTTCAGAATAAACTTCCCCGTACAGCAGGGTCATATGATGGAAAATAATTTAACACTTATGTGTATATAATAAAAAAAACAGTTAACATTTGTAAAGCACAAATAATTGGGTACTAGATTATAATACTTCAGTCGAGCTAAAATAACATGCATGCCTACTATCTAATTTGTTACAAATGTTAATTTTATTTTTAAATATTTCTTTGTATTTTTGTTAAGTATTGTATATTAATTTTATGTTGTCCCGTAGAAAATAATTTGTTGTTTATTTGGTGGTATTTGTTGTAAATAATTTTGATGTGATACTGCATTGTTGTTTTTATATATCTAATTGGTCTGAGTTATGAGTTGCTTTATATTTTTCTTGGTGGATTTCATCGGTGGGTGTGTTGTTCACGATTTGGTAGGTTATGTAAGTGGTTGTGTTTTTTGTTACCCAAAAGAGTTTTACTTATTTTTCATTTATTAAATTCTTGCCGCAAGTATGGTACAATTATTCTTTATTAAAAGATTTTTTTTTTCCTATTTTTAAATCTTGTATTTGTTATTACAATAATTTTGTTTTGTTTTTGTAATAAACATTTTAATGTATAATTTTATTTAATAGTTAATATTATTTCTGTTTTGTAGATATTGAAAGCGTATATGGTTATAATTTGTTGTTTTTCTCTACATCGAACTTGAATATTTATTTAGTTAAGATACAGTTACACATACATATGTACTCGTATATGACAATTGTTTCTATTTAAGAAGCAATTCAAGCATCTTATAGATAAGCAATAATTTTTTTTGAACTGAAAATCACAGTTTACCAAAAAATTATATCATAAAAAGCGATTCAATGAAATGTTATTTCATTTTTGTAATTTTTTTTGCAAACAATCTTATAGGGAATGCAATTGGCGGGCGATGTTGCCCAATTTAAAATTAAAACTACAGACGGGAAAGTATATCCCAAGTATTGTCTAACTATTTTCTCGTCTTAAGTGAATTTACTTTGTTTTTTTTTTTAATTTTAAGTATATTTTTTAATTTAATTTTGGGGTAAATTTATGTATAAATACGTTAATTTTTTTATGGGTTATCTTGTATGTCTAGCTATGTTATAACGATATGGTGTTGGATTTTATTTTCATAATTTTTATATGCAGCAGATTGTTTTTTATTTTTGGATTTCATTTCTGTTTGATTACTTGAAAGAAAAGAAAATTATGTTTACCTATCTAATGCATATTTTGATATTATCGATTATACATAATAGTTTTTGTTATTTTTTCCATTGCGATATGTTACGAGTTGTTATGAATGTTGTTGTTGTTGTTTTCTGAAAAATGATGATGTCGTTAGATATCATAGTTAAATGCGTGCTGATTTAGTTGTTAACTTCATGACAAACTTCCATGTAATCAGGATCATGCATGATACCTTTAATCATATCCTTGAGCATTGTGTATCTAGGAAATATTGGATACATTTTGGAACTGCCATATTCCTCCTATAAAAAAAGCAGTATCTTAATTAAATTAAAGTAAATTATGATGTAGTAAAAAATAAAAATTACCTTTAATACACGAATCAAATGTCGCAATCCTAGATATTTTTTCAGGAGCCTGTACAAGTCATTGATCAATTGAGTGTTTTCGAGTTCAATTTGTGCTGTGGTCATATCTGGAAATATAAATTTCACAATGAAATTGTTGTTTGAATTTTTTAAATTCTTTACAATATATAATACCGACCGTGTGGATAAATAAAGGCAACACTCATTAAATAATTTAAAATCCTTCTGAATTCATTAGCCTACAAGTTCAACATTTTGGATCACCTAGGCAATTTTACTCGTAACTCCGACTCCATATTTCTGGTGTAGCCTATATTGTCATAATAAGGCATTTATTTCTCCGTTTGTCCTTTGTTTGTGCAGTTATACAATAAAAAGTGATTTGCAACCGTGGAACTCGTCCTTGTAGCAAAACCTCACATCGTCACCGGGTAGAATAATCACAACCCATAGTTCTGCACCGACGGAAGGCTTCCACCATACTAAACTTCCATAGAGGTACTTCTCCAGTATTTAGTCAACAAGGGAAGAATTCACGGTGGCACCCACTGTTCTAATTAGAGCGAACTACTTACGTTTGTTCTTTATAAGTTTTATGAGATCTTAGAACGTCTTCTAAGCATAGGTTTACTAAAACCGGCAAAATCCGGTTTCAGTTTGTGAAATGTTGGAAAACTTAACAAGGCATGAGGGCTAAACATGGTCATAAAACTTATTTTGTTATGGTAATAGGAATGGTGAACATTTTTGCAATGACAGTTGGACATCATAGCCTAGTGGGCAAAATGTCTGGGACCGGATGGCCTATTTATATAATAAAATTGAACTTTTACTATTAAAAATGTGGGGTTCGTAAGTGTTCTTATCTCAATATTGATAAGAAAACATGGCGGTATTCAGATCACCAAAAAGTCACACAATTTGACTACTACAAATTATTTCCTGGGTCCGAACAATCAAGATTTGATTCAATAAGTAAGTCGTACGCATTCAATGCAAGCAAGAGCAAGCAAGAGGACAGTGAAAAAGATGACTAAAAGTACTGCTTCACGATAAGCGGCGTTTCAAAATGGAAAGAAGGACAGCTTGGAAGCTGTACAAACAAGAACGTCAGATAGACGTCTCAGAAAAAAAAAAATACGGGAAGAGTGAGATCAAGGATGTTAATAGATTCTACTTGAAATTATCTCAATTCAAGAAACGGAAGAAATAATTATGAAAGTTTTGTAAAAAAGTGACAGTGCGGGCGGGCGAAGGAAACTTAGGGAGGAGTAAAAGAGGAGTACCGATGTACGTTGATCTTGAATGTTTGCAAGCTACAATGACTAGGAAATAGAGAGTCGGGCATGACATGACATGACATAAGTGAGTTTTACGGTTTTTTACGTTCGAGAGTGCCTTTAAACGGTTGAAGGGACAGAATGCTACTGGCAATTTCGATGGAGCGCTGGTGGTGAAAATAGCGATAATACAAGGTAAAGCAAGATTCGTTCGTCCGTGTTCAAACGTATCAATTGACTGTGCAATATTGGAGTCACCTATGAGTTTTGAATCTTACGAGGGTCAATAAGTCCGTGACTTTTTGAATTTCTTACCTCTTTACTGAAACAGCAACACTGCTCCTGTCAACAGGCATCTGTCAGTTGACTCCTGTCAAAATTTAAACTTGCGGCGTCACTTAGTTTGTGTTTGACAGCTATTTTTATCAGACTACTCACTAATTTGAGGAGAAAAAGATCTTTTCCACCAAGACAATGCAAGGGTGCACACATGTGCAGTTGCCATGGCAAAAATCCATGAATTGGGCTATGAATTGCTCCCTCATCCACCCTATTCTCCAGATTTGGCTCCGAGCGACTACTTCTTGTTCCCAAACCTGAAAAAATGATGAAGTCATCTCGCAAACAAAGGCCTATTTTGAGGACCTCGACAAATCATTTTTTTTGGAAGGGATAAAAAAATTGGAGAAGCGTTGGACATAGTGTATAGAGCTCAAGGGAGACTAGGTTGAAAAATAAATTTATTTTTTTATCAAAAAATCCGTGTTTTATTCCAAAAGTCACGGACTTATTGACCCGCCCTCGTATCTAGCAAGTGGGTTCTTGGGGGCACCTACAAAAATTTTGGACGGCCTAATATATTGAGACCAGATCAGAGAGGGAAAAGTATTTCTTACATCGCTTGAGGAACGAATATGTGGTCGTTTCAACGTAATTTGTTATTGATATACAGACCACGAATGAAAAGTTTTTCGGTTTCGGCGATTCAAGTGCTTTTCAAGAATAATGGCGGGGTGCTTAGATTTCGCTTTGACGACAACAGACAGCAGACAGTATACAGCAAACAGCATTGTGTTTGGAAGCATTGAATTAAATTCTGTTTGTGGTTCCCCATTTAGTAATGCTGTTTATATCGGAATTTATTGAGCTTAGCATACGCTGCCATTCCCGTTTTACAGCCGAAGAGCAGAGACAGAAGTCCAGGGGCGAATATGGAAAGCAGAGAGTACTGTCCTCAACAAAATAATATATTGGATTATAAGTAGGAAACAAGAGATCATTGATGAAACTTAAAAAGAGTGACGGAGACAGAACGGAGCCCTGTGGCACACCAGCATTTATTTTGTGAATATCACACTTCAAACCATCCAGGACAACTTAAAGTGAACGTTCCAAAAGGTAATTTCTAATACGTTAAAGAAGAGAGTCGTGATCCCAATGCATGCATTTTCGACAAAAGAACCTGATGCCAAACTCTGTGAAATATTTAAAAATATCAAGTGTAACTATCTTGCATGCAATCAAATCACCAGTGGACCTGTCGATCATGGAAAAGTTTTTGTGTTTCCAGATATTTCATGAGCTGATGGTTTATCAGAGTTTCCAAGAAGATTCGACGGACTCAAGTGTAGTCGGAGACAAGACACAATCTGGAAGTGATGAGCTGGTCGCAAAGTGTGCAGCAAGCACATTGGCATTGCTCAAAGACCTAACAGCATTTCTAATTTAGAATTTCTAATATTTTTGACGAACGACCAACCATTTTTACTACCTTTGGGACGTTGTAGTATTTTTTGCTCGTTTGAACTTTTTTCGGTTTTCCTCCTTAGGTTCGGTCTTGTAGGACCGACAAAACTGTACTCTAACCCTGACCTCTTTGCAGTTCGAGTCTTACCACGCCTTTCCTTTTGGTTTGACACTCTTCATCCTAAAGTTAAACAGTTAAAATTTAATAAAGAAGGTGTTCAGTCTGCTCCAATTGACTTTCTCGTATTGCAATATAGTTCTTTTATGAATCTATTCTCTAACTGTGTGGTTAATGTACGAGAAATTAGCTGATATGACACAGTTGTCGCAGGAGCCTAGAGAGAGCACATCAACGGTGTACTTATCAAGGTGAGAAGTTTAAAACAATTCTGTATAGTTGTATATATGTAGTTTGTATAGTCAGGTAGCGCATCATACTCGTTAAAGGTCAAATGGTTGTCCAATTTGGGGCTTCTGTAAACAAAGCAGTAGTGGATAATTTGCTTAGAGAGCTGGAATTTTAAACATATGAAATTGAATTGCGGATTGGAGCAGGGGTTACATTGTGGTCGAGTTTGGTAAACTACAATATATCACTACGCAAGTAAATGGTGAAACAACGGTGAGAGAAGAATAATATCCTAGTTCGTAGCTAGGTTACTTCAGATCGGAGTGATCTGGGACGTGTATGCGGGGATCTTACTGTGTTTTCACTAAGTGCCAAAAGAGCTGGCCTTTATTTACAGACGTGGACGTTCGCAGAAAAGTAACTACTTTTCCCCGCGTGAATATTCCCAATGTTCACTCAAAGCTCTCGGGTCATTACAAAAATCAAACACCGACGACGCTAACTAAGGCTGGGAAATGAAAATTCTGTTTTTGGTTCACTGAATCATATTGTTGTAGGTGTTATGTTATGTTACTCACAACCCGCTATCCATCAGGTGTTATATACTTTCAGTCATTGCCCGTGCCGTATGACAAATACAGCGACCAAACTTTGTGCATTCTAGGATGGCTTAGGGTGTGTATAGCCGTGGAGTATAATGCTAACAATGTTGCTTTTATAAATTTATTAAGTGAATAAGATATCATTTAAAATTCTCTCTTTTAAGAGAACACGTTTGCAAAACGATGAAGCGTTTTTTTAAGTTTAATTTAAAAGTTTTAAAAATCTTTTGATGACTACTGAAACCGCATACATTTCTGTTAGGAATGAATTATGGAGAAATCGTGAGCAACAAATACCTGCATAAGCAATAAATTAATTGAAAGAAGTCAATGTGCTTGCCATTAGCTATGAAAACAAACTGCATTTGATAATGTATAATTCAAATTGATTGAGATAATTCATAGATTAATCATGGACATTAAGTTGTGTTTTATTTAAGTTCAATAAGTTGTCAGGAAAGTAATTGATGGCTGTTACTGATTAGGCGGTAAAAATAGAAAATATTATCAAGATCAAAGGATTATATTCAAATTTACATATCTTACTGAATTCAGGTATTGTAAATGAATGGTTTATTCCTATGTGAAAAACTAGTAACCGTTTAGAAATTAATTCAGTAGATGGGACTAGATTCTTAGAAACATCATAATCTCATTTGATAAATAGATATTATATGGGGACTCTGACATAATTCACGAACTTTCAAGAATCATACTACAACCAAAAAACCAAAACCCAAACTATATATAATTCAATTAAAGGTTTGATTTTCAAGATATACGTATATATTATATTAGGGTGGTCGGTATTTGTATGGAATAAAAGAACCATTATATTTTGTTCCTATATACTAGAAACGTGTAAAAAAAGTTTTAAGAAAATTGTATTTCACTAACATATGCCGGTGTGAGCTCCAATGGAAAATAAGAAAATAAATTTATTTTAAAGCGACAGAAAAAAATTATTCATTATGTAATTTTAACAATATTTTTTTAGAAATGAAGAATATAAATAAATAATTAAATCTAGTTATCATAACGAGTTTTGAGACATTTTCAGCTGTATCCTGGGTCTTTTTTGCGATAATTTTTCACAAACTGAAAAAATTTAATTGAATTAAAATATGATGGAAATTTAGAATATAAAATTGTTAAGACAAGTTATTAATTTAAAAAAAAAAAACACTAACTTGAAGAAGAAATTGAGTTTTGTACTAAACTCCTCCATGAGTTTAACGCCACGTTCAGCTGTATTATTATCCACTATTACTTTTAATGGTCTAATTATTTCCTTTCCTCACACATAATCTGGTTGGTCATTCCATAATATTGGATTAGTGTGCAAAAAGTATCTACAATATTTTCAAACATTTTCATAGATTTAGCTGACAACAATTCAGATGGAAAATTCTTGGTAATAAAATGCGAAACATCAGCTGACTCAAACATAATTTCTTATTTTCCTTCTTCTTCCTTTTGTTCATCATCTTCCAAAACTTTTAACACCATTTTTCGGTTTTCTTCAAAACTTATGCTCTCATCAAAAAAGAAAAGGCGGCGCATTCCTCATTCAGGTACCATAAATGATTTATGAACTTTGTTATTGCAATATCTGCTATAATTTTGTCATCTTCTTTACACGAGTTAAGTCTTTTTAGAAAATAAATATCATTTAAAGTTGCTTGCAAAATGCATTCTACAATGAAACAGCAAATTGTGGAAAAAGCATTTTTGTCTTTGGCTATGAGACGAAAGGTTTCCTGAATACAACATCAAGTCAATTTACACTAAAAATTTAGTCTCCCCGTTAAATGTTGGATGCCACCCGTGGAGCGAAATAGCCACTGAGCCCAAACATCTTTCTTTCTCTTTCTGTCAAATTTTTCGAAAAACTTAACATTACTCCGGCATTTTAGCACTCAACTCTTGAGTGTTAAGTTCTTTAAAAAATAAAAGTAAGAAATAGTGTTTTAAGGTAATAAATTCCTTTTGCCATTCACCGAGCCAATTTAGTCCCCCTGAATTAATAACAATAAGCTCTAAGAACGCTTTGTAGTCATCTCGAGGAAAATTATCTTTCAGCTTTGACATTGCAAGCAACAGGATCTCTTGACTTACATCTGCAAGTACACTAACAGCTTTTGCCTTTTGCGTCCATTGAGAGCACACAAAATTGTTGGTTATCAATTGTGTTCCACTGTACTTTAAACCTTTTAAACAAATCATATCAGGATCAAAAGATGGATCAAAATTAGATCCGATAAAAGTTACTTGAAGAATAATTTCAAAAACGTGATACCTAGCAAAGCAAAGTATGTGTCGACCAATTTTATTTTCTAACAAGACACACGCTCCATTTAAACGCCTGGTGTTTGATGCAGTTGTGTCAAATGCAAATACTTGCACTTCCTTGTACACTGCAGATTACACTTCAATCCCAGTTCCAGCTGACAGTTCCGGTACTCCAAGGAATTGTTCGACTTTCCAGTCACAATTACTGGAAGTCTGTCAACTTTTGCTTGACTATTTACGAGTACAATATATCGGGAAGACGCTTAGAGTTTTGTTACTTGCTGTAGCCGTTTTTTTCCGAAAATATTGGCGGGAAAGTCTTATAGAAGTGCGATTGATAACAAATTTGGAAGGGTCTAAGGAAGTGGCTTCTATACAAGCTGCCAAGAGGTGAACTGCATCTCTGTCACTTATCTTGCATTTATCGAATGCTGCCCAAAGTATGGGAGTTAAAATATTTACCCGTGCCCTTTTCGAGCATGAAGGGTCTGGAACTGCTAGGTCAGAACCAGAATTATTTTCATATGGTAAGTCAGAACTACAAAAATTTTCAACCACTAGTTCCTCCGCCGCAGATGAAAATGATGAACAAAGTTCCACTAGTGAAATACATTTTTTAGTCTAACATTTAAAAATATAAAATTTACTACCAACCTTTATGCGAATAGGATGAACTTTGAGCCTCAGTTCGTTGCTTTATTCTCATGTCACGAGCTTCCTTTCTGTTTTCTATACCTGTAAGTTTCAGATCCATTCCAAACATGTAACCAAGTAGACCTTTTTGCCTTTGTAAGAGTATAATTTTTTTATCTTCTATCTTTGTTAAGGCCAAGGCAGTTGCGAGCGCAATAACAATTAAATCGTTTAAGGTTTCCGAAAAAAACTGTTTCTTTTTTTTTTGCGATGTCCCGGTATTTTTATTTTTACTTTTTTCAATGTTTCGCTGCTATTCATAAAGTTTTCTTAATTGTTTTAAGAAATGAATCGATCACGAGTAGGAATTCTTGCCTTTTTCCAGAAAATTAAACACTAAACAGTGACCAAACTATAACCATTTGCCAAACTTAACTTCACTTTTCGCATATTATAAAACAAAACACTAAATACATAACGTTCATCTCGTTTTGATGGTAATTCAGACCCGAGAATTTGATTTTTCATAGAACCAACCAAAAACAATTTTTCACGGGTCATTTTAATTTTTTTTGTTTAATTTTTAGTAATTCAACTAACCAAGAACCGTTTAAAGGCTCAATTGACACATTAACATAAGTTTATTTATTTAAAAACATCACCTACGCTTGCTTAGAGAAAAAGCAATGTTTGTATACAAGGGGGACTTGGAAAAAAATGTAGAAGAGACAATGAGGTGCTCTTGTAGTTGCATTGGCATTATGTAAGCTTTAATTTGTTGTAAGCTGCTATTTTGTTAGCACTGAAAAAAATTTGACTTTGTTTTCACGAAAAGTTTACGTGTTTAAGTTTAATGATGACATTAAGTTGAAAAATCGCCAAAACGGGATATCACACGGCCTGGAAATTGCTGATTCAAAATCTCCATCGGTGCCCGAGCTGTGTGAGCGGTTGCTCTGTCTTGCTGGAATAATTCAGCAACTTCCGGAAAAAATTTTTTTTTTAACATCTGTCTGTAGCGCTCACTAGGTACGGTTACGGTGATGCCGTCGAAATTCTCAAAAAAATAAGGACAAATTACTTTTTCACTGCCGCACTAAAGAGTCACTTTAAGCGGATGCAATGGCTCTTTGTGCATTTCATATGAATTGTCCGTGCCCCAAAATGCAAATTTTGTTTATTCACATAATCTTCTCCTTCCACCAGGTTTAACAGAGTATGGGAGTAAGTTGCTCCACCTTGCACTATTCTCTTTGGAATACAATTTGATCATTATCAAACGAAAAAGTTTGGTACGATTCAACCGGTAAAGGGGACTGCAGAAATTGATTTTTCGGTTTTAATAGACCTATCCAATAGAAGAAAACAGAAAAAGCTCAAACGAATCAGAAGAAATACTACCAGCGTCCAAAATGCAAACTATTGATCGTTTGTTAAAAATTTAAGGTTTGTTAAAATATTGGAATCAATCCAATCTCCCACGTATGCAATAGAAGGACTCTCAATCCACAACTCTCGTGTTCCAATAAATGCTCATCACTTTGCCCATTTTTAGATCTATGTACTCTGAAATACCGTGATTATGTCCTAGGCAATACAACTCACGTTTATAATATGCTTGCACCCCGCAAGCAATTGGCAACGTGAATCGGGTGCAGATTCCTTTTGCTCCCTTATTATCCTTTTGTCCGCTATGTGTTTAAAGATTTTAAAGGTGTTTGCAGCCCCATAATAATAGAAAACAATATCTACCTACTCGTAGGTCCTTCTATTACTCTTCTACCAAAAATGACTCTTCATCATTAGTTAAATCAGAATTAACTGTCTCCCAAGTAGAAAAGGAGAAGCTGCATAAGATTTGAATCATCTACTCTTTGAAGCGGAAACGTGGACTCTGTTGAAAGCAGCTAAGGATATCCTGAGTCAAGGTTTTTTTTTTGTTTGGCTGAAGCACCTTTTAATAGGATAACTTTCAAACCATTATGTCATCTTTGGCCGTTATTTGATATTTCTATCCAGCATTATTTTAAAAATTCGAAATGCATAAAAGACAACGTGTCTTGACGTTTGTCCGTCCACTATGTGGAAAAATTTGAGAAGAGACCTAGACCTACAGCTGTACTAGACACAGCGGATGTGGGAAGTAGAATCACAAGACCATGGCTTGATACGGCTGTTCTTCGATCTTGAGCAGCTCTAAATCGAAAATTACTGTTATCAAAAAATCATATTTAGTAACGAGGCTTACTTTTGGCATCCACAAAACTGCACTGATTGATGTGTTCTTCACGCTGATTGGTTTTTTTTTTTTTTTTTTTAATGAGGCTGGAACTCGAGTTACGATCAATGGCTAACGTTAGCGGATTAACTATATCTTCAAAAATATGGGCGGCTCTGGTACGGATGATATGTGGTTGCAGCAAGATGCAGCTACGAGGCATACTGCCATGAAACTACTGACTTATTGAGTAATCGACTCAACGAGAATATTATATTGGAAAATGGGCCGGTGAATTGGCCACCGAGATCATGCGATTTGATGCCATTCGGTTATTTCTGTTGGAACTATGTAATGTCTTTGGTGTATTGGAATAAACTACAAACTATTCAAACCTTGGAAGCCAATATAAAGATTTAACATCTTATTCATTAGAAAGAGCCCCGAAATTATTAAAAGATTGATTTACAATCTAGTCTACAGAATGCGGTTCGTCAAAAACAACCGAGAAAGCTACAATATATGCTTGTAGTCACTAAACATTCTATATTCTAAATTTGTAGGTCATAGTTCATAATTCCAATATTTGCTAACTACCTGACTGTAAGATGACAATGATTTTATTAAAAAGAAGAATGTTACGAGGCTAACAATCTGACAGATCACCCGGGAATATTTTTTGTTCCCTCTCACTAAGGGTTGGCAACAATGCGCTCTTTTTCTTAATAGCTGTCTGATGGATGACACGGAAGGATTTAGTGCCTTTTCGTTTTACTTCTAAAACCCTTTACGTACTGTGTGAGTTGGTAAATCTAAAATTTTAACCAAAATACAAGTTATCATGAAAGGGATCTATCAGAACACCGCGACCAATATGACACGTTTTATAGCCGTGACTAGCGAAGGGTTAAAAGAAATTGGACTTTTTGTTCTTCTGCTGTTCAGGGGTAGAGAGTTCCAAAGTCGAACGACGCATACGAAGAATTGTCTTTCGGTTGTCGGAGAGGTGTATCTCGTTTGGACAAACAAAAACGTTTTGTATGACTGTACAAAACTTAGTTTGTTATATACATAGGTATTCTGACTGACCAGTTTGTATTACTTCGTTACAGAAGATCTCACATCCATATAAGAGAATTGACAACAAGAGAGATTTGGCTAGATGTAGCTTAGTTTTAGTTGGGAAAAAAACGTAGTGAAATGTGATTGCCATAGGGTACGGAGCCCGCCATCAATTTTATCTATGGTGGCACTTACATGAGTATTCAAAGCTAGGGTCCTGTTAAATATTATACACAGATTTTTTGTAGACTCAAGGTTCTCGATAGTATTATCCCCAAGCTTAACATTTCGGAAGACAAATAAATCTAAAATTTTTTTATAAATGATAACTGCTTAAGATTTGGCTGAGTTAAGACAGCGATCATTCGTTAGGGATATTTTTTATATAGCACATAGGTTATAATCCATAAGCTTTGCAGCTACAATATATATGTGATTTGTCGGTAAAAATGTGTGCATAACAATGTTTAATTCTGGGCGGGAAGCTCGTTCATAAACAAAGTTAACGTTAGCCACCACGCCCTAATGTCTTTCACTTAAGTAGGGAAAATATATTTTTTTCGATTCCCAATAAAATTAAGTCTTTCCTAAGCTTTCTGCAATACATACAATTACAAAATTAACTGTGTCGAAGGATTTTGAAAAATCTAAAATAGCCAAAATAAACTCACCTCCTTCCTATCTAGAGGTTCTCTATTCTCCTTCAACAACCAACAAAAGCGCAGTTTTGCAGCTTCTTTTTGCTCAAAAACCAGACTGATGAGCAGTAAGTGTCTATGTATGTATATATCATGGGCTTTTAAATTTCCAAATACTTTCGACAGGAAAGGAAGTATACCTATTTGGTCCTGAAGAAATTTAACTTGGCCATTAAAACACATTAACACAAATGAATTCCATTCCCACTTTCTTTTACAGCATCCTGCTGTTAAGTGAGGTGATGAGTATTTCTGAAATCCCTGAAATACAAAAGGCACAGTCTGTTTCATGCTATACTCAAAGTTTAGGTATATAAGGTTATGTTTTGAGCAGCATGGAACAGAAAGCTGATTATAGAAAAGCGCTTTATCATGACTGCTAACGAGGAAGAGGTCAATAAGATTATTTGAACTGTTGTCGAAATGGGTGCTGGTAAGAGGATTTACGGCACACAGATATAATGATCTCATTGTATTTAGCAATGGCCTATACTCGGTTTCGCACAGCAGGTTGCAATTTATGTCAGCACAAATCAAAATATGCAGTGTGGAGGAGTAATGCTGTTCTAATAATGATGAACTTATTAGGACTATAAACTCCACTTGACTCCTCTTTGAGTGCATAGTTTATAGAATATAAATCGCTCAAGTAATTCTACATGGGTTGTGAAATTCATACATATTGATATGAGTACCTAGCCAATTTGATATTTGGCTTTGGACAATTTATAGTCAGATCTTAAAACTTTACAGCTCTGGATATTGGACATTTGAAGCCAAAGAAGTTTAAAAATAAATACCAGTTCCTGCAGTTCATATAAGATATTTATCCGAACAGTTTAATAATCATTTAAAAGGACGCAAGAGATTGTACACAAATATAGGATGATAATATTTAAATGGGTAAATGAGTTTTGCATTACTAAATAAAATTTTTGAATACAAAGAATTGCCATACAAAATGAAAAATAGGGTACATTAACACATTCTGTGGATATTGCAGCACTAGTCTCAAAAAATAAGGTTTCAACTAATATACTCGTATAAGGTTTAATCAATTCCTTTACATTCTCCATAACTTTTTCCCGCCTCTGTTTGGTAGTATTATTTAGGTAATTAGAATTAGATTACTAGGGTTATCAAGCTGGCTATCTCAATTACATTCATCCTGAACTTACGTTCAAGTCTCTCCATCCGTTCCCTTCTCTCTGCGGCTTCCTCGGCCAATTTCGCTGAAGTTTTTACGCCTTCGCCCGACTTTTGTGTCTTTTCCATTATCGAGCACGCTCTCATCACATACGAAGGAACTGTTTCTTGCTTTTCCTGCCGTGGAATATCGATTAGAGTCCAATATTGTGTTTCAAGGCGTATGACATCCTGCAAAAATACAACAACACAAACAGTGACTTAATAATCGAATAAAAAACATATTTCTCATATTAATTTTTGCAACCTTAATCATGAGTTTTAACATCGGATAGCGTTGGAAAATATTACGCTGACTCTTCGAATCACCGTATTTATTCATGAGGCTGACAAGAGCGCTTTTGGCGGTGTCGTACGACTCTTCTAAACGTAATCGCAAAGCACGCAGTCGTTCGTTTGTCTCAATAACTTCTTCACGGCTCATTCCACCTGTCAAAATTAAATTTCATTAATGGATTCGGTTGAAATAAATTATGTCAAAGTCATTCATTACTTGGAGCACCTTCGTCCTTGACATCTTGAACAATACGCCGAACGCTTTGGGTGAATTTCCCCACAAAATTTGTCGTTGCTGAAAAGAGAAGAACAAAAGGACTGTTATTAAGGCAAATTTTCGGGGAAAGTGTTGACGTGTTGACATTGCTAATATTTGTATGCCAAAAGTGGGTGTCCCCAAAATAATTTTGGTGAAGCAATTTTTTCTTTTATTATTTTTTTTTTAAATCATCTGCCATTGTGAAGATAAGTGAATACTCTTGGTGGAAATCAGAAAATGAGCCTCAAGTCTGTGGTAGGTTTAAAAGTCACTCATGCAGTGGAAGGAAATCAACAGACAGGAGGTAATAATTTAGATTAAAGATAGATTATATGTATATAAGAAAAATTCCATAGATGGTACTCGTATTCAGTCCAAAAGTAGGTAAATTTCTTGTTCCACATGGATGCTTACTCGTAAATCTATTTTATATGACTTAACTATTTTAGTGACCAAGTAAGTATCCATCAAAGGTGACCCTTTTACTATAGTCAGAAATGGGGTGTGCTTTCAAAAGATCCGGTTGCTGCTTAACGGTAGTAAGTTAAGAAGCTGGGTCAGCTCTTCGTGGTACTTTTTTTTCTGCCAGAACACTCAGGACAACGAACTAGTCTGTTGGTTTTCTCCACCGTTCAGTCACCCACAGAAATGTGTAAACGCTTGTTTTAAAGTGCTTACAGTACAGGACAGACGCTTACAGAGGATGTCGTTATCGTTGGATGCTTTTGGATGTCGTTATCATTCTCATAGCAAGAATTGTTGCATTATATTATTTCACGTATTCCTATCACTCGTAGGTGCTTATCAAAAATGTATTGCCCCGTAACGATGATGCCAGCATACAGCCTAGAGTTATTCCTCGCTGTTAGTCGCTGAGCCCTCAGAAACGTCCGGAAGCATTCGTTTGGTCTGCCGTTATCCTTGAGACTTATGTATGCCTTTTACAGTGAAACACAAGTGCTAATACCTAACAAAGGGAGAGGTTTGATACCTGAGAAACTCTCCTCTGAGCAAGTTTATAGGTAATTTTATTTCACAAGATCTTATTGTAGTTTGGAACCCAAAGAAGACATCAGATTTCTGAGAAGCGTGTTATCTCGAACTAGCTTGGAAATCGTAAGCTTTAGGTGTGGTAATTGTAATTTTACCCACCACTTCCAAACCGGCTTCTATCATGGCTAAACCCAAGTGCAACCGAGTCTCATTTAACCTGAAATCCGCTTCCAGCCTTTAGTTTCAACTGCTCTAAAAGCACAAACAACACTTCTATGCAAAACCCTCCATTTAACGAAGAGACCACCCAAACACATAATATCTTCTTCTACTCCTTAATACTTGAACTTTATACGTTCTCATCTTCTCAACTCTAGTTCACATTAACCATCTCTCAACCAACGAATCTTAGGAAACGTAACATATATGAGAATGTACGCCTTTATTTTGCATATCTGCTCGATAAACCTCTATGCTCTAATATCTCCACCATGTTCCTTAACTTACAAAAGCTTCCCTGCGAAATCTTTGACCTTCCAGCATTAACAATAATGAAATATTACATTCTGATTTTGAAGTTCTTTGTAACGATGGTCTCGAATTGTTGACAATCTATTCTATTCTTGACCCTAAACCTATCAATATCTCTCATTCGGGAGTTTTGAAATATGTTTGCGTAAAAATTACAGCCTCCAAAAATTAAAGTCTACTGTAGATATTATTGACTCCATCCTAAATATTGTAGACCCCGGAGATATGGTAATAGTTTTGGGTGATTTCAACTTTCCTCGCCTTCGTAGATTTCTTTGTCAAAAAATCCCGCATTTCCACCTATACAGATGATACGAAAATTTATAAGCACATCTCAATACCCTCTGACCCTCAAGTACTACAAGAAATCTGAATAGCGTTTTAAATAAAAAAAAATCGTTTGGACATTAATGTTAGCAAACGTCAAACTATAACTTATTCGAGTAAACGCGTATCGCCACCTCCAAGGCCCTTTTCATTGGTCATGAATTAATACCCTCTTTCACCTTACTACGCAATTTATATTTTATATATATAAAGAACTAAATTTCATATTGACAATATTATTACCAAAGCTAATTCTTCATTGGGATTCATTAAGCGATGGTACAAGGAATTATCTAACCTTAACGTCAGTTACATTCGTAAGGCCCATACTAGAATATGCTAGCCAAGTTTGGCGCCCTTGCCATGAAAGCCACTCTAGATGAATTGAAGCTATTCAATGCAGATTCATTCGATTTCTATTACGGGGTCTATGTTAGATAGATATCTATAGCTTGCTTCCGTTTAAAGATCGTTTACAGCTAATACTCGTAAATCTTCAGCCCCTCAAAAACCGTCGAGAAGTTGCTCATCAATTACTCACTGATTGCCCTGTATTGACTACCCTATCCTGCTATAAATGATACCCATCAGTACCAATCCACGTAACTTTAGGTCTATACTACTTTTCCACATCAATTTTCCCCGAACCGTATACGGCTGTAATTGGACCATTTGAACAGAGTGCTGCGAACTGCGAACAACATGGTTAATGGGTTCGACATCAACATCAGCAAACCCAAACTTCGAAATTCCCTCTCCCAAACTCTATGACACCTTGCCTTTCCCGCAGTTCTTAAGTCATATTAATATTAATATTAAACTGTCCCTGAAGAAAATTCTCCTTTCCACATATGTCTATGTCCCTTTAATTTTAAGTGAAATTGTTAGTTTTAAGTCTGGAATTTAAGAATTGCTTGCAATAAGCTTAAATAAATAAATAAATAAACTTAACATTGTTCAATTTTTTAATAGTTTACGCTAGTCCGAAAAATTCTTTTAATATTGTAGAACAACTTTAGTCAAGAAAAATTATAATTTATAAAAGCTAGTTCATATTAAGTAGATTTTACTGATAGTGCCGGGAGGGATGTTGGTCATACGAGTATAAAGCTAACGATTTTTTAAGGATTGTGCAATCTACCAACAAACCATTTAAAAACAGATCTAACTCGACCAAAAACTACAAAAAGGATTTAAAACTGCATTTATAGTAAATGGGTTCGATTAACATTTTTGCCATGTAGCCAACCACAAACTACGTAATAGAATGAAAGACATTCAGAACTGAAAAGAGTTAGATTTGGAACATGCTAGTGTACTCACGAGTATTGCGATCTTCCCCAATGGGACAAGTCGAAGATGCCCGAATGCGTTTCCACAAAGGCGTTCTCTGAGGAAATCTGCATTCGCCATACCTTCAGTGTTTTTACAGACTGCAGCCTCTTCTACCAATTCAGTTCTACTTCGCTCAGTCTGAATTCGATACCCTCAATGGATATTACGATATACACACATGGACGGCAAAGCGATTGTCAGATACTTTCTTTAACATGTGCATAGTAATCCTAGACAAACTTGACGGTAACAGTGAATTGGTAGTAAATTCCAGCAAAAAGACCTATGTGGGACCTGTTATCCTTTCTACGGTTATATTTGAGTTCTCTATAATATTTGGGAACAGGAGTTCAGGCAGAATGTGACTAACAGTTGATCAATCTTAACATGGTTTCTGAACCGCTACAAAACGACTGTTCGGCAATGTAGATGTGACATCAGAAAAAATTTGTTCGAAAAACTTCACACAATTTCATGTGAATATGAGCTTAACATCCACAAATTTAGAGCGATTTCACTTGATATTGTCAGATTGTATGCCTCCAACTCTTCACAAGTTGCAGATTCATGATCAGATGTTAGTTCGGTTGCATTCCTTCCAACTGATCAACTATTGGAAGAAATTAAGAAGGCAACGAACAAAGATTTTAAAATATTGTACATTGGGAAAGTTATCCAATAAAAATCTAACAAGGATATCTTTCATTTAATGCTGATTATAGCAAATCTATTAATAACCGGCTATCAACAAATTGAGACCAGGCGAATTAAATATATTTTTCCAAATATTATTTCACTAATTGTATGGAAAACTGAGAGTTCCCCGGCAGGATAATGGTTCATCCGATAGATACATTTCTTAAACTTAAATCAATAAATAAAATCCACACAATTTTTTGCATGATAATTAGGAAAAAAATTCAAGTACATTGTATGAAACCTTTCCAAGTTTTATAATTGTTCAATATTTTGTACAAAAACCATTGTTTCTTATTGCTTCCGCATACCTTTTTGGCGTGGAAGCAATAAGGGAGTCAGTAAACGCACAGGGTATTTTAGCTCGCACAAGTTATCCTCTAAAGCGTCATTAATTTTGTTTTCAGATTTGCAACAAGTTCGTTATAGAGTTCAAATTGGGTGATTGTGGATACCAATCGAAAGCAATAACTCCACAAACCGTTAAAAAATCGTTACCGAACTTTAATGTGTGCTTCGAATCGTTGTTCTGTTGAAACCTTCACGGCATCTCTTGACTGTGTCTACTCGTAATACTCGTATGTAAGTATATAACACAAAGTGGCTCATTATGACAGGTATTTGGTGTGAGGAAAAAATAAAAATCTTTCAAATGTTTTGCCTCTCTGCAAAGTCGACAAGCTAACATTCTCTCCCCTAACAAACAAACCTAATGTGTCTCTCTAGGGTTTATTGCTTCAAGTGTGGAATGTTTTGATAAAAACAGATTTATCCTAAAATTTTATAATATTGGTCGACAAAAAAGTTAATTCTGTTTTCTTAGCAAGTTAGGATAGGTAATAAGGGATGTGCGAATCCTGGAGTCCTATAGGTCCATTGTGATTCACTGTTGGTGTTATTAAAGTATTATATCTGATGAATCCTCAAACGTTTTTGAAAATTATTGAATGGACTGTATTTCGAAAAGGACGAACATTGCTAGATATGCGATGGTTGAATATTAGCGGAACCGTAAACATTATAAACCACTGTTCATTATTTAATTTTGAGGGGAGCAATATTGTAATTCTTTATCAAAATTAATTCTCCAAGTGCGATGTTTGGACAATATGCGATCCAATTTTTACGCTGTTGAAGTTGATGCAAGTATTCCCATTGCCACCGGCGCATGGAATATCGATGTCTGCTACAGTTAGTTCGGGTATTGTTCTGAGTGATGCTCCTATTAAGAAATGCCCACTTGTAAACACTCGTAAATCGTGTGGTTCGTTAAAAGCGGAACCTGTGGTCTACTATTCATAATCGAATGATAATGAGGATTTGGCGATGACTCTTCGAATTTGATGTTTAGCTACTTTCACAGCAGCCTCCCATAATCCAAGTATTTGTAATTACTGGGCTCTCGACTAGCTCCTATAAAGTTGCTATCACTGACGAGTTCCAAATTTACTAGTGGTTAAACAAACAAAGACTGCAATTTATTATTTTTTAGTTGATCATCCATGGATACGTTAGATGAAATGCAGTGCTCTACAGTAGTTAATACATGTGGTAGTGAATGCATTTGAAGGAGTAACAAACTCCTTAGGTAATGTTCCCATGATTTGTTTTGCTAAAATATGCCTCGAACGAAAACAAATTATGCAATTGTGAATTACCTTGCGAATAATGTCTCGTACAACGATTCAATATTTTTCCCGAAGAATATTGAATAATGCTTGACAGCTAACATGTAGATGCTTTTTGCGGTGATAGCAAATCAAAGTTGTTGTAAATGTATGGTGTTTTGGAAGCAGTATATGGTGTAGATTATTATGCGAATGCGATGCGTGGTGAATTTGTCCACCCACCCAAAGAATATGTTCTTCCAGTATAAATGATAGCGACCAAGGTCGACTTGAGTGATGAATGCGCTTTTCTTCAAAAGTCGATCAATTTCTTTTGCAAATTGGGTGCTTTGAATGTTGCGAGTAATGCGAAAAAGTGATGTTACAAATTCTTGTGGTGTGAAAGGACCGAATACTTTACTGTGAGGATTGAATACTCAAACTAATTTTGTATAGTCATTATGAGATTTGCAAGCTGAGATGAGAACTGTGTTTTCAACGATATCATTGAAAGTGTTTATTGGCGCTATTCTGGAATATGCTCAATAGTGATATTTAACGCTTTGGGTCATAAAGCAGATTAAAGTTGAAGGAAATCTGGTCACTCGAACCATAATTTGTTGTCGATAAGTTTTTTTGAGGATCACCCTCTTGTGATTAGGTCAGCTGGATTTCGACCTGTTGGTACATGATGGCATGTTGCGAATTTTCGATGCTCAGTTAGTTACAAATTTCGTCTAACAGTGAGGCTCTGATGCAATCAAAGATGGGATAATGCTTATTGACTTAGTTTAACAGTTTGTCCAATATTTTTGCTCCTTGAAAATGCTGCGAATCTTTTGAAGCAAATCTACTAATAATGATGCTCCATTACTATCTTCAGAGCGAGTATACACCGAGAGCCCATAAGCCTTTATGCTGGCATTTGAAAATGCATGAATCTGTGAGTTAGTGATATTAATAGCAAGATACCGTGGAATCTTGACATTGTTTGTCTTTGCCAGTTAGCAGCAATATTCCAACCATTGAGTGTTAAGACTGTCATCCCAGTGATGTCATCCTCTTTTCAGAGTGTCTGAAGTAAAATTTTAGCTTTGAAGATGATCGGGTTCACCAAATCCAATGGATCGAAAACATGTGATGCTTCCCGAAGTACGGCGCGTTTAGTTGAATTGGTGTGTAACATAAATGAAACAAAAGATGCCGTCTGTTGGATTCCATCCCAACCCGAGTGCCTTGATGAATTCTGATGAACCGATGGTGATGTAGGACTCTTTATCCTTTTCCGCAATATCTTTCGGGAAGCATCACTGTTGGCAGTCCATTTGCAAAGTGGAAACTCTCCCTTTGCTAGCAAACGTGTTACTTCTGATATAGTAAGGTTGACCTCGTTGCTTGCGCCGGTTCCAGACATGAGGTTATCGATGTAAAATATGCGAAGAGTGATGTTAGATCCTGCTGTAAACCGAATTGTATTGTCCTTAACCAATTGCTGTATACATTTTACTGCGATGTATGATGCACAACTTGTGCCATAGGTGACGGTGCCTAATTGGTAGCTTTTGATTGGCATTACTTTGCGATTTGTCCATAAAACGCACTGCAATTTTGCATCTTTGGGATCAACGAAGATTTGGCGATACATTCTGATGTGCGCGAAAACGTACTACGATGGTGAATGATTCATCTTGTAGGGTCGGACCAACTATCAAAATATCATTGAGTGACTTGCCCGGCGATGTCCTACAGGATGAGTCGAAAACCGCACGAACTTAGATAATTTTGTTTATAATTTTCTGTTCATGCTCCATTGGTTGTGCCATATGTGGTGGTTACTCATTTTATTTGTTTAAAGCAAGTTTGTTTAAATGACTGTGATCTACGGTTTGCTACTCTAGCTGTCGTTTACTTGCTGCGCAATACAAATGACTTAAGGTTTACACTAGCGAGTTAAACTAGCACGGTGGAATCACCGTACTGTGTTACTATTAAATCATTGAACATTTACTCAACTAGTATGCTTCAACTAGTATGCTAGTGCATCCGTGAATTTCATCATCAGCAACGAAAGGAAAACGAAAAAAATAATAAAAAATAAAATGCCATTATCAATTAAAAATAAAAGAAACAAATTGAAAAAAATTGTTCTGTTGAAAGCATTAGAAGAAATCCACAATGCTGAAAAGCAGGAAAATAGAGAAAGGTGAGGAGAACTATGTGGACAAATACATTTCTATTAACCCGATCGAAGTACCAGTCGGCCTTGGAGTGGTGGCCATCTTCAGTTTAAAAATCGTCCATGCAATTAATTAATTAATTAAAAAAAGCAAAATGCAGAACAGAATCCATCCTGCGATAAGTATTTTAAAATTTCCACCCCAACAGTGAAACACAATTGCCTGTGCAATATACGAGTATCCTAATTGAAAAAAGAGAATCCTAAAATGAGAGAGAACAGCGGTTGTAGTAAAATCGAGAAAGCTACACACAAATTTAAAATTACTAGCGGGGCAACTAGCAGCGTAACTCGCAGGCAAAATTCGTCTTCTATTAAAGCTCCTAGTTGGTTGCTAGTTTGCTCTCTCCTGTACAGATAAATCCTACTAGTTTAACTCTCGTGTGTAAACCCTAGGTCTCAGACCTTTTTATGTAGTCTATATTATATTATTCGTACTCCTGTATTATAGACGTGTGTCCTAAATTGCGGTACGTCCATATGCCTGATTTTTTTTAGTTTGATCGAGTTTTTTGAAGCCATGCCTTTTAGGAATTCCTGTAAAGGATGCATAATGCAACTTGAGAAGTAGTAGACAATAATGCCCCTGTTACTGTGACACGCTAGTCTTGTGAATATTTTGAGTTAAAGAGTCTTTTCCGTGGCTTTCCACCAAAACAGCGCACCATCTGTAAGTATGGGTCTAACTAAGGCCATGCACATCCAGTGTATTATACACTTGGTTCTTGACGTTTATCAAAGGTTATTTGGCATGTGTAGAATGCTCCTAATGCTGTTATGGTTCTTTCTTCGATGTTACGCTTCCTACTGCGCTTGCTTTCTAGGATGATTTGTAGATATTTAGCTACGCATGAAAGTTGTATTTTAACTCACTTGACTCTGCGAAGATTATTTTCCTTTTTTTTGTGAACAGCACTAGTTCGGTTTTTTATGGATTTATCCCTAAACCGTTTTGTGTGCTCAAGGCCGACTCCATTAATTCGCTGATCGTTGGAAAGTGTTTTCCTCCCACTAGAAGACTATGTTGTCAGCGTAGGCTACTGCCTTAACACCCATTGAGAAGAGCAGAGATCAGTCCGCCTTGTGGCGTTCTTCTTGCAACCGTTTTCCTGACATGATTCTGTTCTTTAGTATGTTTTTAATCCAATGTAATATCGTTGTTTCTACAAGGCCGTTCTTATAAATCCGGTGTATACATTATTGAAAGATCCTTCGATATCTAGAAAGGCTGCCATGGTGTACTCTTTGCAGAGTATATTATTTTTCTGCAACTTCGTCCAGTGCCATCTCTACTGATTTTCCTTTAAACTAACCGTATTGAGAACCGCATAGGTTGTGTTAGTTCAGTTTTCATCTTATATGTTGATCTAGAGATTTACCGTAAACAAGAAGAGACTTAGAAGAGTAGTGGTTAGGTCTTCCTGCTTTGGGAATGAAAACAACTTTTACTTTTTTACAGGTGTTTGGGACGTGGGCCAGCTTTAGACAATCGATAAAAATAATTTTAAGCCAAGTTATGATAAATGGAAGACGTTTTGTAACATAGCCGGGATTATCTCTGTTCCCGCCAATTTGTAGGATACTAATCTATTCTCTGTTATCGGGCTAGGAATTATGGGTTCGTCGGAAGCCGATATTGTGGTGCCAGCTACCAATATCTTTACAGCCCGAGCGTACATCAATCTGGCGAAAGCAAGATAGTTGCACTTGATATTTCTAAGGCATTTGACACAGTTTGGCGTCAGGCTCTTTTGTCGAAAATGCGTGCATTTGGGATCGACGACTCTCTTCTTCAATGGATTAGAAATTACCTTTCGGAATATTCAATGCAAGTTGTCTTGGATGGTTTCATGTCTGATATTCACAAAATAAATGCTGGTGTACTCCAGGGCTCTGTTCTGTCTCCGACAGTCTTTTTAATTTTCATTAATGATCTCTTGTCTGCTACTTCTAATCCAATATATTCCTTTGCTGATGACAGTACTCTCCGATTTTCATATTCGTTCCCGGACTCACGGCCCTGCTCTTCGGCTGTAGAACGAGAACGGCAGCGTATGCTAAGCTCATTAAATTCCCATATCAACAGCATAACCAATTGGGGAACTATCAACAGAGTGGAATTCAATGCTTCCAAAACACAATGCTGTTTGCTGTCGTTAAAGCGAAATTTAAACACCTAGCTATTATCCATGAATGGCACTTGCATCGTCGAAACCGAAAAACTTTCCATTCTCGGTATGTGTGTCCATGACAACTTACGTAGGAATGACCACATATTTGATATCGCCAAAAATGCTGTGAAATGTCTAGGTTTCCTCAAGCGATGTAAGAAATATTTTACCCCCTCTGATCTGGCCTCAATACATAAGGCAGTACAATACCCACATCTGGTCAAGTGCTCATAAAATATCTCTGCAACTGCTAGATAGGATTCAAAACCGTGCGATAAAACTTATTGACGATACTAATACCTGTCAAACAATTGACACGCTCGAACACCGACGTGATGTCTCCAGTCTCGCTATGAATGCTCATCAGTATACAGTACTCTAAAATATCGTGATTCGTTCCTAAGCCGTACAAATCGCTTATGGAATGCCCTGCCGATCTCTGTATTTCATAGTCTTTATAACTTGCAAACATTTAAAAACAATGTACATCTGTACCTCTCTTTTCTTCCTCCCTAAATTTCCTTTGCCCGCGCTGTGAACAATCACCTTAAGGGTACTCAAACCCCTTGAACGCGCGCTCACTATAAAAAAAAAAAAGAAAAAGTGAGTTTCCATAAAAAGCAATAGTGAATCCCGGCTGTTCTCTGTCCAGACTCCATTGCAGTCTTTCAGATACACCGGCGCAATTTGATCATTGGATAGGACTTTCCTCAACCTAGTATTAGTATTGGTATTTTCTATCTCCTCGCAAACAAGAGCCCAATATTGTTTCTTGGTGCATCTTATGTTTCTTGTGTAGCAGTTGTAGTTTGGACCTATATTTGATCCAATCCTCCTCACTTCTAGTGTATTTGGCTCTGTGTCTTTTTAGTGCCCTTATCCACCAATTCTTAATGAAGGCTTTTCTTAGGTTTGAAGTTACATGGTTCTCTGCAGAGCCAATGGAAAAATGATCAGAAACGTACACCACTGCGAGAGTACGTACCGACATACGGTCTATAGTGTTGAGAATTCTAAGGATATCTGAGAAGGATTCCTTAGTAGATATTCTCCTGTTATTGACATATGTTTGAGCATGCATGTCGAGTATTTCTTCTCTGTTTTTTGTATGAAAAGTGGGGCTATTTCCCCTGTTACATATACCACAAACTTTTTAATAGCATAAATCAATTGGTTTTCTTAGAGTGCGCAAATTAATTTATTTAAACCAAATATGCTCCATTATTTTTGTAAATGTTTCGCCATTTTTCGGGCAAAGTCATGATGTTATCAGTGCAGAACTTTTTTGGTGATGAGTGAAAAACTGAATCAAGTGGTTTTCCCAATCTTATGCCATTCTGCAGACACCGGAACAAGTAATAATGAGAAGGTACTATGTCTGGACTATACTGGACAAGCTCTCGCAATTTCTGAAAGACAATATTGGTCAGTTCCATCATAGTAGAGTAGGTAATTAACCATTGAAACAACGGTTATGGTTCAGGTCCGAAATGGCTCCAGTTAATTGCCGTTTCAAAATTAATTGTTAACTCTAGCAGTCATATATCTACAGCTCAATTCATAAGGAACCCATACATCGGGCTTCTTTTTGTGTCCAACTTTCTCTAAATAGTTAAAAGTAGTATTATATTCAATGACTAACTCCATAGTAATTTTAACAGTGCTAATATGCCTGCGTTGTTCGACTTCTTCAAGAATTTCGTCAGCTGATTGGGTGATTGGATCACGAGTGTGTGGATTTTCATTGATATCTAAATTGCCAGAATGAAAGCCAGTGAACCATTTCCCCGCTACAGATCCTGATAAACCACCTTATTCATATAGAGCACAAATTTTTTACCAGTTCTTCTACTTGTTGTAGTAATATTCCAAACTCTAGCGAAATTTCTCATTATTTGTGTTTATTTTCAAATGCGAATTACTTCATCACAATAAATGCAAAAAATATATACATATATCTATCAAACGAGGGTAAAGAGTTGTCAATGCACTCAGCTGTTCTTAACCTATTTGCATTTAAAGCCATCTGTCACCAAAAACAACACGAACATTTTTCCAAACCCAATATTTTATTTTTTCCAGACCTAGTGTATAAAGGGTCTGCCATCTAACGTTTTTTTTTCAACTAGTGCTTATTTCGTGAATAACACTTAGCTCATGTCTGATTTGACAGATAATTAGTTTTATCCTTCCGTATACCATATAAACATTTTCAAACCGGATAGAAACATTTTACTCTCTCGCGCTCTCATCATTCTTTCATCATCGGGCAGGTATTAGATGTGTATTGTGGGATTGCAAACGAAATATTTGGATAGACAAAGAAATAAGAACAATGTATCAGGGTTAATGTGAAGTGTCAATTCAACCAGCTGTTTGTTAAACTTCTCTCAATTTTCTCTCACCCATTTTGGATAATTTCATATAAACACCAGCATTTCTACGGGTATTGAGCCAATGCGGATTGCTTTAACGCACATTGAGCTGTCGGATAAACTGTTTATATGATACTCGTACGATTATTATGTCAAAATTTTATTTCGATTACACAACTCTGCTATTTAATGTTAAAAGCAAAACAAAAATTGTTCGGAAATCACTCGGACACTATCATTTATCGACTAAATGTAGCATAGTTGAGAAATAACCGATTTTATCTGCGATTTAATTGGAAACGAACCGACTATCGAAAGACAGTCCGTTATGCCATGATAAATCACATATATATACATATATATATAATAATTCCACACATAAGTGAGAGACTAATCTATTTCAGACACCTAAAGAAAAAACTTTCGGATTGGCATCCCGGGATTCGAACCTGAAACACTAACGGCAGAATAATGCTTCGTGATTTGGTCGCTAACTATACGGCCACTGCGCCAGCACTATATAACATAATGTTGAAGTATAATACGAGCATATGTGCAGAAAAAACCTACAAATGCAGGGAATCAATAGCGACATTGCCAGCAGCGAATTATTTCTTTACATAAAATTTGTAAGGTTTTTTGTTTTTAAGAAACTATACGAGTAAGAATAGAATTATTATACATAATTCTAGATAAGTTTTCGGTGTAAGTATTACAAATCATTAAGTGCATATGTTATGTTATGAAAAATTTTTTGTTTATCTCTTTGTTTTTTTATTATTATTTTTCTATTTCTTAAAAATAGGAAGTATGTTGTATTTTAGAGCAATTTTTAAGAAGAAAAGGGTGACTCTTGGTTAGGTGGTGAAGGATTGGTATTCTGCTGCGGTAGTCTCTTAGGTAGAATATCGCTAGGATGGAAGTTGGAGTTCACTTAAGGAATATATGCATCAACTACCAGACGATGTCGAACGACTTGAATATTTTGCTGTTTTCATAATTACCCTGAGGTATTATGAACTTGCTCAAGAATTCTAAGCACAACAAATCAGCAGGTGTAAGAGCTTTCTCACCGACGCCATCCTTCATGGCTTACATATTCATACCTTTCAATTAACAAGTATCCATTTGATTTGATACGTCAGAGTAATCTTTCCTGGTCATGCCTTCAATGATGGCAGATTTCATCAAACGTGGCAGAGATGACAATACGCTTACTGGTAAGTAAATATGAATGAATAATACCTTCGTTAGTATATCAGAACAAAAATCTCTGTAATGGATCCGATACGGTCTTCAAAACGTCCGATACTTTCATAAATTGTAGTCAAATCTGTGTATACGTAACCGGAGCAGCCATGATGACCGAGTACTTCTTCAGCAGTTGATATCTCACGTAAGGCTTCCGACCGTTATGTACCGACTCGGTCTAAAAGCGACAGATAGTCCGTCCTTTCCCAGACACGGCTCCTATCTGCACCTTCTGTTGATCGACAGTTTTATACAGCTGACAGGCACGAACCAACATACTACAACTGTTTGCGCACGTCAGCACAGAAATTATCAATCTAAACGAAATCGTGGAGTTAGAGGAAAGCACTATCCTCGAACTCATTCTACACACATATCAATAGGAATCTGTCGAACGAGGAGATTGACAGGTACCATAAACATTACCCGAATATAGTGGCACTGCAGTCGTCGATCAAAAACCTCCAAATATTAATAAAAGAGAATTACAGGGTTTCTGTAAGTTTGTATTTTAACAATAAAAAAACGGAATATGGTCTCGCAAATATAGTAAATAAAATATTTCGGAGGAAAGATCAAAACGACTACAAATCGCCCAACAGACGGACAATGAAGAAATACTGCTAATAGCAGGCATAGATCAATTTCTTTGTGATCGAAGATCTACACGAGAAGGTAGAAAATCAGGTCTTTTTGCACCATTCCTACCTTCGAAATAATATATAGAGCACTGGCCGTGAACCGTTGACATACCGAACGTTGTGCTACGACGTCTCTCACTAGAAACGGTGGACATTTACACCACCTTGTTTAATAAAGCTTTGAATAATGCCCATTATCCAGAATATCGCAAGACATCGGTGGCGTATCCCATTCCCAAAAGGGATAAAGACACGTACAATCCGGCGAATCTTCGGTCGATAAGTCTTCTTCCGAATATCAACAAAGTGTTCGCAAAGGTGATCAGTAGAGTCCTGAATAAGTGGGTTGAGGACAAAAATACAGTTACTGATAAATTGGTTCTAAGACGCGTCTAAACTGGTGTCTGATATTCAATGGAATAAAAGCCTGCTTGATTGACTTGGAGAAAGCTTTTGACACCGTATGATTAGATGACCTTTTCTTCAAGCTGTACGGGCTGGGCATAAGTAAACCACTGCTGTATAATATTTTTGATACCCTTACTGTTAGAGAGCGATATTTTTGCAAAGTTTGACAAGGAAATCTTCAGGTGATGGGCTTGCCAGAGATTGAAGTAAAGTTTTAACATATCTACTGATACCAATGCATGCAAAATATTGCCAGTGAACTCCTAAGGTTTGTTCTTGGCATCAAGTACCCTCGAAGTACCTTTATGTCTCTATGTGTGTTAGATGTAAATAGGTTAAGTAGATTAAGATTTATTTTTAGGTAGTTTGTAAGCTTTTAGTTTTAAGTTTTATACAAAATCAAAAAACGTCCATTTACTAAGTTTTTACTTAAAATTAATTTTCTTAGTTTTAGGATTAATTAATGTTTAAATTACAAATAAAATTAGATTAAGTATTATGTTTAATTTAGAGTGCCCGCATGGGGCCAGTAAGTTACAATAAGATTATTTTTAAGTTATTTAAGCTAATTTTTAAGCGTTTTTTTGGTTTAGCATATAAGAGTAATTTAAGTTCTAAAAATAAAAATGCATAAAAACTGAAAAAAAAACCTCGAAGTACCTTCAAACACCTGAGTGATGACTTTTCAACTGCTCACTTCAAGAACCTGTTCTGAACGTATAGTGCAATCGTTCAAACGAAGTTGGACAATTCCTGCGAACTTGGGAAATTGCACCTTATCCAAGATGACCAGAGGTACATTGACATCGACAACATACATACAACATACATTTGTATGTTAGTCGTGGCTGGGTGATGAAGTCCGCCGAAACGTTAAAAATTACAAATTTAAATTTCAATTGTTCTTCGTTTCTTAGTCCAAACTATTGGTTAAATCAACAGAGGAGAACATTTTTTCGCCTTTCAGCTAAGTATAAGAAGGCGAGATTCTAATACAGGAATAGGAATGATGGGTCTGCCCCAAATGGCAAAACACTTATTAGAAAACTATTCAGGTTGAACGAGACAGGAACAACGTGGAAATCATAATAGAGAAACTCACATCTTGCTTTAATAGAATTCGATCATAGTTACGAAGACATTTTACATTACGTCTGAAACCATCCAAATAAAAGTCTTGGGCAACTAAGCAGACATTTTAATCTAAATAGGACGATTTCCAAATGGATAAAGGGACCCCTCATCATATTGTGTCCTTGGTAGGTGATGAGAATTATTCTTGGAGTCTAACTCAGTCACCGATTTTGATTGTTGGGAAGGTACAGGGTAAAATTTAATGTAGTTATTCATTCTTCTTTCCTATTTACTGCCATCCTTCAACGCAATTTTATCGCTGTTGATATCTGCTTGCTTGCACACAGGGATTTGGATCTACACCGGATGCGTCAGAATCTGGAAGCTAGCAAAGTGATGCTTAAAATAAATGCAGCTAAAACCAAAGTCCTTGGTCTTTCAGTTTGGTACCGAACTCGGACAAGAGGGCAGGAGCCAATCGACGTTACAATAAGAATAAGGAAAATGTTGTGGATTGGTTACACCTTAAGGCATGAAGGTGATTCCATTGCGAAGCACGCCATGCTATGGAACTTCCTACTCAGTTAGGAAGAAGAGCTGAGATCCCAAAGTATACATGGAGCAGAACTGAGGAGTCGAGGACACTTGAAAAGAGTTGAAGGGAGCTGAAGCATGTTGCACAATACAGAAGAAGGTGGTGAACGTGGGTGGCCGCAGCTCAAATGGTAGTGTATTGGCTTCCCAATCGGACGGTTTGGGGTTCAATACCATGGAACGAAATAGCCACTGAGCCCAAACATCTTTCTTTCTCATTTTTCGAAAAACTTAACATGTGCTGAGGCACTTTAAGTGTAGCCATACCTACTTGATTGTTAGGTTCTGTTTTTTTTTTCTTAAAAAAGACCTTGTTCACGCCCTATGCCCCCTGTTTTAAACATTTATATTATCAGCTCAATTTCTCGTTAATGTGCGCAAGTTCATAGAACTTCTGTAAAATATTTCTATTCGATCCGCTCAGCATAATTTCTTCCTCACCGACGTATACAACAATATTCAAGTATCTCGATATATTACCTTTGACTAGAATATGTTTCCTTACTCGATTATCTAAAATCATTTTATGATGTCGTTATCTAGGGGTCTTAGGGGTCTTATTTTTCCTACAAATTTTCAAGATATTCCAGAAGGTCACTGTAATAAATCTAAGCTTTAAAAGATCAGATCAATATTGTTAATATAACCGAATGATTGAAAGAATTTGTGATAGTAAATCAGAACACAAGTAGAAGAGGTGCTATAACAGTTTGACTCCTTTTACTAAAATGTTCTCTATTCAATAGATGTGACCTTATCATCTTAAATCGGTTGATGGGTTTGGTGTGATACTTACGTGACACTTTATCTATATCCTATGTATCATATGTTTATGTTTATGAATAGATGCTAGTTAATGAATCGCTTAAGGGGAATCTAAAAAAAAAAAAACGCGAACGGGCAGGCTGAGCCTCCCCCCAACTGTTCGACTTAATTTCAACTTTATTACTATCAAATTTAACTTTATTACTGTCCAGTCACAAGTCAAGACTTAGACTAAACTCAGAGCTGCTTCGTTTCCCATAGGAAACCACTGTTCCCATCGTCCAATATGCACACTCATCCATTTCATGTCGGCGCGTGAATCCGGGCCGACGCAACATTATTCCGGTGCAATGCAATATCGTTCTGTTATCGTCGTGGGAACATGTATGCACCTGAACAATCTGTGTCAGCAATTCTCGTGCAGTCTGTTACCTTGCATGGGGTTCAGGGTCAAGTGCGTCGTGTTAACTTGCTAGTTATCGACGTTGTAATCCTGAGTCTTCTTCAGTATTTGTCTTAATGTAAATATCTATCCTCTTGTGGTTTTTTTAGGTCGGAAGCCACACTGATAAGGATCGATAAGAAATGTTTACAATGTTGATGCACTTGTGGATATTACATTCCTTCCCAACTTTTTTTTGATCATAAGGCTAGTGTTTAATTTTACTGGTATAGTTTTCTGTAGTCAAACAATGCAGATTTTACTACCTGAGATAGAAATAAACTAGGTATTGTATTAGGAAACAACAAATGAGGAAATGTTTGACATGCGTAAGTAAAACTGAGGTCTTACAAATGGGGTAATGAAATTCAAACCCCCACAGGATAATGCAAAATAAAAGCATTTGCTGCCTAAAAAAGAGCAAGTGTGATTATAGAGGCTTTCTAATAATACGTAGCAATAAGTACGAAAACTTTGATGAGAAAAGTAAAATTCAGCACAGAAAAGATGAACATTGCAGCAGAACTCGGAGAGTTTTTCTCCTAAAATTAATAATGAAATATTAAAACTCTTATGAAATGAGAAAGAATTATAAGAACTGGCATTCCCTCTGCCAAATGCAATACTCACTCAATGCTGCGACGCGTATGACAAATCCATGGTTGCTGCTCTGGATCAGCTTGTGAACAACAAACATTAAGTAAAACTGAAACTAATTTTTAATTAATTTACGGAGGAATTACATTTTTAGACATCTACCTGAAGGTTAAAATATTATCACAATAACTTACCATCGATCACTATCAGATGCCGTGACATACTGACATAGGAGAAAAAAGCCTTAACTTGAGCATATGGGATAGCAGTGGATGCATTGGATTGGGAATTAGAATAGTAACCCACATAACCTATAAGAATGCGACAAGCAATAGGAGAACTGCAAAGTCAAAACGCGTCCAAAGACCTGATATTTTAGGAAAACCTCGGCAGAGACTTAATCGGCAAAATGTACTGAAGGCGAGTAAAGAAACGTGCTAATACCTGCAGCTTTTTGGCAGACAGGTTGACATATGATGTAAAATTTATGGATATTGATGGCGAAACATCGCTACGCCTCGAAAAATCAGCTGCCGATAGATAGCACCCCCGTATCTGCCCATAAAATTACTCTCTATAATTGAATTAGGTTCTGAAAGTAGCGGGTTACGAAGCAGTCGTAACTACTGATATCTATAATATTTAAAATTGTATCCCAAGTGGGAAAAATTCAAAGAATTTTATTTTGTCGTAAATTATAGAGGAAATTGCGTAGACTATGTGGCACATAGAATTAGCGTGGGGTGGCTTAGATGACGTGACAACTTTGTAGTATTTTGTGACAAAAAAAAATGCTTAGAAACTTCGTTATACATGACAGATGTTCATTTAGCATTAGCACACATATCGCAAAGATGGACGCATGTCAGAAAGAGAAAATGTAAATATTACGGATACCAATAGGTATAACAAAACGCGGAAGTTAGCGCATTCCCATAATAGAAAAACTTCAGAGTGAACAAATAAGTTGTTTTTGCCATGTTCAATGAAGGTTGTTCGAAAAGTATAGTAAGCAATGCTCAAATGCTCAAGTCTCAGCCGATAATCGATGAAGAAAATACTTGGATACCAAATTTTGAAGGATATATAATATTTAAGGTCAGCAAATTTAGTCAAAACCACAATTGGAGCAGTAGCAATGTAGATACGCAGTAAAAATATGTAGCATTAGATATAGCAACACGCGTTAAATATTTCCACGACTAATAAAGAAGAAGAAAAAAGAAAATGTAAAATCAACTTAGAATGAATTAGAATGAGAAATAAAATTTAATGAATATAAAACAGGATTCCGAAAGGCAATTGAGGATTCCGAAAGACAGCTGATAATGTTTTTGGGTTAAAAAGCATATTAAAATGAGCGGATATATATTAGTAAAAATGTATGGATTAATTATTGACTTAAAGTTTGAATAGTAAGTCAGTATTTTATAACCTGAGAAACACTTAAACTAAAACTTCCATATTATCGGCATACTGAGAGGAAATCAGCTTACCTTTTTAACTGAATGCTCATTGTAGCAGCTACCGCCTGCATATTATATATTGATGAAATTCTCGTACGGCAGTTTTGATTATAGTTAGTTTAGTAAGTTTAATTGACTATATATTTCATAAAAAAAGAGATGTTTAACAATTTTTAATTCTTAGTGTATATGGTTTGGCTTAAGGCCGTCTATCATATTGACATAATATAATTTTACTGTCTCGTTGACCTTATAAAGTAATATATTATATATAATTTTTACAAATTGCATATTTATTATAAGAAGTTTTTGTCTATGTCGAATTTTTTGTAGCGTAATATGCTTATAGATTCTTCAACCGTGAGTATATTATTATATTATTGAATGTTGTTTTTAATATACATATATTATTTAATTGCTTCTACTTCCTTTCTATAGGTCTTCTTCCTAATAGATTACAATCATACCATAATAGTAAATCCAGTCGTATTATTATTCGTAATTTATTGTGTTTTGTATAATTATGGCTCGTAGTGGTTCTGTACCTGGGGCGTGGAATGAGATTGAGGTTCGCAGTCTACTCAAGATTTTATCAAATTTCCACGATGAACTTAAATTTACCATCTCAGTGTTCGTTGTCAAAACTTGATTACACCATTGTTTGTGTTATTGAAACGTAGTTTAAAACTCTTTATGCTGAAAATAATTATAACAATTGTTTAGTCAGGATCGCCAATATTCAGCCAGGATCGCCAAGTGGTGATATTATCAATACAAATACTCCTTACCGCTGGTGAGAGGTATGATTGACACACCATATTTGAATTGTCGATTCCAATTGATTTATTTCCAAAACCATCAATACCTTAAATACTAGTAAATTCCTTAGATTGCAATCTAGGCAACAAGCTGGTGACCTAATAATATATACATATAATAATATTACCATGCCTGTATGCTGCTTGGTTTGCAAGCAATGCGTTGAAATACTTCTTGGCGTGTTGGTTAATGCTTAGTAGTACAATGTAGAGACGATCTGCATTACATCGAATACCACAACAATACTTATAGTATTTCTGGCTATTTAGCAGTTCTGCATATCAAAGTTGCTGACATTATTGGTGGGGGGATAGCAATTTAACATAAAGGCGGTTTGACTTGCAAAATTTTGGAAAAATCATTGGGCAACGACACTGAATACATCTAGTCAAAATCTCCAATGGAAATTTTAAGTGCATTATTAGCTTAGTCCATAGCCCCAACCGTTATTATACTCTGTGGCGATCTGTTAGCAAATGACAGTAGATTTCGTCTACTCCTTGATGCGATTGCATCGTGTGGTCTTGTAGTATATATGGGCATTTCCACCCAAAGGTCCACCGAGACGAACAAATTAAAATTTTTTGAAAATACTTTTTTTTATCATATTTTTATAGGGAAACAATCAAATTTTACATTTATTCATAACCTATTTCGAGACATTCGAAAGCATAGTCGCGCAAGCCCAGCTTTTCTCATTTATATTTCTATTACCCGCTATGATTTGGTTAATGTTCTTGAACAGAGATATAATGCAATGACTTCTGTTCTCTAAAATCTTTCTGTGGACACAAAGAGTCAAAAAGAAATACAAACTGTGAAAATACAAATACATTGAATGCTTAAGTTTTTAATAATCTTGTTTATATATAATTTCATAAAGAGGACAACAGAAACAACACAAATATCATGATGGAAAAAAGTGTCCCGTGTGACATGTCCCGTGCGACAGTGATTAAAATTAAATTTAAAAAAAAGTATAAATTATTTTTGCGTAAAATCTAAACAATTTTTAAGAAACATCAATGCACAACATTCTAAATTTAATCACATTGAAGTGGCGGAAATGAAACCCCTAGTTAGCAATTGCAAAGTGATCCTGGGAGAGTTAATCGCCCAACAACACCGTCTCCTCCTGACAGAAATTTTTATGGAGACAGGGAAGGAGGCAAATAAGTAAGCAAAGGTGGGTGAAAAAATCAATTGATACAAAAAAAAAGGAAAGGACGAAGCTTTTATTACAAGCATGACAAATTACCTCTTTACCATCATCGATGAAGTCGGTGATGAGGAGTGCAGAGCACACGATATGAGGAATTCCCTACAGGGATTTTGCTTGGAGAGAGCCAAAAGCCCTTGCCAACATCCTAAATAAACATGGTGGTAGACAGATGAAGCTAAAGTAGTGACACGGGAAAGAAAATGGGTTTCAAGGCTAGGTCAAAGTGCTCTTCTACTAATAGAGATGATAAAGCTCTCCTTGAAGTGAGTGATACATATAGTAGATGTTGCAAAGGTCTCGCGAAGAAGAAATGCGCTCACTTACAAGCAAAAAGTATAGAAGGTCTCTATCGAAAGTTGGAGGACATATCGTCTTCGGCATCTGATAGGAACCAGGATATCCAGGACCTTCGTCAAAGCAGCTTGAAATAAGGGAACAACTATCTTCAAAATAGCCGCACAGAGAAGAAGAAATGCTCAGGAGATTCGTTCGCCAGCTTCTTGTGCAAGACGACAAAATTGTCCACAGATGGCGACAGTATTGTGAAAGACTGTTGAATGAACAGTTTTCCCGGCTAAACTTTCCAAGAGCAGCCCTAACCCTGACGAAGTATCCGATATTACTGTCGAGGAAGTTAGGGATGCGGTCAAATACTACAAAAAAAAGCGGTTGGGCCAGACGAGATATCCTCTGAGTTCTGGAAAGAGATGGGAGACATCGGGTCCAGATGGCTCATGATTCTTATCTCCAAACTTATGAGCGGTGATCCAATGCCTAATTAGTGGAGGAAAAATTATCTTCGTCCTTTGCAAAAAGAAACTAGGATAACTAGCGTTATGGGATAACAAGCTGATATCAAACGCAATGAAAATCGTTGTGCGGATATTAGACGGCCAATTGCGGAAAATAATACGACTATCTGATGACCAGTATGGGTTTGTCTCGGGTAAATCAACAACAGATGCAATGCAAAAGGTAAGAATCATAATGGAAAAACATCGCGATTTCTTAAAGGACTTTCACATGGTGTTGGTTGATTTTCAAAAAGCTTTTAATAGACAACCAAGAAATCTCTTATGGGTGGCGCTAAGACAACGAGGTGTTCCAGAAACCTACGTGAGCATGATCATGGCTTGTATGAGGGAGCAAAGACAAGATGTCCCTCAGGAGTCACCGAAGAGTTCTCAATCAAAGTCGAAGTAGACCAAGGAAGCGTCCTCAGTCTTTTGCTATTTGCAGTCTTTGATTATCTGGTTGAAGGAAAATTGTTCCTGCAACGAGCACTTGATGTATGGGTGAATGTTTTGAAGGGAAATGGGAACCGTATTACTTCAAAAAAGTCAGAGCATCTGTGGTGCCTCTTCTCTGATCAACACCGGTCTATTCCAGACATTTACTTGAATGGAAAAGTGCTTCTTAAGTGCGAACATTTCAAATAAGTATCTGGGATCTCTGATCAATAGCGAAGCTACTTGTAATGATGACATCAATCATCGCGTAAGCGTAGGGTGGATAAAGTGGCTAGAAAACTCTGCCATCTTCTGTGACCGAAAAATGTCTCCTAAGCTGAAAGGAAGGTTCTACACCGCAGTTGTACATCCGGCGCTCACATACAGTTCACAATGCTAGACAATGTAAAAAAAGTATGAGGGAAAATTAACGGCAGCTGAATTGAAGATGCTTCGCATGACATGATAGAGCAAGGTAGAGCACTATCGGATCAGTTGGTATTGTCCTGTTCAAAGGAGAGATCATTCGAACCCCAACAAAAAGGCAATTTCAATCAACATTCCTATACTCGTACAATTGCACAAAAAAGGCAGACCAAAAACCTGCAGAAACACAAGCATCAGCAACGAAGTGATCCGAAACCGGGAAGCCTGACGGTCAAATCCTTCCCCATTTAATAAGCTCCTTAACTCATTTGTTTAATTTCTGCATTAACTCTACAACTTTCCGGGATTGTTGGAAGAAGGCAACCAAACATAGCACCCAAAAAGAATAACCATTTCGTCTAATAAGTATATTACCATGTTTATACAAAAATTTTGAAACATTATTACAAAACAGATTTGCAAACATCTCAACCGTTTTAATTTATCATCGTCCTAGCCATAGCTGTTCTATAGGTATGATCAAAGTGCTTACCGATATTAGAATCCAATATGACAAGGAATACCTTTCACTGCTCTGCTTGCTAGACTTCTACAAGGCCTTCGGCACGGTCAGTTATGATGTTCTTTGCACAAACCTAAAACTTTACTTTGGTTTGAGTGAATCCTCGGTGTGTTTGATTAGGAATTATTTTACTAATCTAAAAAACTCTCATCCAAAAAATATGTTTTCTGGAGTTCCCCAAGGTTCAGTTCTCCACCCAATCTTTTTCTGTGTTATCATTAACGATTTACCGCAAGTGTGTCAGTATGCCGATGAAGCGCAGATATACCTTTCTTGACCACATGGGCTAGTGGAAGAACTTGTGGCTAGATTTAATTCGGACTTGTGTTTCATTGCGAAATGGTCTCTAGATAATGGTCTTATTTCAAATTCAAAAAAAAGTCAGTTAATTTTGGTTTCAAAGAAGCTTTACAATACTAAAGAGTTGTCACCTATTTTTTTCATTTCCACGAAGCTTAACTTTATTGATACCTTGGTACGTCTTGGATATAAATTTTGCCACTGATCATGTTAATTATCATATATTATAGCACGTATTTATGCAGGATTGCATTGGATTCCCTTTCCCATCACAAATTACTTGTCACTTGTCCTTGCCTGCTTATTTCTTAATTTTTGGGAAATCAAATGTTGTATTACATAAATTAATACATAGTCAATCACCACCGTATTTACTGAAAAATTGAAATTTGTACAGTCACCGAAAACTTTCAATCTTATCACGCCCCATCTAAGTATTTGAACTCGTTTGGCCTCTTTTTTGCTCATGTTTCCATACCGTGGAATTCACTGCCTACCACCAATGAACAAGTAATAGGAGCTAATAAATTTAAAAGTGCGCTATTGGTACACTTTTCGTCATTGTAATCTACTCTTCTCTTTTTATTCAATCTATCTTTTCCTTTCAGCATTTCTTTTTTGCCCCCCTCATTTCCAACAGCGCTTCCTCTATTTTCTCCTTCCTCTTCTGTATTAGTAACGAATATCTTTTAATTTAATTTAAACACTGTACATTTAATTTATACATTCACTTAGTGTTTTAACGGTGCTCTATATTTTCATAAATTAATTTAATGTGTTTAAATATTTCTTTATGAGCTTTAATGCTCCATAAAAGACTTTTGTTCTTATTTGTACTTAGCCAAATAAAATTGAAAAGAAACTGTAGCGGAATTCTTCGATGATGGGGCATATAGCGATGAAATGGAGCACGTCCTCTCGTTCATGGCGGTTACAGAGGTTATACAAAATTGGGAGTTCTGAGCGTTGCGGTATGTAATTTAAATTTAACGGTTCACCTCTTATTTTGAAGATAGTGCTTATCATATCAGTTGAGTAACTCGTCAGGAAATAAGTCCTATATTGCAAATCATTATTTAATTTGGCTGTATTGCGATGACTGGGTTTCATGGGCAAATTTTTCATACATCCTATAGCCTATTTTCTTCCGTAATTTGTAGAACTTATATTTCAAGGGATCAACTGTTCATCTGGTGTAACTAGGAGATTGAAGTCGCATTGCGTTGTTAGGTTTCCCAGCATTGGAAGCATTTTCCTCCATTAAGCAATATTTAGTTAACACTATCTTTGGTATCCGCCTTATTTGAACTCCATGACTTCCACCACATAGTCGAAATGGAGTTTAAGGGTGCTAAGAAATAGGGGAGCTACTTCAGTTCCAAATGAGGTAGGTTTTTTTTTTTTTTTTTTTTTTGTGAAGAACTTAACGCTCAAGAGGGTGTCACTACTCTTAAAATGCTTGGGCACGTGTTAATATTTTTGGATGTTTGGGTTCAGAGGTTATTTCGCTCCATGGGTAGCATCTAAAATTTAATCGGGGGACTAAATTATTAGTGTATATTGACTTGTTGTTGTATTTTGGACAACCATTCATCTCACGAGATTTTAGTTGCCTGAACAGAAAGAATGTCTTTCGTGCATTCGAACTGTGCGATTACACTCATTTCATTTTCATTTTAGATGCATTTTTATTTCAGTTAATTCATTAATTCTTACATCCTAGACAAAAAAATGCTTAATAATTAACTTATTCTAATTTACTGTCCTCATGCGGGCACTCTAAGTTAAACAGAATGCTGAAGTTATGTCTTTCGACGATTCTTACAATATATTTTTATTTTTAAATTTATTAAAACTAAACCCAGGAAAACAAATTTTATCAGGTAAAATAAACTTATAAAATTGACCCTTTTGCTATAATATAAAACTTAACATTAAAACTTACAAACTACCTAACAACAAATTTTAACCTACTTAAACAAAATTGTTGTATATATCATTCAATTTTTTATTTTTATTTTTATAGATTACCCCCTTTCAGCAAAAATATCCATCTCTTTGTTCTTTTGTAATTTTTTTTTATTTTAATTTTCATAATTTTTTTTCTTATATCTATCCTAATCTCTTGCTCATGCAATGTGCTTTCTAGTCAACTTAATAACGCCATTGTCCACTATTAGGATATCATTTTATGTACTCAGTCTCTGTACGAATTTACTGCAATTTGTTGCAGACCGTTTTTAATGTGAAATATTCCAGCAAAAGTCACATCACCATTTTTCACAACTGTCTATCTGTGAGCATATTGTAGGCAATATACAGAAGTGATTTACTAACGCCCAGCATGTTCAGCTTGAAGAAGGGTCCCTCTAACCGTACGGTATCGAAGGCTTTCTCCAAGTCAATCAGGAAGGATCAGTTCATTGGTTCTTGCCTTTGTTCCATTAGAAACCGAATTGGTTATCTGGAACTGTATTTTTGTCCTCAACCCACTTAACCAGGACCCTTTTGATCACTTGGAAGAAGACTGATCGAACGGAGATTCACCGGATTGGAAGTGTCTTTATCCCTGTTTGGGATAGGATGTACGAGTACCACCGCAGTTTTCCAATGCGCTGGATAATAGTAAGGGTGGTATAAATATCCACTGTTTCTAGTGTAAGATTTTGCAGCACAATTTACAATTTTCGATATTCCATCAGTTCCGATTCGAAGATTGTTTCGTGCTCTTCCTTCGAAATGAACGGAGGTTTTTCCTTCACATTGGCGATGATATTAATTACTATATTCTCGCCACTGAGCTGGGTGAAACCCGAGTTTTTGAATCGCCAGTTCACTATTTCATTTCGAAGGTAAAAATAACTGTCCACAAAGACTCGGTTTTCCAGGTCGTCGTTCGGGCCAATGATGTCATTCACTCTATATACTTCCTGGAAAATCGCTCCTACAGCTTCAACTTTCTCTTGCGGATCTACGATCATAAAAAAATTTTATTATCAGTATCTTCACCCGGATCTATGCCTTCTGTTAGCAGTATTTCTTCATTTTCCGTCATTTGGGCACTCTGTAGATATGGAAGGTCGTTTTGATCTTTCCACCGAAATATTTTATTTATTTGCGCGAACATATTCGGGTTGCTGGTGTTTATAGCCCGAATTTTATTTTTTCAATACAAACTTACAGAATTTTTGTAATTTTCTCTTATCAATGTTTGGAGTTTTTTTATCAACCACATCAATGGCATTGTCTCCGGGTAATGTCTTTCAGTAAACTGTTTATAAAGGGTCCGCCATCTAACGTTTTTTTTCAACTAGTGCTTATTTCGTGAATGGTAACACCTAGCTCATGTCTGATTTGACAGATAATTAGTTTTATCCTTCCGGTTAATAATGGAAAATAATTTCATTCAAATGGCTGCCACGGCTGGCCATGCAGTAGCCTACACGATCGGTCCAATTTTTAAGCACATTATCGATTGTGTGCAGCTGTATTTCACCAATGGCTTCACGAATATTGTCCTTTAAAGCGTCAATTGTCTCTGGCTTGTCGGTGTAACACTTATCTTTTACGGCACCCCACAAATAATAGTCCAACGGTGTCAAATCGCAGCTCCGAGGTCGCCAAACGACATCAGCTCTGTGGCTGATAATGCGATCTTCAAAAACAGGGCGCAAAACATCGAGTGTAGCTACGACTGTGTGGCACGTAGCGCCGTCGTGTTGAAACCAAATATTGCCAATATCCTCCTCTTCTTTTGTGAACAAAAATTCGTTCAACATGGCCCGATAACCATCGCCATTGACTGTAACGGCCACTCCTTGCTCATTTTCGAAGAAAAATGGCCCAATTATGCCTCTGGACCAAAATCCGCACCAAACAGTGACTCGTGTTGGGTGTATCGGCTTTTCAATGTATGCGTGCGGGTTTTCTGTGCCCCAAATGCGACAATTTTGTTTACATACCTGCCAAGATCAAAATGAGCTTCATCTGAAAAGATGATTTTTTTGGCAAAATCGGCATCTTCTCTAAGTCGATCGCAGGCCCATATTTCCTAGCGTTGTTCAAGCGTATACACAACCATATTCGTTCAGCGGAAGGATAAAACTAATTATCTGTCAAATCAGACATGAGCTAAGTGTTACCATTCACGAAATAAGAACTAGCTAAAAAAAAAACGTTAGATGGCGAACCCTTTATAAGGTTTTTAGTCTTGACAGAAGTCAAATTTTATATCGGTGCAGTGCGTCATTAGTTGCGTTGCTGAATAAGTCTTCATTGTCAGTGTATTGACACTGAGGTACCGTTTTGTCCATTATTCGGTTAATTTTCTCGTCCATTAGTTTTAGATACCTGTCAATCTCCTCATTTTTGTTGGTCGGAGGGTAGTGCAAACTCGAGAAGAGTGCTGTAGTCAGTGTTCTGGAGAAAGTATCCAGTACATTACCACTTGAACCACGGCTACCCATATGTATGATAATCAGGAGAACTACTTGATAATTTAAAAACTCTCCTGGTGAGTAAACGATTCGTGATCGACGTTTGTTTTGTTGATACAACAACCCTAAACTGAATAAATTGCCCTTTTCACTTCGGTTAATTTACTTCGTTCATATTTATACTAGGCGTAATCAAGACGTGATCTGTTACGTCATTTATATATGAAATTAAAAGAGGTGTACTCAATACGCATTAATGCTTCACCTCCATCGTTGCATTAAATTCCCCTTATGAGTTGCTTCCATCACAGACACAAGCTACGATGTTTTGGTACACAGCTCTCAATACTTTGATGACCGTAGTTGAGATGCCGTATCTGTAAAGCTTATAAGAGAGAGCTTGACGAAAGTAAATAACATTTTATATTTCCTCTTATATTGTAAATATCTGCTATGTTTGCAAATCCGGATATTGAAATAATTTTGAATAAATACGGTTGGGAATTTGTGTAGGATCTTCTTGTTTTTTCACACACTGTGTAATTCTATTAAATAGCGTTCCAGCATACAACTTTGTGGATATTTTCGAAAATGATTTTCGGATTGTTGTAACTGTATTACATGTAGTTATATTCATCGAAATCTAAACTGCACGTAAATAGGGAACACACCTAGATTCTCCGTGAGCACTGTTCTAATGACTTCTTGACATTTAGACCAACACTTTTCGAGGGATTCCTTCTCATCGCGTTTAATTCACAACTTATTCTAACTCAAACAGATTGGTTAAATTGAAACTGCGTGTTCGACAAGTATTTTAGTACAATACTGGGCTACGACATCATAGCGCTGACAACCCTATATAGAAGAAATAAAAAATGTGATAAATTTGCTGATTGCTTTGAACAATAATGGATTCATTATTAAGGACCCGTAGTCAACCATTAAAGGACAACGATCTTCGGATCTGAACTTGGAATGTTCGGACATATTCAACTATTTCAAGGCGGACATATACGCCATTCAATAAGTTTGATAGTACAGGCCTCACAGACAGAGGGTGTAAAACTCTGATATTCACTATGGATATGTTACAGACAACCGTTTCGACAAGGACAGCAGTCACAGCAGCATTTGTTTGGATTCAAATTTGCAGTCAGAGGAAGACTAAGGGATTAAGTCTTAAGTTTCAGGAATGTAAGCGAACGCATAACGTCAATTCGTTTAAAGACTAAATTCTCGAAGCCAAGCCTCATAAACATCCACATCCCTACACCGGAGAAGAACGGCCTGACCAAAGGCTGTTTCTACCAGCCGCTTGACAAAACTTAAAAATCTCTGGCGATTTTAATGACAAACTAGGCGAATAGGGCATCTTTGGTATCGAAAAGGACAACCTCTATAACATCACTTCTGGAAACGATCACGTGCTTATTGATCTTACGACGGAACGTAATGTATCTATAGCCAGCGCTCGGTTTTCACACCTTGATATGCATGAACGTACCTATCTGATTCCTTATAATTTGTTCGGTACGTCTGAATATTTCCAGCAGCTAACATCGACTCGGACCATTAACATTTTATAGCCAAGAAATGGATGCAGATACCAGTAATACCCTAAACTAGCGAACCAATGCCAGTTTAACGTCGAATGTCTACAATGGCGGGATACGGCCAGCGCCTTTTCAATCTAATCTTCCTTTACACCTCGAGAGGTCCGATTCTGCCAGCATCAAATGTAGAAGACAATTGACACTGACGAAGGGTAATCAAAAAGGTTACCTCTGTTATTCTCCTCCAACAAAGAAACTCCGGATTCGATGGCAAATGCGGAATCGCAAACCTAAAAAACAGGAAATGTACACGTAGGGCTTGCAGAAATGAACGAGGTCTGGGAGCAGAATAGAAAAGAAGAACATAGAGTCCTCACCAGAAAAAGGTAGAGCACTGAAGAAGAAGAAGAACGAAGTTCGGAAGTTAAACCAAAAAAATAAAATAAACATGCCAAAGTTCGAACAGAATTCTACAACAATGGAGAAGGAACCGTCAAATTGGAATCATAGTTGGTGCTGAGAATCTGGAAAGATTATTTCCGTAAACTCATAAACGCTGATGGTGAACAACAACCCAACGTCAAGTATAATGAATCATTCAACCTGGACGAAGACAAACAACATTTTATCCGGGCAAGATGAAGTCAGGTTAGCAATTTTCAATTTTTAAGTATGTTATAACAAAGCTGATAAACCCGATGGCTTAACCACCGAGCTGTTTAATTCAGCAAGTGACGAGTGACTCATTTCCAAAATTGAGCCGAAGAAAGTATGCCCGACGATTGGAACCTTAGCAATGTTTGTCCGATCCTAACGAAGGGAGATCCCCTGAACTGATTTTTTTTTTTATAATGAGCGCGCGCTCAAGGGGTTTGAGTACCCTTAAGGTGATTGTACACAGCGCGGGCAAATAAAAAGAATTATTTCTGTCTACCGTATTATGTGAACGGCTAAGACCCTTCGTAAACACTCTGACCGGCTTTAGATTTTAGGCTAATTCTCGTCTTTTGATTTTTTCAACATCGTTCATGAAAGAATTGTGCGAAACTCACAAGTCAACACCAAAGGCACCATATTTCAAAAGTCAGTTCAGTTACTCGCAAATAGAGGTAACATTGACATTTTTATTTCTTTTATCTTTTATAGTTAGACAGGACTCAAGGTGTTTTTAGTATCCTTAAAATTTTTGCACACAACGCAGGCAAAGGAAAGTTAGGGAAGAAAAAAGTAGAGATACCGATGTACGTTGGTCTAAAATGTTTGCAAGTTATAACAAATAGGAAGGAAAGAAACCTGCAGTGTATGCCATAAGCGAGTTGTACGACTTAGAAAAGAATACATAATGGGAATAACGCTGTCAGGAACTGTCAATATACCGTTTGCGACTATTGACGCAGAAGGGGCAAATATGGGTTTAGCGGTCAATGAAGGAGAAACAAAATATACGCTGCCAACAAAGAGGGACATACAACAACGACGCCTAGGACCAAACGTCACAATAGACAGGTACAATTTAGAGATAGTAAGGGACTGCATCTACTTCGGCTTCATTATCAACTCCGACAACGACATCTGTGCGGAAACTACGAGCAGTTTCGCTACTTCTTCGTCGCTTCTTTGGGCTTAGGAACCAACTCTCGAGAAACTAAAAAGACATTATACAACACACTGATCATCCATCCCAGTCCCTCTTTACGGCGCAGAAGCTCAGATACAACCGAGAGGAAATGAAAATACTCTCGGTCGCTTCACATGAAAAGATCTTCAGGTAAAGTTCAGTCTCGTTCGCTTCAATTGAGAATGGAGCTGACGCTCCAACAGCGAACTGTACAGCTATGTCAACCTAGTCAGAAAAGCTCCGACAACGAGGCCACCTTGAGCGCATGAACACCAGCGCCCCGGTCGAAAAGTTTACGATTTTAGTTGGCATACACAAGCCGAAAGAGACCCCTGTTAACTTAGTTTGCGTAACCAAAGGCAGCTGGGAAAATACTGCGTCAGCTGGTCTACTCCTAACTGTAGCGCCATTTAAGCAAGTAAGAAAGTTAGTAGGCAGCGGATATGTTTCATTACTGTATTTTGCAAGATGCCATCAGTGCTCTATTGAACATTGATCCCATCAGCTCATTACTTATTGTAAAACGCAGAAGATTTGAAATTCTTAGAGGAATGCTGCATCAGTTTTTTGAGGTGTTTTATGACACATAGACCATGTTATGTATTTGTAGATCGAATAAATACCCGGAAAGATTCAGGATGATGCAAGGTTTGGATTAGCAACTTAAAGCGGCGCATCTATTCAGGATTGATTTCATACAATGTTTGGACCTCGATTAATAGTTTTCATAAATCCTGTTGTATGTATATATAATATCTTCAAGTTGACGACATCATTTGATTTAGAAATTGGGATTTCCACCAATTTTAAACAAATTTAAGGTGATGAACAAAATTTGAAAAGGGAAGTATTGGATTTCTGTCAATATTCGTGAATTCTAGTTTAAAACATGCTGAACTTGTTTCAAATGTAAAAATACAAAAATCTTTCATGCATTGGCATTATCTAAAGTCGAGAAGATTCGCTTCGTCTTGTCGTAAATTTACATTTCACAAATTAAAGAGTCGTCGTGAGGATTTCGCCAAGGTACTTTTTCCCTCAAATCCTATGAATGTATTAGCTTAAAAATATTGTGTTTGCATGTATTTTGTGAGATGATGTTCGTCATCGGTTCTTCAGTTAAACAACGAATCATACTATCTTAAAAATAGCAAGTCTGTTCAGAGGCTATCTGGATAGATAAGCTTGCAAGTCGTATGTGCAATATAGTGAGATCATGTTTATGCACTGCGTGGGATTTAGATGCATCTTATGACCGTCTAACACAGTGTTTAGCATCAATGCCACTAGGAGATGTAGGTGTGAATGATCTTATTAATATTAAAAGGTTAACGTTCTAATAGAATGACTCATTTGTTTGTTTCAGATTAATATGAAAAAAAAATCTATTTAAATGGAAGTCACATGTAGAAGTCTTTCACAATTAATTTCAAAAAAATCCAAATATTGATCGGAGATTTGATATTTTTCAGAAGGATTGCACAGAATAGCACCGTACTTATTAAGTTGCATTCACTGCTTTAAGATCCGTAAACAGGACTGAAATAGATTGATTAGAAGTTTACATACATGTACATATTTATGTACGCATTTGAATATGTATAGTAAGATTTAGAAATGAAATTCCTCCTGACAAATTATCAAAACGAACCACTAGTAAACAAGGCAAGCGAATCAATGGGATCTGGTTAATTTACAAAGGCAAACATACATCTGTTCCTTTGATCCTGACTTCATACTAAGAAAAGTAGGTACCGTCTTGATAGATTTGATTTCATACTGAATCAAACGCTGGTTTGCACAATCAATTCATCACTTTCATATCGGCCGGACAGGTGGTGACATTGCTGTCTATATTCGCACATGCATACGTCCTGTTTATGTTTTTCAATTGCTTGAGGACTCTGACATTGATTACTACTTTTTTGAAATAATAATGTAGAGTGGACATAAATATACACGGGCTAAAAAGTAATGACTTTTCTGCGTACGTTCACGTCTGCAAGTACAGTCCAGCTGTTTTGGCACTTAGTGAAACACAAGTAGATCCCCGCCCACACCGCTCAGATCACTCTGATCTGAAGCTACCTGACTTCGTACTAGTGCCAATATTCTTCTATCACCGCGGTCTCGCCATTTCCGTGCGTAGTGCTGTATTGTAGCTTACTAAACTCCACCACAATGTAACCCCTGTTCCAATCCAGAATTCAATGCCATGTTTTTAAAATTCCATCTTTATTCTGTCTCCGACACTATTTTTAATCTTCATCGATGATCTCTTGTCTTCTACATCTAATCCAAAATATTCCTTTGCTGACGACAGAAGTCCCTGCTTTTCATATTCATTCCCGATTCACGTCTCTGCTCTTCGCACTAACTGGAGAAGCTTTTTAGTTGAGACCCAGGTTTAACCCGAATTGTAGCGCAAATTGTAAGTAACTAGCTGCCCAAATCTGGTTACGGAAAGTCAGAAATAATCCAGTATTGTCCAGAAAAAGAATATCTATCGTACTATAGGCAAAACTCGTCCAAAGGCAACTGATAGCAAAGGACAGTATAGACCCACCGGAAAAGCTAATCAAACAACAACCACTTGGCCAGCTACAATTTCAAGATAGTTCAGAACATTGCCTATTCCAACTAGCAATGATATCATTACGGCGCAAAGTACGTACAAAAGCATATGTCAGTCGTTCATAGACCTCGACAGAGGACAGACGTGTTGATGTGATTCGGCTTCTTCATAAATAATTCAGTTTAGCTGTAAACATAATTAGCTGTGGTTTTTTTAATTCACTCGGTAGCCCAGCGTCTAGCGGCGTCGGACATCGAAGCGTGGGATACGGGTTCGATCCCCCACGTCAAACTTGGAAATTCTGTTTTTTTTTTTTTTTTTTTCTCTTCGTTCTACACAAAGTGTAATTAAAACAAAACAAAAACAATTAACAAAACATGTGATGGATGGTGAAGAGCACTCCGCTCTTCCCATAACGGGAGTTGGAAAAGGCAGTATTAGTGTTGCCAGTGCCGTTAAAGCCATTAAAAGGAGGGGGAGTTTGAAAACCCCTCCTAACATAAGAAAAAAAAGGATAAATACCGTTGAAACAGCAGATGAGGTCCGTTATGAGGGGGGCAATAACAACTTTGCCTCTCTAGCGTCATCCGAATCGGAAGATGAGGAGGAGCAAATAAAAGAAATGAACATCAGCATACAAAAGCTGACAGAGAGAAAGCTTGCTATGAAGCAAAGGCAAACTGCACGCAGGCAGAGGGAGCAACTTGAAGCAGAGAGCTCCCAACATCAAAAGCCACAAGAGCAGAAACAACAACTACAGCAACAACAAAACCAGCTGAAGCAGAAACAACAAAAGCTGAAACCACAGCAGCTGAAAAAACAGCAGCAGCAGCAGCAGCAGCAACAACAACAACAACAACATAAGCAGCAGCAGCAACAACAACAACAGAAGCAGCAGCAGCAGCAAAAGAAGAAGAAGGAGAAGGTGCCTCCTATCAACACCTATAAATTAGAGGTAAATGAAACCAAGGACCTGTGTAAGTTGGTCATTGGCAATAATTTTAATATAAAGAGATTGGGGAACGATCGCCATGCCATCCACTGTAATACAGTGGAGGGCTACGCGAAAGTGAAAGAGCTCCTAAGGGAAACGACGACGGAGCACTTCTCATTCACACCGAAGTGTGAAAAGCGGCAATCTATGCTGCTGAAGGGGTTGGAACCGTCTTCTGATCCTGAGGAGATCCTGACACTGCTCAAAGAGAAGGAGTGCGAAGGACTCAAGTTTGTAGGGGTAAAGCCATTTACCACAGCTAGAGCTAGGCGGGAGAAACGGAGTCTGCCGTTCTTCCTGGTGTAACTCAGTCCCGAAAGCCGTCTGGATGGTCTAAGGAATATCAATGTTCTAGACTATCAGGTGGTTCACTGGGAAAAACTAAAAAGGAGCGAAGGCGTTATACAATGCGTTCGCTGCCAGAGGTTCGGGCACGCCGCGTCGAACTGCCAAATGCAGCCTCGATGCGTGAAGTGCGCTAATAACCACAGTTCCGAAGAATGTCCTCTGGGTGTTGACGGAGCATCCGATAGGTCACGGCTCTCGTGCGTGTTATGTGGAAATGTGGGACACACCGCAAACTATCGGGGTTGTCCTAAGTTCGCTGACATTAAGAAAGCAAAACTGGCTCGGCAGCAGAAGGTGGAGGTCAAACGTTCACCTGTTAGATTCCAAACACCAGCCGTCACGTCCCAAATTTCCTACGCCCAAATGGCGTCAGGTGGGGGGGCTACGGTACAGCAAGCGACTGTTGCTTCTCCGGCACCAACGCCGAGAACAACGGAAGCTGCACCTAACATGCTGGCCATCTTGCTCGCAATCCAAGGGCAGATGGCTCAGCTGCAAAAGCAGGTTCAAGAACAGGCCAAGCGGGTGGACCAGATCTACGCGCTGCTGCCGGGCCTAACGCAACACATGTCGTAATGGGTACGCACATGGTGGAGCAAACTTTGAAGGTCCTTGCGGTGAATGTTAATTCACTGATTAGGATTGAACGAAGAGCCGCAATGTTTAAATTGCTACAAGACCAAACTCCTGATGTGCTTTTCGCTAGCGAAACCAAGCTAACCGATAATCACAAACTGGAGTACAATAATTATATTGTTAGAAGAAGAAATCGGCCCAGATCCAAACGTGGAGGCGGTGTCGCGATCTTCATTAAAGAGGGTATAAAATTTCACAGAGTGTACAAGGGCGTGTTGCGCAGGTTCCGGGTGTTGGAGGCAGTCGTCGTGTACATCCCGCTCCGCAGTGGAAAGCGGCTGTACTTGGCCTCTGTTTACGCACCTGATACTTCACAATCCACCCTATTCATTACAGAGCTCGACACGCTTTTTCGACTTCTGAGGCTGGAATCGGGTGAGAATTATTTTATAATCGGCGGGGATTTCAACGCTAGACACAGCGATTGGGGAAATAATTTGCCAAATACTAGAGGGAACCTAATACTCGATTGGTGGGGTCAGCACGATGTCATGTACAGACTCGGTCTTAAAGCGACGGATAACCCGTCGTTTCCCAGAGGCGGGTCTTATTTGGATCTACTGCTGTACGACGAACGTATACGACTGACAGGTACGAATTTACAAACGCTAAACTGTCTGCGCACATTCGTGTGTGACAGCGACCATTGCGGTTTTAGCACCGAAATTACAGTTCCTAACGAAATTGCGGAATTGGAGGAGTTTGTCCAAAAATATTCTTACAACTACAGTAAGACTCGATGGACACGCTTCTCCGCAACCTTGACAAGAGCACTCTCCTCGAACACGCTCCGCCCACCGTCCAATAGGAATTTGTCAAACGAGGAGATCGACAATTACCTAAAACAAATGGACGAGACAATTAAACAAACTATGGACACTACAATACCGCGGTATCGACGTACGACTAACGAAGACCTGTTCCGCAATCCTACTATTGACGCACTGCACCGACAGAAAAGTAGACTTCTGACAAGACTTAAAAACTTGTACAGACAGTTAACTGACCGACGAGACCCGGAGATTAGGACACTGAAGTCGTCAATTAAAAATATTCAAACGCTAATAAAAGAAAATTACAGAATTTCTGTAAGTTTGTATTGGAACAACAAGGTTCGGGCTGTAAACACCAGCAACCCGAATATGTTTCCGCAAATAAATAAACTATTTCGGAGAAAAAATCAAAACGACCTTCAGTGTCTTAAAATAGCCCGGACAACAGACAACGAACGGTTACTGACAATAGCAGGTATTGATCCAAATGAGGCCGCTGATGATGACGACTTCTTTGTGATCGAGGATCCACAGGAGAAGGTTGAGGCCATAGGGGCCGCTTTCCAGGAAGTATACAAGGCCATTGATATCATTGGCCCTAATTATGACCTGGACAGTCGCGTCTTGCTGCACGACTTCGGCATTCGAAATGAAATAGGGAACTGGCGATCCGAGGGCTCTGGTTTCACTCGGTTCAGCGACGAAAATATGGCAAATAATGTCATGACCAGAGAGAGTGACCTACCCCCGTTCATTTCGAAGGAGGAACTCCGTGAGATCTTCGACACAATCAGGGCTAAGAAATCAGTGGGGACCGATGGTATTCCGAACATCGTGCTTCGACATCTTCCTCTAGAAGCGGTGGACATTTACACCACCCTGTTTAATAATGCAATGAATAATGCACATTATCCAGCGCATTGGAAAACGGCGGTGGTTCAACCTATCCCCAAAAAGGGGAAGGATATATCCAATCCGGCGAATCTCCGGTCGATAAGTCTTCTTCCGAATATCAGTAAGGTTTTTGAAAAGGTAATCAATAGAGCTCTGTCTAGGTGGGCTGAGGACAAACATATAGTTCCGGATAATCAATTCGGTTTTAAGGCGGGACATGATATCTCACATGCCGCGTCTAAACTGGTTTCTGATATCCAATGGAACAAAGGCAAGAAACAGTGCACTGGTGCCTGCCTTGTTGACTTGGTGAAGGCCTTCGACACCGTATGGTTAGAGGGTCTTTTCTATAAGCTGACTAGGCTGGGGATCAGCAAACCTCTCTTTTACATTCTTTATAATATGCTAACTAACAGACAGTTCATCGTGAAAAATGGCGATGTGACTTCTGTTGGAATATTTCAAATTAAAAATGGTCTTCAGCAAGGCTTGGTCAATTCGCCGATCCTATTTAACATTTATACAAGCGACTTGATAGGTTCACTTCCCCATACTATTGCGTACGCAGACGATGTGGTAGCGTACAGAACAGGTCCAAAAATCGAGGTCATTAATACTCTCTTGCAGCGTGACTTCGATAAGATAAGACGATTTTGCGATGACTGGAAGTTGAAAATCAACTTTCCGAAGTCGGAAACCATTCTCTTTAGGACGCCGTTGTCTAGGGCCTCTAGGGATACCAGAAAAAATTGGAGAAAGTTCTCGATTATTGGACAACACGGACAGCCTCTTGCCTGTCGAAATGTAGTCAGATACCTTGGAATCTGGCTAGATCAGTTTCTGTATTTTGGCAAAAATGTAGATGCTGCTCTGGCCAGAGCTAAAGGTGCTTTTGCCCTTACAAAGAGACTGTTTTATAACAGCCAACTCGATGCGAGGGTAAAGGTAATCTGCTACATGGCCCTTATCAGGCCCATGCTGGTATTTGGTTGTCCCGTGTGGTTCAATGTACGAGCAAGCTTAATGGAAAAGATTCGGGTGTTTGAGAGGGCTTGTCTTAGGGCTTGTCTTCGCTTGTACAGAACACCAGAATCGGAGTACAAGAAATTTTATCCTAATGAGGTCCTTTATAACGGGGCGAACCTAATACGAGTGGACAACTTCGTAATTAAGCTGACTCGAAGGCACATTGCAAGAGCAATGACCTCGACGAATAACCTGATATCTGGGGCTTACTACCCCAATTACCTTTACCACGAGAGTGTGCGCTTTGACGGCTTCGTTCCACCGGAAGCATTCCTCTACCTTGATCAGATAGGGTTGATCCAGGATAGATCAGCGGTGCCGTTAATCTTCCATGTCGCTCGGACAGCTGGGACAGGCGACTCAACTACGACAGAGACGTCGCACACGGCAGTGTGGAACGCCTCAGGTTCAGTAGGGCGGTGGGGAATCGCGATAAGAGGGATGTCGTTCCGCAGCACCAGCATTTCTGGTGGTTGAATGATGGAGAAGATGTTTCGTCGTCGTTTCCGTCAATTACAGACCAGCCTCACTAATGAGGCAGAGCTGACCAATTTATTTGCTCAGTAAATAGCGATGGCCAGCTTACATAGGTTTAGGTTAGCATTTAAGAAACATATACATATATCAGTGTATACAAAGGTGTATACTGATATATGTATATGATCGTGTATAATGTCTATGTGTGTTTATGTGTGTATTGTGCATTTAGGTTAGGTAGGCTAAGGTTTATTTTAAGTTAGATACTAAGCTTTTATAAAAAATAATAAAATGTCCATATGCTAAGTTTTTTGTTATAAATTTTTTCTTAGCCCTAAGTACACAAAATAAACATTTATAAATAAAATGTAAATGAAGTCGAAAGACATAGATATAAGAATTTAGATTAGCTTAGAGTGCCTGTGTGGGGCCAGTAAGTTAGTATAAGATTGTTAAGTAATTGTAAGCTAGCATTTAAGCATTTTTTGTTAGTATGTAAGAGTTAGTGATTAAGTAAATAAAATGCATTCAAAACTTAAACTGAAAAAAACAAAAGCATATGAAAATATAGCTGGCTGTAGATATGGAGCTGCAATGTCAAAATCTCAGATAAATATCTGAAATGGAAGGTAACCTTATTCAAACGGAAGTGGGCAACTGGAGAGGATTCTCTTTTAATCAATATCAGATCTACTGAACTCCGTAAATTACGTATATGTCGAAAGGTCATGATTCGATCTTTGACGAATAATCTAAACGTGAAAAAAAGTCAGCACTATACCAAAGTTCGTGACTTTTATTTCGTTTACGCTGTCTATTATGCATACGCACATACACATGTATATTATGTAAGTGCATGAAAATAATAAAAAGTATTTGAATAAATTCTAAAGTCAGTGTATCTCATTGTACATGTCAGGTACTCAGACATGTGCCAACGTCAAAACCATCGTCTAGGTCGATTTATATCATGACCTATATTTATTTCAATCAGATAGGCAAAATTGGCGAATTTGAGCAAGCTTTTCTCAATGACCCAAAATAACACAAGCGCTTTTTCTTCTAATATATAACAGGGCATATTGCATGAGCTGCAAACATCAGATCGTTCTCATTGTGTGCGTTATTTATGGATAGATAGCACGTCCATACGGCCACCCCGCAGTCGAGTTAAGTATCTTTATTTTCTTAGCACGCGCAATAATCAATATATGTTTCTGTGCAGTATATAATACATAATCAGTTTAAAACGGCCTTCAAATGTCATCGAATACGAATATACAGAAATTCATGTACTTATCTACACACACAAATGTATCTCTTCACATTAAGAGAGCTTACTATATAAACAAAAAAACTAGATGGGCATACAATGTACTCGTAAAATGTCAAAATAATAAATGTATCCGAAATCCGATCAACGATTTTGCCAGTTCAGGAAAAATATATTTCAAGTTATGCTGAGGCTATTTAGGAACTGTTATGAGTTGTTATTGTTCTTTCTTAAGTTGTAGCACAAGTTTTTCGACCAGACAACGTCGTAGTGCCCTAAATGAACAACCAAAAATTGATGATTCCATTTTTGCCACTTGATGGTCTTCAATGCGTGACGGACGATCGTTGGCCATACGTAATGGAAAAACCCAGAATATAGCAAACAAACATATTTCGATGGTATCCTTGCGAATTCGAAATCTTTCGCATTTGGAGATTTCGGTCGAGTTTGACCAACCCTCTACAGCGTGAGATTCGAACAAATCAGATCGCCTTCTCTGCGATCTTCGTCAAGTGTTGCCATTATAGACTCATTTAACGGAGTGCAGCTTTATACTACCAAAAGGTATGTTTTGCGAATACATTTTTGCTTGCAATATTTTCAAATGCCAAACTAAATTCTCTGCTACAGGGCCGAGGGTACATTATGGTCTGTGAAAGAATGATAAAGAGGAAAGCATCTTTCCTATAAACTCTAACTTTAATGTGTATCCGTAGACCATCCGATTTAGTACAGACTAATAGATTGCCATTTGGTGGACAAAGTAATATTCCTAATGTGGGAATTAACAGCTTTAATTCGACTCAACCAGAAATTGTTGATGACACAAGTATAAGGTCACATTAGGACCACAGATTAGAAAGAGATTACAAATAAGTCAAAAAGCTGAAGCAAAAAACAATACAAAACAGTCTCATGCAACTCAATAACAAACACAAAAGGGTACTTTTTGTATGTCTTCAGTCTGGCGGCATCAACGGACGAAGCTCGCGTTTTAGTCAATATTCAATGTTACTGTGATTATTTCTTCGAAAATATGGTCGACATTGATCAGGATGATATGATTCCATCAAGATGGCGCTTTATGCCCATTAAACTTTTGACTTATTGAAAACTCTATTCTATTATAACAATATATCACGAAATGGATCAATGAATTCGGCAATTGGTTACTTCTTGTGCGACTTTGTAATGTAATGCTGATATACCATAAACTATTAAGCCCTTTTGCGGACAATTTTCAACGGTCGTCCTCAGCATTAATTTTAAATTATATAACGAGAACATGGATAGAAAGTGAGACTGGATTTTGTTTTAACTTCTAACTAAAACTGATATAACCTTGGACATTCTCCTTACATGTTTTCTAGGACTGTAATCCTTCCCAACTTAAAAATACATCAGCATGCCTTATTCCGCAAACTAGAAAAAGGCTTCATGCAGTACAAAGTGGACATAATGAGGCTTAGTGAGATATGGAGGAAATTAAATAAATTTTCTCGCTCTGTCTCGTTCTGCTTTCCAGAGCTTTCCAACCGAAAGTAAGCGTGCGTCGCATGTAGAGGTGATATAATAATAGCAGCTTGCTGTATCCTCGATCCTCAAATGATCTCTTCATATTTCGAAGTATGTAAAATGAAAAATTGAGAATTCCGCCACTTCACCATTCCTATACACTATAATTCATACTGCTCTATATACACAGATTCGGTTATGATAAAACCAATTCTATACTATTATACAAGTCGATGACTTGAAGAATAAGTTTTTATGCGCATCTCGCGTCATTTCTGCTTTCAGTGTTTGCTGCTAAAATGTTAATAAAGCTTTTCACTTTCCCTGTTTTCTGCAGGAAAGGAATGCATTCAAATCTTCATGGAAGAAACCAAAACCGATCGAGTGTATAGAATTGGCGCCTTAGCAAAAAACGAGAACTTTAGACTTCAATCCTCATATACCTATATTTCGTATGTCTTACAGACTCTTGTGAGCAAAAACTGCAGGTACTATGGCTCTCCAAATAAATGTTTCCCAAAGTCTTGAAGAAGTCATCAGCATTAATCTTATTTCCTTAATTTTCTGGCACCCACATAGTGATAGCACCTTATCGGTCAGATTTCGGACTAGAGTACGGCGATTCACGATCATAGAGTATTACGACGAATCTCTCGACTGAGTACTTCTACAATCAGATATCGTCATCATGATGGAGGACCTGAATGCAAAGGTAGGCAACGACAATGATGGCCTTAGATATGTGATCGGGAAGTACGGGATTGGTAACTTATTCGTAAATGACAATGGTGAAAGATTTGTCGATTTCTGCAATATCAATCGCCTAGTCATAGGAGGAACCATTTTTGAGCATAAGACCTGGCACAAAGTCAGCTGAGTGTCAACTGACAGGCAATCATCGTCCAAACAAATCGAACATTTGGTGATCATTCGGCGTTTCAGAAGTTGTCGTTTACGCATCCGAAACAGACAAGGAACCGATATGGGGTTGATACGAGATCATTACCTTCAGTTAGCTAATGACCAGTTACGCACTGTATCTGTTCAGAGACTCAGCAATATCATCAGAATACCTAGGTATAACATCGATCGGCGAAAGATCCCCTCAGTATGCCAACAACTAAGGCATCACTTGTCGGTAGGAGTGGAAGCAATCAGCAGCCCACTGCCGACAATCATCGGAGAACATTGGAATGCTGTGAAAAATATTTTTACATTGTACATAGCGGATTGAAGAACTTAAGCTACTTTGTAGGGAGGAGTAACTGTATCGAAGAGAAATGAGAAAAGTGCGGCGTAACTATATCAACGACCTGGCCACAGAAGTAAAGAAAGCAGAAAGCAAGGTGTGGCTCCAAGAACATCAGCAGTGCCTTTTGTTGAGAGAATTCGGGAGGCAGAAAATTTCCCCGACGAGTGGAAGAATGGAATGATTGCTAAGTTCTCTAAAAAAAACTGGAGAGGCCTTCGCGTTCTGCCTGGAGATGGTAAGATAATAGCCAAAGTAGTTTTTGAGCGAATAAAATAACATTTGGAATCGCTCGGGATCCTCCTGTGTCGACCACATAATGCTTGAAAGTACGTTGAATACCAGTCATCACTGGTTGCAGCTCATTGATTTTGAGAATCTTGTCTTGTGCATAAGAGGTATACCCGACAAACTAATGGCTATTATTAAACCAATCTATGATGGGTTTAAATGTCACGTTTTGCATAAATGAAAGATGTTGGGGCAATTCCAGATCAAAAGTGGGACCCGACAAGGTTGCTAAGTGCTTTGCGCAGCCTTTCCTACTGGAAATTGAGAAATTCGTTGAACACTTACATCGCAATTAAAACATCTGGACTACGACGTTTGTTTACTCTCTCATGCATCTGCTCCAAATGACAGCCAGACTAGAGAGGGAGGCAAATGTCGTGGGTTTGAAGATTAACAGTGCCAAAATCAAAATCATTAACCTCGGTACTAATTCATCAACTCAAGTTAGCATTGCTGGACAACCGGTAGAGAGAGTACATAGTTTCCAGTATCTTGAGAATATTGTCTCCCCGAAGGTAGTACAGTACATTGTCAATCGAATTAGTAAAGCAAAGTCTTCGTTTAGAATGATGTCCACGTTATGGCGAAGAAACGTAATCGGTTTAAACACCAAGCCACGACATTTCCGTTCAAATGTTGAATCCATGCCTTTGTATTGGTGTAGCACTTGGAAGGTGACCGCTACTAACACAAAAAACTAAATATTAACGTTCGTCACTTCCTGGAACCGTAGACGATGGCGCGTAGGCGTAGCTGAGGCCCTAGGACCCACAAGCGGAAACAGGACATAAGTAATTTCACCAAGACCTCAATTTGCGTCGTTGATGGGGACCGGAGAAATGCGACGCAAAATGAAACGACGCAAATCGAAACACGATTTCCTATGAGTTTACATATTTGCTCTGTTCTCTAATTAATTGGTTCCAGCATAAAAATATTTGATGAAAACTTTGATTTTTAATAGAAAAAAGTTATTTTAATTATTAATTTAAAACATCAAACAAAAATAAATTAAATTGATTTATATATACGTATATAAAAGAAATAAAAATAATACATTAAGTAATTTACATTTGAGATCGTCCTGTTGTGCTAATATTCTTCTAAGTTTGGTGAGTCAAAATTATGTGTAACACTTTCAGCCACCTGATTTGGTTGTCATTCCTTTTTGTTCAAAAAATTGTCCATTGTTTGTTGAATTTTAACAGATTTTTTTTGGACATAGATTTCTTTATAACTGATAGCGTCAGTAACAGCTGTTGCCACTTTTGAACTACGGTTTTCGTCGGGATCATTATCAGCAAAAATATCCATTTCTTGTAAAATCAATTGCATCGCTTTAGAAATTGCTTCAGTTGTTAGTTTTTTTTCGCTATGATATCAGATGCTGCAGAATCTTCCTCTATAGTAATGCATGTTCCACATTAATGGCAAGCAAACTTTCGTTGTCAAGCTCTTCCTCGTGTGATAACAATAGCTCATTAATGTCTTCCTCTCCCATTCTATAAAATTCAGCTTCCATAGCTAAGCCAGTAAGCTCTTTGCAAACGTTTGGAATGCCATTAATGTTATTCTCATCTGTAGGAACGCAGTCTGATCATAATTTCCGCCAAGATCCGTTCATACAGGGTGTTTTAACTTCTTTCCAAGAAAGATTTATATTTTTGATTGTAACCATGATGTTGTAGTCCTTCCAAAACCTTTTCATGGAGGGCTTATTATTTCCGTCTGTTGCTTTTAATGTTGGATATTACACCTTGATCCATGGGTTGTATAAAGGATGTAGTGTTGGGAGGCATGAAAACTACATTTATATTTTCAGAAAAGTCATCTGATAAAACTGAATGTCTTGCTGCATTCTCTATTAATAACAGCACTTTAAAGTCTAAATTTTCGGGAGAACAGTAAAGTTTTAATTCAGGAACAGCGCAGTTTTCTACCCAATTCTTAAATAGAGATGCAGTTACGGGGTGGTCGTGGTGTAGTGGTACTAGCAATTGCTTCTCACTCGGAGGGTCAAGGTTCGAATCCTGCCCATGACAAGTCTTTCAAGTTTTTCGTTTGTGTAATTGGAACTCAGACAGAAAAATTCTGCTTGTGAAAGCATAACACTGTCACGTAGATTTGGCTGTTGTAGAGTTTCAAGCACAAAAAATTAGTGCGATTATAACCTTCGAATCACTCTGAATGAAGAAAAAACTCTCCGTCCTATTCGGACTCCCACCCCCTGGAGAGCGAATATCGAAACCAAATACACCTGAGTTTCAAATCACTACAAAAACAATTTTTCCTTCCTCCTCCTTCTAACTTTCCGCCCGCGCCCAGGCAACAGTAAAAGGGTATCTAACCCCTTAGGCGCGCGTAAATTATAAAAAAAAAGTCATCCATGCTTTTTTATTTGCACGCCAACAAACAGGAAGATTACCCTTTTTAACATTCTTTAGTGCTCTTGGCTTTTTGGATTGGTAAATTAGAAAAGGCTTAAATTCAAAGTCTTCTGCTGCATTTCCTCCCAAAAGACGAGTGTTTGATCAAAATAATATTTGTTGAATCGGACAGCAAACACCCTAAATGAGCGGTTTGAAGACAACCAGTGATTAGCTAACAGAATAAAATGGGAAACCCCACAAGCCGCGCAGTAGCAATGCAGGTACGTGGTAGAAATACATACTCGTATGTAGCGTAGGTACATAATTCTACGCGTCACATATCGTCGCCCTAGTGACACAAGAACGTAACTACATTAAGTGACAACTATATCTGTCAGTCGTGTTGCTGAAAATGACCGGTACACAGGTTGAAATGCATTCAATTTTGTAAATGTGTTTGATTTGAAATAAACAAAATTAAATGAATAAAACGAATAGTCCTTCTGTATCAATGTTCGCTAATGAAAACAATGATCGTAATATTAGTAAAAATAGATTCATAATATAGTTTTAAATATAAGATTTTCATCCTTAGGTGATAAGGATCTGACTTCAGATGATTTTAATGACGATAATTCAGTTGTCGATCCCCATTTCCTTCCATCGTCCACCGAATTTCTCACGTCAAATGTGCAGAATTCGCCATATCATGTTGAAGATAACTCGGTTCCAGTAGCAAACGCAAGTCCATCAATTAATATTGGAATCGATAACATTACCAGCGTTGGTGAGGAGAACGATGCGACACCAAAACGAAAGCTTGATCCCAAATCGTGAAAAAAAATTATTGAATGGCTTTATTTAGTCATATGTGTCGTGGGAAAGGTGCCAAAGCGCGAAGTGTACAACCCAAAGACTGTTCAAAATGCCCCAGAAAGTGTAACACTCATTTTGACGACGAGGCTAGGCAGCCAAAAGGTACTGAAAACCAGAAAAAATATCTTTCTTCGTTGATTGAAGAGATACAGTTAGAACTTCAGCTCAACAATCACGACGTTCGAACACAAAGTTGTTTTTCCTCATTAAAAATGGTGTAAAAATTCAAGTTTGTCAAGGTTTTTTATTGCTACACTCATTCTGAAACATTTGTGAGAAATATAGTTAAGAATAGATCAGATTGTAACTTTGTTGCCATTAGTAAAAAAGGCTGTCATCCACCTGGAAATAAAAGGCCTGAAGATGCGAGGGAATTTATAAAACAACATATTAATTCTTTCCCAAAAGTTCCTTCTCATTACTGTAGAAAGTCAACCAATTATGAGTACTTGCACTTGTAACAAAACAAAAAGGGTCAAAGTAAAAATTATCGTTTGAGGCACTAAACGTAACAGTATAATCTTTTCACTATTCAATAAAATATCTTTTGAACCACAAACAAAATGAAGAATATTTTATCTACTCTATAGCTAGTATGTTAATCTTTAAATTTTTAAAAGTTAATTTTACAAAAGTATTCATTGAACTCATAAAAATGAAAAATAGTAAAAAAAAAATCACAAAATCGTCTCTCCTGAAAACTAGCAAATATTGACATACGCTTTTGTGTCACTAAGGCGACGATATTTCAACGGCCAATAAAAGAAAAAGAAGAAGAATAAAATGGGAAATCCCCTTTTTGCACGTAACTTAACGAATGATAATCAAACAAAAAAATCTTCACGGAGTTGTATGTAGCGACGCTAATCGAAATCACAACGGCACAAACCGAGAAGAACAAAAAAGAATGATACAAATCGAGGTCTTAGTGTATTGCTATTGACAGTTTTTCGCCAATTTTCGAGTAAAATCATGATACCATCGGTGAAGAACTTCTGTGGTGTTTGATTGAAAACCGGAATCAAGTGTTTTTCGCAGGCTTGTCTTCAACATTGGAGAGTTCTGTAGAGACTGAAATAAGTAATAGGCCGAAGATATTATGTCCAGACTAAACGGAGTGTTAATGAAACTTCCAAACTAAGCTCTCGCAATTTCTGACAGGTCATCATGGTTGCCGTTGTCGTGAAGGAAGACAACGGCTTTCCTATTTGTCGATTTGGGTCACTTTAAATTCTAAACCTTTTGATCATTGGCTCATGGTGTAAGGATTCCCCTCCAGTCCCACCACAAACACTGCACTACCTTATTCTTTATTCCTTACTCACGATCCATGACCATTTTTCATCACCGGTCATGGCTTTTCAGCGCTCAATTCTAGGAACTCATACATAGTGCAGCTTTTTTTAAGCGGTTCAAACTAATTTTGTGGTCAATACCTAGATCCGTACCAATATGGACAGTTCTGTTCTTGCTGGATTTTTTCAAGAATTTCATCATCTTTTTGGGTAATTTTACGACGAAAGCGTTTGTTATCGTTGACATAGGAATTACAAAGACGAAAGCGAAAAAATGATTTTCGGGCTGCGGAACCTGATAAAGGCCCTTCCTCCTATATACCACAAATACAATTTTCACTCACCATAATAGTATTGTATATCTTAACGAATTTTCCCATTATTTTTCTCTATTTTCAAATGCAAATAATTTTAGAACCACGTGTAAGCACATAATTTAAGCTTAAATTATTACCTAATTGGTGCCTACAAGTTTTTTTAGAACATTTCATCGCAAATGCCAATCTACGACATTATAATAAAGGGTGTTTTTTAGGGTTTTTTTCAGTACGGCAATACTCCGATATTAAATGCGACAGCGACATCATTTTTTGTATTCATTACTGTTTGGCAAATTATCGTGCGAAGACTTAATTCATCGACTGATCCGTTGACAGTTGACGGTTGACGGTTGACGTATTGCTGAAAGAACAGTCCCATAAAATCCGTCGCATACCTATGTTGACAGAAGATAATCCGATGACACATTGTTATTGATGAGAGTGAGATGAGATGAGATGAGAGTGAGCGAAGTTAGTTTCTCTGTATTCTCTCAATGCTACTACCAATGAATGTGCTTAGTCCCAATTTGTAAATGCGTGAGCTTCAATACGTGAATGTGTAAACTTCAATGTGAGCTGAGAAAAAGTTCATATTTGTATATCCGTTAGTAACAATTCAGCTATTCTATCTAGATCGACGCATTCCATGGGCCAGCGCTTGAGTAGTTGGAAGTCAACCTATTTTTTCCGTTAAACTTTGTTCAGTGATGAGGCTCACTTTTATATCAGTGGCTTTGTTAATAAGTAAAATTGTTGAATTTGGAGGCGAGGAGAATTTGAAGATGGTATATGTATCAGTCGATGCACCTCGAAAAATATCGAGTTATTGATGGAAGTGTTCGATGACAATATTATCTCCAGGTATGGACTTATGGGCTGGGTTCCAAGATCCTGTGATTTGACACCACTGGACTACTTTTGTGGGATTATTTGTAGTCGTTGGTGTATACGGGCAAGCCAATAATAACCCAAGTCTTTGAGATCAAAATTGATAGAACCATTTTTGAGATAAGTCCTCAAATTCTCAAAAAAGTGGTTGAAAATTGGAGCACCTCGATGCAGTTTCTGAGGCGCTCTCGTGGCGCCCGAAATCATTTTACATTATCTCCAGTAGTACAAAATTGCAATGAAGTCACGTCTGTACATTGAATCGTATGGTTGTGTCTGTACCCAAATTATTTTTTTTTAGAATTTTTGTCCGTTTTTTCGTCTTGATTTAAACTTAACTCCTTACAGTTCGGTTTCTTTTAATTTCCACCAGAAAATAGAGGAGTGAGTTAACTTCGCTCACAGTGTCTCTGTTCATTGAATAATGCGATTAAATTCATTAAACATTAGTTACATTGGATTTACCTATAATTAATTACATTAATATTTTATTGTTTTTAAATTTTTTTCCTTCGGGCCCCGCTCTGGATTCAACGCAAACCGTCCAATACATTATCAATTGTGTCACGGCCACCCACTAAAATTCTTATTCATTAAAACCTATCTAATGTTGTATAGCCTACGTAACCTTCGTCTTCTGATTGGTCAACCGTCAGAGATTTTTTATCAATTATTTACTATACCAACGCGAACGAAGTTGCGGGTATAAGCAACTCGTAGTTACTACTAAATATAAACCTATACAGGGTGTCCCCGAAGGATAAATGGGGAAATGATTTTTGGGTACATCATCTCCAATGTTGACATCATTTTTGTTACTTATGAGCATAAGAAAAATGTAGTAAAATGTTATGTTTATTACGCATATTCTGCAGAAAAGTGACCTCAAAGTCAAAAATTAACATGTACAAGAAAATGGATCAGGTTTAGGAATTAAATATCTGAAGACTCCAACCAGATATCGACTTTATTTAAACGCAGTTTGCTAAAACAAAGTTCTAAACAAATTTTCTACCGCTAGTATTAACAGAGCAATTTCCGTTAACATGGGTTGTGGAACACTAAAGTATACCTTTTCTTTTATCCTCGATAAATGATGTCAATATTGGAGATAAACCCTTACTGGATTTTTTTTTAGAATATACCCAAAAATCATTTCTCAAATCATTTCTTGACGACTTAGGGGATACACTGTATATCAAATAAAAAAAACCTCTTGGTCGCTTGTTCATTTTGTATGTGTTTTTTTTTTTTTCCAATTTCAAAAATTAATAGTGTAACCAATATTTTCGTGATGTTGGCATTTTGTAACAGAGGGAGCTAAATTTCTGTTCCGATATTGATAACATAATTCTGATATTCTGTTGAAACATCGACTCAGGCTCTTTCTTCTTAGTTCTGTTTCCCTCATCCCTCGATATTTACAATTATGGTTATAATGAACTCCAGTCTTCTTAGCTTGTACTAAGCCGAATTACAGGAAGCTTCCATCCCCAGTATCCCCTTCCATTACAAAATTGTAATAATGTAAAAAATAATAAACAACACCGCATTTAAATCAACAGTATTTGCTCTTGTTCTCGTGAAAACGTGACCCCTACTCGTATATGCTAATGAGCTTACACGCGATAACCAGCGTAAAACGCTTTAGCGATTACAAGCGTGGGACGTGACTATAGACTGAGAATGATGACGACATTGCAGTTCACTTCCTCTGTGTATAATCGGTACAATCGGAACAATTTGTGAGTTCTTTCCCTATGTACCCTACAGACGAAAAGGGTTATGTGTTTTTGATCCACTTGGCATGTTTAAAAATAGTATCTACAATACATAGACTAACTTTGTTAAAAAGATCTATACTGTCTGTGTCACTCGGCAAATTGTGTTCTAATCCATGTGGCTAATTTTTGCTTTACTAATAAAGCAAATTTTCTATCAAATTCTGAATTATAATTATTATTATTATTTATCTAAACTTCAAATGCAACATTTATGCTCTTGGAAGTTATCTACAACCGCAACACTCTTTCAAACAAACAAAAAAGAAAACAAATCGAATGAACAAAAGCAAACCATCATCAGCAACAACCACACTCGTTGTTGATACGACAACTGCGCTAAAAAAAAAATAAATAAATATTGTCTCAAAACTGGCTAGCACGCTGGTGCTGCCGTCGAGTAAAAGCTACCTTATTGACTGCCAGACGCTCTCAGCTTTCGAGTATTTCGAATAAAGTTCGCTAAATCAGTCGTACTCGAGAGATTCATGACGTCGATTGATGTTTCGCGTTGCTTGATGGCATATCGCATCACTACATAGTTTTGCGATCTTTTACTTAGGCACTTTTAAGATAGATCTGTTGAAATCTTGTGTTTACATATTTCTTACGACCCAGCACATTCCGGTTCATCGTGCTGACATCGTCTATCCGTCAACGCTGCTTTTATCTATTGTACGAGTATATATCCAACGAATAACTTAAGTCTTAAGGTGTATTTCCTTGGAAGAATTGTTGCTTTCTGCTCCATAGAAGCCACATTAAGGCGCGTGTGGTTTATTATTCGCTCGTTAGATAAATAATACCAGATACTTTTTTTTTTTTAAAAATATTTGCTGTGAATGTAAATTGTGAAAAAAGTGCTGAAACCTAACAGGCTCTAGTGTACGGTAGTGATCAATTTATTTATTGAAAAAAGCAAAAAGAGCTACCATTTTGCTGTTTGTTTATTGCAGGTAAATTTTCAAAAAAAAGGAAATGTGTTCAACTACATAATGCAAGTACTGGTATCTTTTTATTTGTACGAGTATCTTTTTTGTGTTACTTTGTGCCCAATACTTTCCTAATGGAGTCGTGGAAGTTGTATGAGTACACTTACGAGTATGTACATTGTACATATGTATGTTATGAATGCCTTTGAACATTTCGCATTGGAATATCCAACAGAGCAGAATGAGAATGGGCAATGAAAACGAATTAAAAAAAAAAGATTAATAAAACTCAAATATCGAATGATTGTAATTTCGTTTAAGTATGATATGATTACGTTTGTGCATAAGTATGTTATATCTGTTTAAAAAAAAGCACAAGCTCCATCCTTGCGGCTAGCAAGTAAAAGCGCGAAAAACGACTATACGACTATTAAATAACTATTTTTAAATTATCAGATAAATATGCCTTGTTTTATCTTCGTTTCTATGACTAGAGTATCTTTACTATTTTAAGATATCTCCCGCTTTTGTATTTTAGTGATGTTCACCAAAACGCGGTCAACGTTCGACTGTAAAATTGAAATCAAAACAAATCATTTCGCGAGTATAAAAAATGATTTAATGTTGTTTTATTTTTTTTTTACTCTTACAAGTATTCATCTTCTATGTAGCTGACTCATAATACTCCACACGAACACATTAAGATATGGCTATTCATATGAGCAAAATTTTTATCGGAAAAACCAACAATTACTCGTTTTTCTGTGGGAAAAAAGGGTACCAAGCTATTGCAAAAAAAAAAAAAAAAAAACATGCAAAACCACAAGACTTATCGTTACTCGTAGTTGTTAATATTTTTAGGGTCATACCTGATTGTATTTATAAATTTTAGATTTCAACTACGATTTGTACGATTTGTACAATTTGTTTATGTGGTTAACACAGGAGAATCCAAAGCGAAGAATTGCCTAATATGTTCGGAGAGCGTCATTAAATAAACTTATGTTCGCTTAAGAAGGATTTTGTTAACGAAGCGAAAATACCTCTTCAGGATTAATTTTATGGATTAACATCTGCTTCTACACCTGGTCCATACAATTTCAATATTTTTAGAAATTTTGAAGGTGGGCTTGTCGTACGCTCCTAGTTCTTACTTTATGTGTATGGATATCCTCATGGTCATTTCTAGATATCCATCGGCAGCTACTTTGAAGCAGAAACTCACTGACCTTCTCTCAGAAATTCAGGATAATATTATTGAACTAATTAGCAATTTGCGCAGTGTAAATACTACAGCGCTTGCCGGCGTTTTCTTGAATTTGATTTGTTTGCAATTAAAATACTTTGATTTTTTTTGTTCAATAGCCCAAACAAAAAATCCTCAAGCATTTTTTCTATAAATAAAAATCGCAACAAAATGATTATAATTGCCAATGCGTACATCTTCTGCGAGCCCACACTACTAGAAGTTTTTCGAATTAAAATCGATGATTTAAGTAAACATCGGCTGTTCGTATGATGTCTTGCAATAAAAAAAAACCCAAGTTTTGAAAAACAGTTCGTCTTTACTAAACATGATTTCTAAGCAAAGGTATTCCTTACATGCATTCGTCAAAGAATGGCTTTAATTTGCCCTAACTTATTATTCACTTATTTTTTTTGACGGCATAGAGAACTCAGACACAAAAGCGGTCCATTACACTCCTGTTTTAGTTCTTGTAATGAAGTTCCTAAGTCTTTGGGAGTTTAGTAAACGGTTCATTGCAGTACCATCAGTACCCACCACACAGCATCTGCAGTCTAATCATACTGTAAGTGGTTTCAAAGGTTCTTCGCGGTGTCGTCATCAATAAGGTTCTCATGATGTGATGTCACTCATGCCCAGCACACTCAATATTCTACAATCAGATAGTCTATAATCGGAGAGTAGAAAGGCCGATGAAAACCTGATAAGTCAAACCAGCACGGTAGTGCTAATAAGAGACCAAACTTTCAATAGAGCCAAGGTTGAAGGCAGTCCCAAGGCATACGAAATCATTCGCCGATGTTATTTCCCTTGATTGAGTTGTGACCTGGGATCCAGCCAATTCTCAGTGAATTCAGCCTTCCAGCTCCGTCCAAAGAAGCCTCGAATTGTCTAACTAGCTTCGAGGTGACTAGTTTCTTTAGGAACTACAGCCGTCTACTTCATCCTTACAATTTAGTTCGCGGCCTTTAAAATAGTCTACGTCTTGGGTTAGCGTCCACCGCAAAAACGTCACTGTTACATCTAAGATCAGTTCGACAGCCATCGGTGAAGATCCGACTACATTTATTTTTTAGCCCAGGTTCTGGCCGAGGCCAAACCAAAGTATGTCGAAAGTCTCTTTCGAGTAGCCTCAGCAACTGCCATATCCGTAAGATCGGGGTAAAATTACCTTCGGCCGGTCAACTAGCATCAGTGTGAGTTCTACCAAAAGGACTTTCGTCTTAAACGGAAGATGACTTTGAGACTGCAGTCAATGATACGATATATCATGAGAAGGGAGATTTATCAGTGGTCAGGAATCCAAAAACGTTGTTTTCAGTACCCCCTTGTATGGGGCCTCCAGGATTCCAGAATGAATTGGCAAATTTTTTGGATCGTGGGACAACACGGGCGACCACTTGCTTGTCGAAATGTAGTCAGATACATTAGGACGAGTTGAAGTTTCTTTTGCTCGATGCGAGGGTGAAGGTAATCTTCTACATAGCCCTTATCCGGCCCATCCTTTTATTTAGATATCCCGTGTGGTTCAACGTGAGAGCGAGATTAATAGAAAGGGCTTGCCTAAGGGCTTGATTTCGCTTGAACAGAACGCCAGAGTCGCAGTTCATTAATATAATTCTACCCTTATGAATTCTAGTACAACAGAGCAAACCTAATAAGAGTGCAGTTGTCATTAAGCTGACAGGAAGGCACATTATTAGAACAATGCGAAACACCTGATCCAAGCGTTATCATATGTATCACGAAAGTGTGCACTTTAACGGCTGTTTTCTGACAGAGGCGCTCCTCTATCTGGATGAAAAAGGATTGATTTAGTATAGACTAAAGGTGCCGCTAATCTTGCACGTCGTCTGAATAGCGGTTCAGTAGTCATAAGGAGTCACGGTATTAGGAACATTACTCGGCAGCAACTCCCTCATCACTTCCTTCAAGTTATAGGTACCCCACGAAGTCGAAGTTGCTTTGCTTAATACTTAAGCCATGATCGGTTTACATCATATAACTAGAAATGATAGTTTTAAAATACAATAAAAAGTATTACGAAAAAGTAAGAAAAATGGTAAAAGAATAAAAACGTGATAACAATTCCGTGCAAAAAAAAAAAAACGAAAATGATTGTGATTCATCAGTGCATCTCGAGCAGAGCCAGGCATACAGGGAGAAGTGTCCAAACAGCGGAGATAGCCTGCTATTTGGAGCTTGTTGAAAGCAGCAGTGATATATTGACGTCAATCGTATTACAAATGGCTGACGCATAGGACAGATTTGCCTTATCATAGCAATCGTTGATTACGTCAAGGGCTGCGTGCGCTCTTTATCAAACAGTCACTAAACTAATCCGTCAACTATTTACATTAGATGCATATAGTTTTTTTTTAATTTGTGAACATACAAGGTGGGGCAAAAGTATTGTCATACTTTGACGTCAAGCGTTATTTTGCTTTAACATTTATATTGTAGACAGATAGAGAATTAGTTGACAATAAGAAATGGAGCGATACACGGCGTATTGCTCGTTCGACCGAGAATGTCACTGCTGTGGCGGAGGATGTCCGAGAGAGTCCACAAACATCGATGAGACAACGATGCACACAACTTGAAGTTCATTGCGTCGAATTTTGGTGAAAGACCTGAAGATGTTCCCTTATAAAGTGCAAACCATCCACCAATTGCTGCCTGCTGACGGTCATGTGAGGTTAACTTGTTCCCATGATCTGATAAACCCAGTGCAAGAAGAGGATGATTTCGTATCTAAAATCATAATGAGCGACCTAGCCCATTTCCACTTAAGTGGTTATGTAAATAAACAAAATTTGCGTTTCTGGGGCCCGGAAAATCCACATGAAATAAACGAAGAGCCATTGCATCCGTTCAAAGTGGGTGGCTGTGGTTCAAGTGGTGGACTGGCTTCCAAATCGGAAGGTCCGGCCGGACAACATTAATTTTTTCAGTTGACAGAAATCAAGTAAGATGACTAGTTGTTTAGAAATCAACAAAAAGCCAACTTTCACCAAGAATTTAGTCTCCCCATTATGTGCTGGATGCCATCCATGTAGCGAAATGACGGCTGAGCCCAAACATCTTTCTATAAGTGTATTCATATGCACTTCCGTGTTAAGTTCTTTAAAAAAAAAAAAAATTACTGTTTGGTGCGACATTTTCAGTGAAAAAGTAATTGGCCCTTATTTTTTTGAGGACACCGACGGCACCACCCTAACCATAACTGATGAGCGCTACAGACAGATGTTAAGCGAGTTTTGGCGATTTGAACTAGCCTTTGGGGCTTTTTGAAATCTTGCGCTCACTACAACAAACCACAAACCTAACAAGTCCTGAAAGCCAAGAAATCACCAATTTGGACCCATTAGTTTTGCGAGCAACAATTCAAAATGCCGTAAAATGAGCACAAATGCGCATCAACTCACGAGGCGGTCATTTGACCGATATCATTTTCTCAACTTATGTCATCAATATTACACTTTCATATAAACTTTTCGTGAAAACAAAGGCCAATTGTTTTCTTTTGTAACAAAATGGTACTATAATATTACGTTTGCTCCACCTTGTATTATATATGTGAATGTTGGGAACCAACAGATAAGTTTGAAGATTTTTTGGTTGTGGCTCAGGTATCAATAATGCACTCATTTTATTTGCTATAAGCGCAATCTTCTGACAATGCCCGTGTCAATGTTTAAATGGTGTAGTCTTTCATTGTTTCCCCACTCCACAGTCCGTTAATGCAGACGGCACCAAAAGTTACACGGAGAATCTTTTGCCTAAGGTCAATAGGACTGTTTTCATCCAGGGATAAAAAATAAGGCTTTACTCCTCAACTGCCTCTTTAGGCCATAGAGACAGCGGCAAGTCTTCTCTTGGTCTCCGCGCCAAAATCATAGCTTGAGCTTACCGTAGAGCCCGGGCAGATAACTTTTTTTTTACAGTAGCGCGCGATCTAACCCCTTGGTATCCTTAAAATGATTGCACACAGCGCGGGCGAAGGAAAATTAGGGAGGAAAGCAAGATAGGTACCGATATACGTTGGTTTTAAATGTGAATATTATAATGACTACGAATAATACCTTGAGGGTATACTGATGAGCATTCATAGCGAAACGGGTTCTACGGTTGAAAGTTTGAAGGAATGCTACTGGCGATTCCTATGGAGCGCTGATGGTTGAAATAGCGATAAAACAAAGTGAGACACAAGACATTTCGTCAGTGTTCGAGGCTGTTCACTCACCCATCTATGAGTTTTATCACATGGTTTTGAATCCTATCTAAAGATGTTTTAGGCGCACCTGACCAGATGTGTGCATTGTACTTAAATTTTGGGTGGATAAATACGAGTACCTTATATATTGAGACCAGCTCAGAATTGTATTTCTTACATCGTTTGAGGAAACCTAGACATTTTGCAGCATTTTTGGCGACATCCAACGTAAGTTGTCATTGACACACATACCGAGGATGGAAAGTTTTTCGGTTTCGACAATGCAAGTGCCATTCATGGATAATGGCTGGGTGTTTAAATTTCGCTTAAACGACAGCAGACAGCAGATAGTTCCCCAATTGGTTATGCTGTTAATATCGGAATTGAATGAGCTTAACATACGCTGCCGTTCCCATTCTACAGCCGAAGAGCGGGGAGGAGAGTCCGGAAACGAATGTGAAAAACAGAGAGTACTATCGTCAGCAAAGGAATGTATTGGATTAGAAGTGACACACAAGAGATCATTGATAAAAATTAAAAACAGTATCGGAAACAGCACGGAGCCCTGGGACACACCAGAATCAGACTTGAAACCATCCAAGACATCTTGAATTTAACGTTCCGAAACTCTGTCAAATCTCTCTGACTGTCAAACTCTCGGACAAATGCTGTTTTCCATCTGCTCGGAAAGAGTCCTAAAGAGTAGGATTGATGAAAAAGCTTACGGAGTTGTTTTGCGAGCGTGGAAGAACACCTATTCGGAAAAACGGGAGATATATCATCAGGACTAGCGGATTTATATATGTTGAGATCTTTCAGTACTCTTGTTGTAACACGAGTGCGAAGGTGGATTCGTCCCATTGAAGATTCCACGCACTCAAATGTAGGCGGAGGCAAAGCACAATCTGGAAGTGTTGAGCTGGCCGCAAGGTGTGCAACAAGCAGATTGGCCTTGTCTAAAGACCTAACAGCTCCAATGTCATAGTAAATGAGCGTTAGAATGGAGGATGAGGCAACATTTCTGATGTTTTTGACAAACGACCAAAAGCTTTTACTACCTCTGGGACATTGTAACTTTTTTTCGTATTGAAATTTCACATGCTTAAGAAAGACGTTGCAGTCATTCCTGCCTCGTTTAAACTTAAATTTGTAGCTATTCGTTGTTATGTTCTTACGTGAGTGTTGATTGTCCTTTAAAGATAACTATATAAATATGAATATTTTGTTTAGCTTTGGTTTACCGCTGTTTCTGTTTTAATACTCAGAAGTGACCCACTTATGACTGGATTATTTCAATGTTATCTGCATATGCGAGCCTATTCTACAAAGAATTGGGTATTCTAAAGAATGTGCTTCTTAAGTTCATAACTACACTGTACCTGATAGTGATCGGTATGTCAGATATTTGGCCAAGCCCTTTTGGTTCGCATACTCTCGTTTCGACATTATTTGGGCAATCGTTTAGTCGTAAGCTAAACAGTAATTCTTCTTCTTTCGGTATTTTCGGCATACATCCGTAGAAATTCACTCTTTTGTAAAAAAAATTAAATCTTTTCTAAAAATCTTAATTATACAAAGTAATTACGAGTAATATAAACTCTTCACTAAATCATAACAATAGGATAAATAGGAACCTCAGTGGTAAAGTGATGTTGTTTCACGACGCTTGCAAGCAATCTTCAGTCTTTTCTAATGAGACACAGCAAAGAAGTCAATGACCTTTTAGAGACTTCCGAATAAATCGTTTAATCTGCTAATGATTTGGAGAGTCATGCTATCTGCAGTTTTGTTCATATGAAACTCGACTCTGAACGGAAGTTCAAACCGATAATATAGTCCCGGCGCAAGTTTGAATCCTGAAAATCTCAGAAGTGATCCCAGACTTCTGACTACAGTTAGAAAAGCTTCGTATTCTCAAATTAATTTGTCGTGAGAAGGTTCACCAGTTCAATTCTGAGCTCATAATTCACTCCCTTCACCGATTTGTCACAGCATTACCATCAGAATTACGTACATATGTCTCCGCTTGGAAGTAGGCGCAAGTTTTCTTCATGAAGATCTAACATTGTCGTCCTCTAAAACCACCTCCGCTGAATACTTGACCCGTTTTAGTACCATCCTTGAAGACCCGACTGCATTCCTTTCCTGGCTCAGGTTCTGGACGATATCATTCCTGGGCACAGGGAAAGTCGATTTCGTGTTTTTTCGGCAACAGGAGAAGACTATCGGAATGCATGGTCATTACAACTCCAGCAGCAGTGATGTACTTTAGTAAAAGCTTGTTCCATAAGATAAAATTAGTCCTATCTTTGCATTGCCACACAATTAACAGCGCCCTGGAAATTTTTGGCGTGACAGTCTAAAGTTCATTGAAGATAGTGATGCCTTTAAGGACTTGATTAATACTTGATATGTCAAATTAGTCAGTTGCCCACTTCTCCTAAAGAAAAGAATTGACTGAGAAATCATTTCTAATGCACCAATTGTGGATCAGGTCTATGGATGCCTATACTTTAGATCAAAGAAAGCAATAGTTGTTTGATGGCCTTATCCGTCACTACAACCAACGACATATACCAGTTACGATGTGTTGCGATTTGCAGATCATCAGCAGCTTCGTTGATAGCAGGTAGTTGTAAGCTGGCTCTAATCAGATTATCAGGGAAGTGAGTTTAAAGCATGAATCAGAGTCTCTGCTTTCGATGTAGTGTAGGTGCCATCACGTTTCTGGTTGATTTCCATATTTTGAGGACTTTGACTAGCCCATTGGTTTCAGCGATCGTTTAGCAAACATCATTATAAGAGTGCTTCTAATCGAAAGCCGAATTAACTTATAATAGAAGTTTCTCGGCTCCCGTACAAGGACAGGATGACAACAAACCATCTGCAGGAGTTTTGTTTGAATAGACAACTCAAAACTTTGCTGAGGGAACTCTTCAGCTTTGACGAGGCCATTACTAGTCCAGTTAGTTTTCCGCGGAGCCCACTTCTTCATTAAAGCTTCTTAGTTTACTTACAAATTCATTTTCTCTAACTAATATTATCGGTCATTATCCGACTTTTGTCGAAATATATAGCATACGGCTTCCGTTATCGGATTCCTTCTTAAGTAACATGCACTTTTCCACGATGAGACATCGATCATTAAGATACAATTTCCTCTTAATTGAAATACAATATGGATTTCCCCATGCAGGCGTATGCAAAAGCCCTGTCATTGCTTCAATTTAACACGCAAAATTCATAGACAAACCGACGCTCACATTTTCTTATTTATCTCTTTTATTAGGAACAGTCAACACAGTCTAAAAACATTTTGCGCAGATAGACATGTGGTCATTTGTTTAAATTAAAACCGAACCTCTTGATTCTCTCCAATTAAATCCATTCACTATGTACGAGTATGTACGCTTTGTAACTATTCCGAGTGTGACGTAGACCGTCCAAGTCTGGCTTTTCAATCAATCGTTTTGGAACCAAAAATCCCATCAAGCGTGATGTATTAATTTCAATGAACTTAACAACTACATATAGTAGCTTGTATTCACTCTATACACTCTGGAGTTCTGTCCCAAGTTCCAATTAACTTTGTCAGTTCAATCATGCGTCTATGACTACATTTGGTTTACCGCCCGATTAAACAGACCACATGTCCAACGGCGAGGGTGGGTATCTAGTCGTATCTCAACTGGCCAGATACAAATCGAGATGAGTATCCATATGGTCGTATACGAATAGATACTTCACGAGGCTTGACACCAATAAATTACAATTATTCATGAAGCTTGACATGGCGCGTTCCCATAGATGTAGCTCAGGAAATCTCGTTTTCTATGCGAATGATAAATAGGCTCGGTCTGTGGGAGACTGTGTATGTACTTAAAGTTACGACATGAACATGTAAGGCAAATCCATTAGTAATCGATGTAAATCGCCGTCAGATTGCGGTTGGAAAGTTGCTCATATTTCTTATCGTTTTTATTTTCTTGGAATTCAAACGAAATTAGGTGATGCAGAAGGTCATCCAATTTTATCTCTCCCTCCGAGCGGAATGAGAAATTGTCGTCATCGGTGGGAGAAAATAATCTAATGTCAAATCCATAACCACAATTTCATATGGCATATGAAATCACTTTCTGCCATAATGAATTTGGTGTATGGCAGTTCGTATCTGTAGAAGCACATTTCTGTGTGTCTGAAGCTTAAATCTTCAGAAACTCTCATTCAGATGAATGTTCATTACTACAAATTTTCGGTTCACTTTTTTTCTTCTGAAGTAAACGACACATTTTATGACTACATAAAATACGAGAAGTGTATGTGAAATCACAAGAGAATCTAGTTAAGGTGAGAATTTCTACTGGCATCTAATGGAATCACATTATCAAGGTGCTAACAAACTGAAGGTGTAGTGACGTGACGACTAACATCTTCCGGGTTTACCTGATGAGGTATTTAATGTTAATTTGAAGTAAGATTTGAAGTTATGACACGTTTTGATATTTTATTGACTTGGTTGCGTTCGTTTAGTGTAATAAAAGTAAAATCGAGATCCTTTTGGGGTGAAAAGGGGATTCGAATTCATTTTGATTCATATGTACAAAGTAACTGAGTAATAATTGGACCCTAAACGGAGTTTTATGTTTGTCAGCTAAAAGAAAATCACCTCACGTATGTATGAAGGAAACAAACACACTATCAGCAATCAAGAGCATAGTACGAGTAGTAAAAGCAAAATATTGACAAAGATTTGAACTTTTGCTTAAAGAGGCCACACAGAGCTTAGGAACGTGACTTTTTGTCAGAACAAAGATACTTTTTTCTCGACTTGTGTTGTTTTGCTCAAGTGCGCTCTTGTTAGCCGGTGTTTGAAGTTTTATTTTCCTTTCATTAAAACAATTACTTAGGCCATGAGGGTGAAAATCAGGTGAATGTCTTACTAAATCAATTTTGGGATAAGTATTGGTAAAAATGGAGCAGTTATGTTTACCTTTTTAAACTAATGACAATTTAGCTGATGTTCTAAGTATTGATTTAAAATATTAATCATTTCCTGGGTATGCATATCGCTGACTTACTTGCGGATGTCACCAGAGAAATTGATGCATTTGCAAACACGCAAGTAAACCCGCAGAAACAAATGTATCTCTACAAAGGTCATATTTTTCCAAAATTTGCTGCTTAGAGTGCTAACGAATCTAATTGATGACATATTTAGTCTACGAAATGCAACTATTAGCACAGTACAAAGATTGTAGAGATACGGGATGAGAACTTCTAAATAGAACAGCGTCATGAGAGACCTACGATAATTGACGACCACGCCTTCAATGTATTGGTTGAATCCACATTCAGACGCAACGGGAGGACTTGTTGTTAACAAGACACCTGATTCTGATCACTTTGAGTGACTTGGAAAAACAAAGAAGAGCGATAAATTAATGCCGCATGAGTGTAATGAATTCCGTACGACAACCGACGCCACTTGCCACAGTTGTTGCATCGAGTAGAGAATGCAAAACACCCTGAACCGAAAGCCCAGGAAAAAAGAAAATCGAACTGTTCGATAGCCACGGTTTGGTCATTGCCTCCGTGCGGCTCGTTGTGTTCGGCATTATAGGAGCAAAATTAAAGGAAGAATTTTGCGTTCGAAACAGCCAACTTTCGATAATGTCCATGATTCTGCATCAAAAATTCAGCATCAAAAATTCTGCATATACCAGTCCTTGATAATTAATGCTTTCCTAGACCGAAGAAATAGCGATCGTTAAGAGTAATACTTCGTTTGAGATTAGATGAGATGTCATTTTCGGATTTAAAAGCCAAGCTGAAATGTACAAAGTCCCTGACAGACTCAAATTTAGAGTTGTCTATTGTCTGTCCCTTTTTGTTCACAGCTTTGTCTCTCTGTCCCATTTTCCTAACAACTTAACACGTGCTCAGGCATTTTAAGTTTATTAATACCCACTTGAGTGTTAAGTTCTTTACAAAAAAAAAATATATACATAAATATATATATACAATACTTGGCGTTGCCCTCCTTTAGCGTTAAACCCATTTTAGCAGCTCTAATTTCAATACTAGTGAACGCAATGGTAACATCCCGCTGAGTTCTACCAATTATGTCGATCTCATCGGCGTACGTTAGCAGTTGCACAGATTTTTGAAAGATTGTACCTCCGCTTGTCAGTTCTGCACAATTCTTTCAAGTATGATGTTAAAGAAGTCGCATGACATCGTGTCACCTTTTCTAAAGCATTTTTAGATATCAAAGGTCTCGGTTAAGTCGTTATCGACCTTAACAGAGCAGTGAGCGTTCTCAATGGTCATTCTGCACAGGCGGATGAGTTTGGCAGGGATGCCAAAACTAGACGTGGTTCTATATAACTCGTCTCTATAAATGCTGTCATATGCAGCTGTAAAATTGATGAAAAGATGGTGGTATCGATTTGGACTTATTGAGTTTTTTCCATGATCTGCCTGAGTGTGAAGACTTGTTTGGTTTCAGACCTGGAAAGATTGCATCTGAAACCTCACATATAGGAACCAATCAGGTTGTTGGCGAAGGGTTACATACGTTAACAAAATATGGCAAATAAGATCTTGTATCCGATGTTGTGGAAACTTATACCCTATATACGGCGCAGCTGAGGGGGTCTCCTTTTTTGTGAATCAAGCAAATGATGCAGATCTGTTGGTGTATGTCTCCACAAAGTCATTTCCAGCAACGTTGAATACCTCAACCGCTAAGCCATCAGGTCCAGCTGATTTTTTGGATTTTATCTTAAATATTGATATGCTTACTTCGTTCTAGTCAGGTGGAAGCAAGTTTCGGTTATCATCCTCTCAGTTCAATGGTCTGTTCTGCCAGACGGTGAGATGTTAGGATTTTTCAAATCCTAAAAAAAGACAGCAGAAAAAGTGTTTCCATATTCTCAACACCGACTGTGACTCCACTGCAAGTTTTCCTACAGGCTTCTGTACGGGTTTTCTTGCCTTGACATGTTTTTTTTACCTGTTCATACTCGTAACATTTCCAATATTTATTCCTTGAGTTTAACCTCTCACTATCTTCGATCGTACGCTTCCCGTGCTCTTCGTTCTTTTTCTGGAGAAGCCGATATTCTTCCGTCTCTTTTGCTGGTGGAGCTCATGAGCAACTCTCGTCCTTCGGTGCACTGCCGCTTTGTAGGCTTCTGTGTCTCACGGTATTCTTTATCAAACCAGGCATTTACTGCTGGCGGTCGGGTGAAATCCAGCACATCAGTTGTGGCACGTTGACGGTGTTGCCACTAATCTTCGGTACTTAATGCTGACGGCATAGGAGTTGTTAAAAAAACTTCGGGATACGCGTTCGGGGAAGTTTCGGGCGGTTTTTTGCGATTGCAGGTTTTCTATGTTATATCTTCTCACAGTAGTTCTTCTTCGTTGTGGCGCATGGAAAATCCGCATTCGCACATTGGCTGCAACAAGATGGTCATCCGAGTCAATGTTGCCTACCCGGAACGTTCAGGTGTCCAGAACTGGAGTCATGCTTTACGTCAATCGCAAAATGATCAATTTATTGTATTTATTGAGATAAGGAAACCGTGTGCTTGATATAGTGATAGTCATATGCTAGTAGAAACATTCTTTGGTGGCGTCGTTCTTGTTTTCCGTAGGAACGATTAAGCCTTGATCCGGATTGTCATAAGGCGCTCGCTCATGTGTCGGAAGCTCAAGACTTCTTTCCTAGATTTCAATTACAATTATACAATTACCATAGTACCATATATGTCAACGTTTTTCATTCTCCTTATGTCCATCACATTGCACTGCCTAGATGGCGGTAATATCGTGCAGATCCGGAGGTCGTTGTGGTTTTAACGTTTGCTAGTGTCGTCAACAGTGAGTCCCTTTTCTTCCGAGCCCATTAGTTGGTCCGTTACATCTTTTTATTATCTTCAACCCTATTTTGTGTTCCCTATGATGGCGTAGGCAAGTATAATGCTACCAACCGGTCATGCCCTTGTCATTTTAGCCTGTATGAGTAAGGTTTTACTCATGTATTTACCGTAGACCACCACGGAGGCAAGCACTTCGCTACGAACTTGATTGTTGCGCTGCTGGCCCAATCTGAGTTATAGGACACTCAGCAGTTTCCCGATTAATCGCCACGCAGGAGGAGGTCGTGTAACAGTGAATACTATTACGGCTGCTCCCCGAAGAGTTCATTCATTCCGGAGAGACAACGCAGAAGGGGAAGAGCTAACTTAAACATGCATAAGTGGAAAGGGACACGATCTTGGAGTGCGCGACTGGAGGCAATTGTCTAAAAACTGGGCTGTCTCAACGGGTTTAACCCATTGGTTAAAGACCAAGTTTACCTTGGAATGGAATGCCATTCATGTACATAAGTTTACAAATCTCTACATGAGGTTTGTCTTTTAAAAGCTTTTAAGTTCCATTTCAGAGGATATAGGTTTAAGATCGCTCATGAATTGTATTTTAATTTATTTATTCCAAAAAGAAGGGGTCAATGATATGTAATATAATGTTTACCAACAAGAATTCAGAACAGTGTGCATAGATCTGTAACCACTAGCTTTCGACTTTCACATTATTTTATTGTATTGCAGATTACGTCTTATGAGTTATAAACAGAAACGTCTATATGTAGAATCTAAGTTTCATCAAGGCATGAAGTGACTTAATCAAAGTTCGGCTTAAATCTATTTGAAACTATTTATCTGTAACACCTATACAATAACAGTATTTACCAATTTATACCTTGTGCCTCTTGGTCCCAACTCCAATTCTTTTAGGATTTAAGAGGCAAACTTCAATGAAAAGAAACAAGAAGAATACATATTTGTTTTATTTTTGAACAACAACAACTGTCTACAATTATTAATCAAACAAAATTGATTGCTTGCCCTTTGGAAAATTTCCTTGGAAGTGCAAAGGAATTTTAAAATTTTAACCTTTCATGCAGAAAGGGAAAGTACATATGATCTTCTATATATCATATTCTTTATATCATAAGACCGGTTTTTTAAAGAAATTAATATTATTCCAGAAACCTGTTTCTAATTGGGATTTAAGTCCAAATCTGGCCTCCATCTCGGATTTTTCTAATCTTTTCCGGCTTCTGCAAATGAATACCTAGCCCATCAAAGTAGTAGGTGTCACTTCACCATTCAACGTTTATATACATATACAGTCAATAATTACAGTGTTGGCTATTTTCAAGTAGTTGACTTTTTGGCTATACAATATGACACACAGCTGACAATGCGGCAAGCACACATCGATTTTATATCATTTTTCTCTTCTTCCTACCAAGTAAAAAGTGAAAGTTGTTGTTATTAACATCTCTCGGATGCCTGTTTCCTTCTTGAAAAAGGTGAATTGGAAGCTGATATTTAAGATAAACTAGTCTTTTTGCCAGGTATTTACTTATGTGCTTTGATTGTCTTGTCTTGGCATACTGAATTGTGTAATGCGACACAGAATAAACATCATTGCTATCATATTTAATATAAACAATTTTTCATAGTAGTGCTATATGCCACAGATGCAGTTTCATACACTCATAAATCTTGAAATATTCTGATAGCAGACAAAGCGCCGAGCGTTGTCTTATTGTCATTTGCATAAGCTTGGCTTTCCGCCTTTGTTCATTTCATGGGATAAGTATAGTCAAATTTTACCCTTAGATCATCTAAAACAAAGCCAATCAACGTGACCTTCGGAATTCAACAATAATATAGGACCTCCTATTTTAGCTCTGAATATTAACGATGTCAATCTTCTTCTCAACAAATCAGACCTTGACATCTACGCTGATAACATAAGAATCTCAAAACCAAACTTGTGTTTATGACATTGAACCATAACTTCACTTTGTCTCGTAATTTTCCCCTTGCTAAGAAGAATTTATGGATATATTTTATGGTATCATCCTCTTTTCACAATTGAAATCTTATTTTCCGGCACGAAAATCAATGTACTCGTATGTAACCGGCCTGCTGAATTCAGTAGAATCTTGAATTCTCGAACTGTTTTGAAAGCTCTTCATGGCTGAGAGTGATTGTCTCGACGTATTGTTTGGTTCGTTGTTCTAAATCAAATGTTACGATCTAAAAGGAAAACATTTCAATGAGGTATGGTTTTTCTCCGTCAAAAAACAAGAGAGTCATGTGCTCGTCATGCTTAGTTCAATGTAAAACAGATCTATGAATTTTTTAAGCCAGACCGATGCGTTTACGCAAATCATTCACGGAATTGTCAGGTTTTCCTGAGTCTTAAAATAATTTTCGAAGATTTTTAATGTAACAGGGAGCACATCATTTGTGCTAAGTTTTATTTTCTGTGCATGGTACGAGAATGCCTGCTTTCGAAATTTACGTATATGTCTGGTAATATGTTAAAACTCACAAAACTACGAGTATTTCTATCGATTCCCATGACAGAACTACTATACGCTCCAGCGCAAAAATGAGCCGTCCATGAAGATCGATGACAAGATCTAGACTTTGTTTTATGTCAATGCGGGTAATTTTTTGAATCTGACTGATTTAAAGTTGATTGCTTTGCTTACCATCACACATGACAATAATTAATCAATATCTTACTCCCACCATGAGTTATATGATAATTTTGAAACAAGAACCTCAGTTTTTCTGCCATAGAAAATTATCATTGCCTTTTTCGTTCTTTCATTTACGTTAACATTATAGTTTAGGTTCTTATGTATGACAAGTTCCATACAGAAATTTTTACTGAAGTCTGCGCAATTGATAGCATATTAAAATCTGCTTTTAACCTGAACCTGTTAACTTGCTTTTACCAAGGTATTTAAGTTCAAGGTTATTTGTTCCGTAGAAAGGAATAGAATAGCTGACTCAGTAGAAAAAGCTCACCTAGTCATTGTCAGTTATGAGGGACTGATAAGTATTACATAAAGGTATTAGAACAAAAGAAAACCCACCGCTCAATGAAGAGGATAACTTTGTCACAGTAGGCCCAGTTTTTCAAAAGTAGAAGAAAAAAAAGTTATTGAAACCCACTTAGTTGAGCTCTTAAAACATGAAACTGATGTTTTTCTTTTTGTTTTTATAACCAGCGCGCGTTCAAGGGAACAAAATGAACCCTTAAAGTGTTTGTGATATGTGAGTATAACGTATGTAGCAAATATTCTGCCAATTCAAATATATATCTGTGGAATGTTACTAAAAGATCGTATGCAAATATTTAAAGCCTTTTCTGAACACATTAGTCTACACATACCAATGTCTTCAGAACGGCAATCCGACTGTGGCATACATTTTTCCATTCTAGCAAATCCTGTGCAATATGTATGTGTATGTATATGTGCAGATAGTTGACACTTAACGCCCTTTTATCAAGTTTAAAGCTGCGTCTTAGAACTTTCAACGGATTCAGTTCAGCAAGGTGGCGGAAGTAAGCTGGAAAATCCAATGTCACCTGCGCAAGGTAGTTACACAGTAAGCGAAAGAGAGACTAATCCTTTCCTCTTCCCTTTAGCCTCTGCACACCGAAGTATACCGACGTTACAGTATCCTATGGTGATACCAGAGGCGACTCGCGCTTTCTTACGGCTATGTTAAAATAAAAAGTTTGCTATGTTTTTGCTTTAAAGCGGTTAGAAAGTTAATACTTGCTATCGCGCACAAGTTGAGTTGTTGCCATTTTCCACCGATGGTTTAATCGTCGATGAAACATTGACAGAGAGAAAGCCTAATAAATAATGCACCACCGTGGCCGCAGGCAGAATGATGACCATTCGGACCCGATTTCTGGCATTTTCCATCACTCTTGCCAAAACTTCCGGCGAGCGCAAATCGCCAACACGAGAGCTTAGGTGACTCGGAAATGCAGCCCTCAGAATTTCGGTTGTGGTTCGTGCGGTATGCACCGTTGCTCTTTCCTGTTGGAACCACATGTTCTCCAGTCCCAATTGAGGAAGGAGAAAGTCGTGGAGCATGGTTCTGTAGCGCTCGCTGTCCACAGTAGTCGTTTGGAGCGCGGCGTTTTCGAAAAAATAAGGCCCGATGACGCCTCCAGCGTAAACACCACACCATGCAGTAACTTTGCTCGGCTCCTCGTGGGTTATACGCGGAATTTCGGTGCCCCAGAAGTGATAATTTTGCTTATTAACCGCTTGGCGGTTGGGTCTCACAGTCTCTGTTGGGCGTTTTAAGCCTAAGGTAGTGCTGATCATATTTTACAAGGGTAGGAAGCTTATCACGCTCCTCTAATAGGTTTGATCTTCTCATCTAATTCACATCACACCTGGAAATCGTGTTGACCTAAGAACTGTTTCCTCAATTTCTGAGTACATTGTGCTATCACACCTAGATTCCTTTTCGTTGACCTAAGCCCTATTTTCACAATTTCTAAGGGCTTTCTGGATTAATTTTTTGTTGATGAAAACAACTCTGCTTTTTGTTTAGAATTTTGTTTTTATTTCTATAAAGTGTAATTTTTTGCTTTACAAAATATTTCCCAATAATAAACATTCGCATTTGCCGTCAGCCAAAAAGGAGGGATATTTGGTTAAATACATATAGAATAGTACTAAGTAGTACTAATTTACAGGAATTAACAAAATTTGCTGAATTAACTGAATTGAAATAAATTATTAAAAGGCTTCATTATTTATTTGCTGCCGGTATTTCAAGGCGTTTTCCAGGTACCTAGGACATCAGGATTAGGATGACTTCGTTATTGGGGAGCATATATTTTTCCCAGTGAGTTCGTCTAATATTCTTTAAAATTGTGCAGATTCCGATGAAGTGAATTACATCTTCTTTAAATCTCAGATTACATAGAGTGCACTCTGCATTCTCCGCAACTCTATGCGGCATAAAGTTTATACGCAGCAGTTCACCCCTTTGTTCAAGCCGTTATAATCTTGAAAGTAGTTTTTCGTCTTAATGTCATTATATAGCTTTCGATATGTAATCCTAGCTTCACTTTGCTGCGGTTTCACTCGAAAAAATCAGCGCACTTAGATCCCTCCATAGCAATCAATTTTCTTTTGCAGTGTACTTTTCCAAACTTCTACCTTATATAATGTGGTAGAGGGACATTATGCTGGTTGCTTAATCTGGACAATTTTTTGAAAAATTACGACTTTCGGTGTATTAAGAGCTTTGCAACGATGTATGGGAGGCGGTAACTGGGAAGCGCCATTTTTCTCAATATATGAAGAAAGTGCAGTCTAATCGTAAAGTCTTCATTTTCGAGTCGAGTTCTTTATTTTCCCAAGTCTTGTTTTCCTCCCTCGAGTATTATTTTAGATTAGCTTGTGTATTGATGTAGCCTTTTTATCATCATTTGCATAGTTATTGGCGATTCCGCCAAAAATGGGTAAGGGTAAGGAGGAAGCTTTGTACGAAGTCCATCAAACACGACTGCTCCTGATAAAAATTGTGTGAAATCACCTAAGTATAAAGAAAAGAGACAACCCTGTTTAATTTCTATATGCGACTCGAACCAATTGGGTAATGTCTTACAAGTCCTATTTTCCCCCTAAAGGTTTTGAATTAATCTTAGCATGTAGGACTGAGCGATGCTCGTTAGTGAGAAAATATGTTCCTTAGTTGACAATTTTTTCCTCAAGTCCGTCCATTGGTAAATATTTTTGCTACTGCGTTCAGGAAGGATATTCCTTTATAATTATTTGGGTCTTTCGAGTCTTCTTTCTTAAATTTATGTTCCTTCTGAAGCTGTTAGATATTTCACCCATGTCGAAAATATGGTTGCATGTTGGAATAAGCTTTTCTAGTAATTCGCTGAAAGCGAAACAATTAAGTGCTTCTGAGCTATTAATAAGGGCCTGACGGTGTTAGAGTACGAAGCACTCTTGTGATACCGACTTTTTTTGAGCAAACCGGATACATTTGATGGTGTGACCAACCTCGTATACGATTTTGACGTTTGAACTTGGTCTTTACAATTTAGATTGCTATCAATTACGATGCCGAAGTATTTGAATTGTTGTACCGATACAATCTTGAAACAATTTTCAGAACACTGCATGTTAGATATAAAGTTGTTTACAGTAGTATGAGTGAAAACAGAGGTTATAATCATATAGACTATTCCCAGATATTTTGACAGACAACAATTTAGTTTTCATACTGATAATAATTAATTTATGCGTGGTAAACCACGTTATTGTAAAAACAATGGGCCAAGTACAGAACCCTGTGGTACACCGTTTTTTTAAAGTCTGGGCTCACTTAGTATTTCCTATACATTCTCTCTTTGTTTTCTGTCCTTTAAATACAATTGAAACCATTTAAAACTGATATGCGGAAAATCAGCATTATATAGCTTTCTATGCAATAAGTCATGGTCCACCATGTCAAATGCTTTTGTCATGTGAATAAACAGACCTATGGTTGATTTGTCGCTATTTAAACTATCATAAGTCGTGTTTTATTCAAAAGTGCATAGCCACTTTTCCACACGAAAGAAAAACAAAATCAAAAGTGGGAATAATTTAGTTCACTTTCAGAAGTGAGGATTTACGAAAGATTTGAATTATAGATGTCGCAACATAAAACTAGAGGGCATTCATTCGTTTCCTGATAATTGGCAGCATGCTGTATCTCCCTATTCTAGGATGTGTTGGTGGATCAACTTATGTTTTGAAAGAGCAAGTCAATAATGAACGTTCTTTTGGGCTTTTTACACTTTGAAAAAATAGTTATATTTCTTCTACCCAAAAAGGAACTTGAAAATTTTTTCAAATTAGTTTGTGCGAAGGTGCTTATTTGCTTTCAAAACTGCTTTCAAAATGTCACTAAAGCTCCAGTTTATCGGAGAAAATATTGAGGAAAAAGCAACAAATGTTTGTGAAAAAGTAACTAAATGCTTTTGCTTCTGATTTCTATTGGGTTAACTGGGTTGGGTTAATTTAATTTAATTAATTTCCCTATGGCTTAGAATTTAATCTTTACAACTAAAATCTTCATATAAAACTAAAGCAAACGCACTAAATGAAATTTAAAGTACGATTGAATTCGCCTAATGGAAAGCCACTCAAAGCAACTTTGAAACCAACACTGCGAACATAGCCGCGAGATTTTTTGATTTAATGTCAAACTGAAATCGAGTCTACCAACTTTTAAATTATATGTAAAAGTGAGTTGGAGCATTTTTTGAAAAAAAATGGATACCCACTTTTGAATAAAACACGCCTATAGAGTTGGCTACAAACCCTCAAAATGGCATCTTCTGTTCACAGTCCTGTTCTAAACCTAAATTGATTATTACAAAGAATTTAGCTAATCTAAAAACGACACAATGGGAACTTTAAGTAACCTTTAAAAGATCTTTGAAGGAGTAAAAAAAAAAGATATAGGCCTGTAATCCGAAATCTTTTTCCAGTTTCCTGTTTTAAATAGCAATATAACTGCCGCACTTTTAATATGCTGAGAAAAACAACCCATTTCAACACTAAGGTAAAATAAGAAGCTCAATACATCCACAACATGCAAAACGATGTGTCTCAGTAATACATTAGAAACACCATCACTCGTACAAAAGTTGTTATTTTCTAGGCATAGAATAACCTTATAAATTTCTCTCCAAGTCATCAAAAACGAAGCTGTTAGTTAGATTGAATATCTTCGACAAACGAAATTGAGCAATCGCAATTTATGTAGTGTTCGACAATTTGTTTTACCTTTTCAGAAACTTCAATGAAATACGCGTTGAATTTATTTCAAATGATGCATAAATCAGATTCAATAGCTCCCTCAATTCAAACATTCCCTAAAATGTTATCAATCACACTCTATTCTTCACATACATTCCCATCAGTTCTTGCCAACAAATCAGCGTAGTAATTGTTACGTGTATCTTCGATATTTTCATGAATGGTTATGCTCGTAGTGTCATAAAGTTTTTTAAGTTTTGTGTGGATGTTTTTTATATCTCATACTTAACTTTTTTTTCTTTCGTCCATTGCTGAGTGATCTTCGATGTCGAGGAAAGCACAGAGTATTGCTACAGGAAGAGGGATCTTAATTTCGTTGATACTATCTGGTTTTCTGATCTACTTCTGATAAAAGCATATTGTGAAAAAGACAGGTATGAGTATTATTTTAGCAATAACATATTAACAACCATAGTCTATAGCAGAAAAGACCAGTCCTTAGGTCTGTAGTCTTTTGACGTTGGCGTACCTTTCGTGCTTTAGGAATGCCAACGACATGTAATTTCAAATAAGACTTTGGAGTCTTTGTTTCATAGCTGCGGGAGCAGTTTGAGCCTTAGAAATAACAGTTTCAGCACATTCGCGCAATGCAATGCTATTCTATTCCTTGTGCGTTAAAAGAAGGAACATATTTTATTAAACATGAATGAAGATTGTAAAATCAATAGTGTCATTGCCACAAACTATGATACTTTTAGTTACGGAAGAGACTTATCTCTAAAATTATTTTTAAAGTGCTATTGCTCATGAATGCATAACACCTGCATTTGTTTCTGAGTTGTTTGTCATACCTGTTATAGTATTTTTTTTTACTGAACACGATTCATGTCTCACGAGTACTGTAGAAGAAAACGTGCCCAAAATAAGCTGCACAATAAAAAAACTGGTAACCATAATTTTCAAATGGAAAAACGTGTCGGTTTTTTCAATCGATGACATACACAATTGAAATTGTGTTGCAGAAATTAAAATTGTGACATCAGAAATTAAACACGATCACCTTGATATCTCAACCCTGAGTGATCGCTTTAAACTTCTAGATTTTTTTTACAGCATTTCGCTAATCTCATTGATAGGCCTTTAAGATGAGATCCCACATATGACGTCACGCATGTGTCATTGATTTGCTTAAATATTGTTGCCGACTCCCACAAACACTTTCTGCGTTTAGACGCAAATTACTTACAACCTTTTTTTTTTAATTTTATTGATGTTTCAAGATGTTGGAACTCGTACTCATAAGTATACGTTATATGTACGAATCAATTCATGGATTTTCCGCACATGACACATAAATATGACGAATTGCCATATTGTGGGCATTTCAAAGCATCGTTAAGAGATTGTGGTTCATCGATGCAACATAATGAGATTTAGGGTTATAGAATCCTTTGGTGTACCAAACCTAGTTGTTGCGTTTATTTTCAGCCCACAGAGAACAGGTTGATGTATTGTCTAATATAACAACGTAAATTATCACCGAGAAAAGAATTTGCAAGAATTTGAGTTCGAAACTTCATAAACTTTCGCTAATGTTCATGCTTCTGCACCATATAGCACGACTGGGATGTTAAAGATCTTATATAGAGACTGCTTAGAATTTCTTGACTACTTATTTGTGTTCCTAGGCCTAAAAAAACAGAAATTAGCAAGAGTAAGTCTTTCATCGATTTCTGATACTCGTATGTGTCCCTTCTTTCTGACATCTTATTCTCGGTTTTGCCTCATTAACGACTATACTTGTACCAGTTTAGTCTTCTTCGATACAGCGAAATATCTGGGTCTTATTTGTGACAGGAAATTAAACTGAAAACCTAGTTCTCTAGAAAGAGTATAGAAAGCTCTATTCCGTTGGGAACAAATTGGGCCTTCAACCTCGCAATACCCACTGGCTACACGTCTCGGTTATAAAATCTATACTCATCTACGGAGTGGTTGTCTGGTAGTCTAAGCAAAGCCCAAAGGACAACATGTCTTTTCATATGCGCATCTTTACGTACTACCCCCTCCTTGGCATTGGATATTCTGTTTCACTTGACACCATAGACACAAATAAATTATTTGGCCACGTTAATATTCTTAATATACTAATAATTCTTCCAGATAAAATCGATTACACTATGCTCCAATATTGGTTTGCCAAAGACTTTAATGTAAGCATCCCCTCTAGATCCTTCTGTGAGGAAGATAAATTCATGGATGACAAGTCAACTCACTTTCAAGACTGATAGCGGGATTGGTGGCCCTGTTTTCTCAGATAAGCTTAATCAATTCACTGTAGTGTATTTCAGGCAGAAATTTTAGCGATCAAACAAGTCCTGTCCTGGCTGAAGAAAAGCGTGATATCTGCAAGGGATATCCGCATCTTTTTGGATATTCAGGGCGCAAGCAAATCCCTGGACTCAGTCTCACAAAATTCTAAAACAGCCCTTGACTGCCGATTGTTTTTTATGGAGATGGCGGAGCAGTTCGACTTTCATATATGTATGTTGGGTGCCCGGGCACAGAGACACTCCAGGGAATTATAAAGCCGACGAACTCTCCAAAATTATAACTACTCTACCTATCCTACCAGAAAAAGGTGGCATTGGTATACCAATCGCTACGTGAAAACTGCCGCAAGGACGCAGCATATTGAATAGAGTCTTATATGAGCAGTTAGTAGAGTCATTGCACTTGATTGTTGTATAGGGTTATCCAGGAAGAGGTGTCATTTTAATTGAATAGAAAAAACGCAACACTTTTATAGCAAGTGATTAGATTTAAGTTTGACATAAACTACAAGCTCTGAAGTTAGTAACAGACTAAATTATCTGTCAAATATCCACTTCAGCTCTGTCTACAAATAGTCATGTTTTTGATGAAATTTTTCATCACGTTTTCACATCATTGTTGCTATATTTCACGTATAACAGCTCTAATATTTTCTTTTAGTGCATCTATTGCGGTGACGCAATCCATCCACTGAAGCAGCCCAAAAACCACACCAAACTTTCACTCTTGTGGATAGATAGGTTGTTTACTATTTATCTTGGGTTTTCGGAGCCCCAGATGCTACAGTTTGGTTTGTTTACGTAGCAAGGCAAATGCAGATGAGCCTCATCACTCAGAATAATTTTAGGTGAAAAATCATGATCTTGTTCATTCATTTACAGCAACCAATCAGCGAAAGCATGTATGTACGGCGTTGTGTTTGGTCTGCTGGCTTCAATACTTATACCAACTGGATCTTATAAGCATGCAGGTCAAGATTTTTATGTAAATTGTGAGGCAAAGCGATTGTGGATAGACCTAATTACTATGATCGTCTCGAAATGGGCACATCTGCGTTTTTAGTAACAATCTCTGCTACGGTGAAGATATTTTCAGCTGACCTTGCCGGACGAACACGAGTTGGAGTCTTCACATCAGTAACCTGTGCAAGACGTCCAAATTGGTTAAATTTATTTTAGATGTGCACGAAGGCGCTTGATGACCAACAGCGGTGAGTGTGAACTTTACGAAACGTTTCCGCGATATTTTCACCGTTTTTATACTGAATTTTCACTACTTCAACACGTTGTGCGAGTGTATTTCGATCCATTTCGCAATGATAGTTGAATGTTGACAATTCAACAATGGTGCGAAATTTAAAATGACAGCTCTTGTTGGATGACCCTCTATAAGCCTTCATCATAACTACGAGTAGTGTCGTATATTTTTTTCTAACATTTACAGAATGATTTTCGTGGAGTATGGTATGGCACTACCACTTCCGTGCTTGCTTTTAGAAAACCTGTCGGATAGTCGCCTTCCTTTGCATCTCCTATAGTTAAACGCTGTATGAGATTTCTTATCAGAAGAATACTGAATGACCATTATACGACTGTGTTTATATGTATTTATTATAAAACGGGGTCGGATTATTTTCTCGCAAGTAGACTTTAAGAAGTCCAACAGTTCTTTCTTCTGGGCTTCGAATGCTCTAATTCCTACTCACTAGGACCGCGCAGATATACAATCTGGTTGTATCCGTTTACTGAAAATTCCGAGAAACTTCAAGTAATAAACAATCTCGTTTATTAATTTAAAATAAATACTCGTGTATCATAAATAACTGAATAAGTGGTACAAGTCACGTAATACTTACACGTTTTTTTTAAAAATCTAAATGCGCAATCTTTAAACAACAAACGCCTCTTATAAGTTTTGTGTGGAAAAAAATTGTATCATAAGGGTGAGTATACTATAGGAACAAACTGGATTTCAAGGTAATAATATCTCCCACTAGCGATTGACTAATTAAAATCAGCATTGTGCGACATCCACACTGTAATCATTCTAATAGTCTGACAAACTAATATTTGCTCGTATCTCATTATCTCCTATTGGCATTTAAGAAAATAAACTGAAGCGTTAGAAATTGGCGTCAAAATAGCCACCTACTGTTTCAAGTCATTTGAATGCTTAGCAGTGAATTGTTTGAACCAAGATCATCAATTTTGATGATGAATAGCGTGTGGATGATTCTGTGAATACCTTCATTTTGAAATAAGTTTATAAATGTTCTTTGAATGTTCTAACACATATTAATCGTATGTCACTCGTACTATGTGACATACGTATTTACCGTGGCCTTATGCTTCACAAAAAAATTAACCCTAAAGTCTGAAGGTAATTTTTTTTCTTTTTTCGTAAACAGATCTCATTACATACTCGTATATGCTTTCTGAATCGCTCGAACAGATGCCTACATCAAGAAATTGAATACAAAAGCACGCGGCGACTCAATATGCAATGCTGGTCTATATTTCTCAAACCATACATGATAGATGGATCTGCTGCAGAAAAACATAACTGAGATGGTGTAGTGTAAGCAACGAAATTTTCGCTAATTTATCAGTAGGAAGAATACCGGACATAGGATATACTTGGACCGCATTCTTTGAATTAATTGTTAACAGAAAGCTGCAGAAAATGTTTTGTATAGCCAACTATCCATAACACGGAACTGGAACGAATATTGATTAAGTTCAAGAGAACTCTCAACGGTGAGGTTAAGATTATCAACTGAACTTGTATAAATTCGACGACGAATAACACTACTTCACTGTGAGTACTCGAAACGCTCATCGGTGAACCAGCAGAGAAATGACAATTTAAAAGAGCTAAATAAACCACCCGACCATGCAGGACTTTGGCCCGACCTCATTTGTTGAGGTAGACCCCCCTTTTGGGAGCATCACAGTGGCTGTGGTTTAAACCTAAAATCACAGAAAGGATCTTCTAGTTGGTTTCGACACGATTAGAGTTGCAATAAGTACTGGGTGCTGTGATCCTAAGATCAGCAAGAGGTGTTATATCGGCCTCGGCTAATACCAAGGGTGAAACTTGTGCCTCCAATACAAATTCTGCTTTGGTATCAAAATAATTGACGGAGAACGTATCAAGGTATATCTTTGCTTATATGATTACATGAATGTTTCGATATTCAGTGGAATCAAGACTTGTATCAGGAGTTCACTTAGAACACATAAGACGTTCTGGACCGGTTCAACCACACTTTGAAGAAAAAACAACAGAATTTTGTGTCGCCACTTCATGAATTGGGTTACGTATTTCTGTTGCATTCATCATATTGATTATCCCCATATATGCAGGCTAAAATGGTAAGTGAGTGCACTACCTAGCATAATACTGACACCCACCGTCATAACTCACAACCCTATACGGAGGAGATTAGAAAATGTGGTGAACCAGCTAATAGGCTCGGATAATAATAGATTCAATGTTGACGAACGATTAAAGGACAACAATCTTCGTGGAATGTTTGAATCCTTAACAGTCCGAGTGCAGTCGAATAACCGTTGACGAATTCAGATAGCCAAACCTGGAAAAACAAAGAATGTAATGAATGTGAGAAGGGCTCGCGAGCTCTACGGGCAGAAGAGAAGGGAAGAACATAGGCTCGTCAGAAGAAAAAAGAAAGAGCCCGAAAAGCGTTCGATCGAGACCTTAGAGAGGTGCACCCGGGAGAATGAAATTCGGAAGTTCTACCAAAAAATAAAACGAACATGCCAAAACTGTAAAGCCCGAACAGAAATCTGCAAGGATGGAGAAGAAAACCTGATACTAGAAGAAGTTGCTGAGAATCTAGAAAGATTATATCCGAAGACTGTTTAATGGTGATGACGAACAACGTGACAATAGATAGCAATTCCTTCCACCCGAGCAAGATGAAGTCAGTACAGCTATTTCCAAGTCTCCTCGGAGTTGATGGTTTAACTGCTTAGCTATTCAAAGCAGTAAGTGTTGTTTGAATACGGAGCGTACATCAACTCATCTTCAAAATCTGAGTCGATGGAAGTGTGCCCGACAATTGAAGCTCAGCATTGTTTATCCGATCCTAAAGAAAGGAGATTCCCTAAATTGCGTCAATTAGAAAGGAATGCGTCTCCTCAACATCGCATATAGAAATGCTGTCTGCCACATTATGTGAACGCATAAGACCTTTTGTCAACAGTTGGACCGGCCCTTTTAAGAAAAGTCCAACATAAATCAAATTTTCAGATGACGACAGGTCTTTGAAAACACTCGAGAGTTTCGTCGATTTCGAAACGGTATATGATAGTTCCAAAGAGACGAAATATACATGTCTAGTTTCAGCATCCCTGGACTATATAGGTATATAGGATGACGCTGGAGAATGTAAACTGCTAAGTAAAGGTTGATAATGACGACACCGAGAGCTTCTATGTCAGAAAAGGAGTTAAACAGGGCGATGGGTTTTCATGTGAGTTTTCCAACGTCATTCTTGAACCAACTGCGCGAAACTCTCAAGTCAGCGCCAGACACCATCTTCCAAAGTCTGTTTAGTTGTTCGCATATGCAGATGACATTGACGTAATGGGAAGAACACAGCGAGCTGTCAATGGAGAGCTTGTGACTATTGAAGCAGAAGCAGCAGCAATCAATGAAGTAAAAACAATATTCTTTGTCATGTCAAAAAAGAGGGACACACAACATCGGCGCCAAGGACAAAATGTCACATAAGCAGCTACAACTTTGAGGTAGAGTAATTTTCGGACACGTTTGCATCAATGGAGAATGGAGGATATATTTGAATAGCGAACTGTACAGGTTGTACAGCGATTCCGACCTCGTTAGAAAAGCTCACATAACCCGGCTTAGATGGCTAGGTCACCTTAAGTACATGTACATCAGTGTCCTGGCTGGGAAATTTTCGACTCCAATCCAGAGGTACAATGCAGTAAAGGACAACTCCATCTTCAGTGGACCTCAGCCAACATTGCGTGTGGAATTGTAAGCAGCTGGCAAATAACCGGCGAGCTGGAGACGCATGTTAACTGAGGTCCTGGCCCACTACGGACTGTAGCGCCATTTAAGTAAGTAAGTCGTCTATTTTATGTTTCAAAACCTGAAGTAATAACATAGCTTGGTGGAATTCGTCGCTTAAATAAACAATAATAATAAATGTTATTATTTGGAAGATATCAACAGATTGCGCAAATGCTAGACGGAGTGTGTTGATCTCGAAGGAAACCATTTTGGGAAATGAAATTATTGATCCGGAATCGGACCGGAATTGATACCAAGCTTCTAAACTAATTTCACACTTATATCAAGCACATTTTTTACAGGTTGGCGTAAAATTCATTGCACTTTTAACATTTGTAAAGTTATATGAAGTAAATAAACGTACACAGTTCTAAACTCTTCAAAAATGCGAAATAATTATTCAATGCTTTTGGCACTGTTACCTCGAGGAAACTGACTGAATATGGGACAGTATCTAACGCGGTTAACCACAGAGTGATCGATCGGAATATCGATGCTGTGGCCGCAGACGTTCAAGAAAATCTTCAACCATCCACCAAAAGACTGTTCACAAGATTGGGCATCAATAGATCACCCCTGTAACGAATTTTCGTGAAAGACTTGAAAGATGATCCTGTTCACAGTATTGGAAATCAAGAAAAAATGATCGTTTCTAAAAAATTAAAAAAAAAGCACTATATTTCGGGGGGTTTATGAAGGATAGGTTAGTTTTTTACGCTTGGAAGGCTGGTGACTTATGAGTGCAATATGTAGAACTAACGAATTGAGTTTGGAAAACAAGCAGAACAAAATAGTCATATAATTCCTTCACAGTCCCATGAAGTTGAATGAGGGTAAATACCTAGTATAAGTCTAGATGATAAAAACTTACAATACTTGTATAGAGATTTTCCGTCACTGCAACACTTTTGGACATAGGAAGAGGGATCTCCGATTTCTCGATTATCATAGACCTGTTCAAAACGTCTCCGTCAAAAATAGTTGGTTGTCATTTCCATCCGAGTCGAATTGCAATCAATTTATATTTACCTATACCTAGGTAAGAAAAATCAGCAACAAATCAAGACTGCCTTGAATAAGTAAGTAACATACAAGCCGTAGCTAAATACTATAAGTAGAGACGAAATCATATTAATAGCTGTACCTTAATTTCAATTCTTATAGAGACTATAAACAAGCAGATGCATTACCGCTTGCTGTACCACATTTAACCTTTCAACAGCTTACATTCTGCGAAGATTTATTATTTTAATTTATCGGATCAAAATATTTCAGATGTCTTTGTATATTTGTGTGTTGGTTAATTGCATATAGCTGCTTTCAACGTACTCAATTTGCTGCAAAACATTAATGACATTTCCAATAGACAAAAAACATAACTGCAACTTAAGCCGCGAATAAGTATGGGCTCGCAACTGCCTTTTAAAGCAAACACCAACTAATAGGCAAGGCGAGTGCAAAAAAGCCAAAATAGCTCAAAACAGTCAGTCATATATTGAACATATACATATTGCCATTCCGACGTCCCGTATATAACTCTTTCTGTATGTGAACAAATGAACACATCCGCTTTAATCTGCCACATGTGTTTTTATGGGTACCCTATTGCAACCCTCCCCTGTTCTATACTACTGATATGAGTTTGTATCACCACGACAAGATTTATGGTCGTTCTTGAATGTCAAAACACGCTCCCAAGGTACCTAATGAATGATGTTGCCAGATATACCTGGATGTAGGTTGACATTTTCTGTAATGTAACGTCAAATGTGTTTATTACCTGCGCCACCATACACGTACACACATACATATATGATAAAACTCCATCTCATATACTGCCACTGACATATTTGAAGACAAATCGACCTTCAAATCGAGACTAATCGATAGTGAATTTAATTGGAAGAATACAACTAGTCGTTCGTACATCTCAAATTAAGATAAATTAATTTGATTTATATTAATGACAGAACGCACTAATTGTGTGCTGTCGACTGTCATCAACTTTCTGTCTACTTTGTCAAGATAACTCTGCCTATGCGTTCAGAGTGATTATCGCTCATTTAATTTAAATCTGTCTCTAGATACTTTTTTTTGTATATCTATGAATATTGGATGTGAATTTTGAAATATTTTTAGTGGTATGGTTAACGTTTGACAGAAAGTAAATTGTGGGTTTGCATTTAAATGAGGCATTTGCGATTTTCCCGTGAACCAGAGGGGCGTTATTATTCGAGAGTTCATCGGTAAAGAAGTTGGCGGAATTTTTTAGATGAATTTTCGAATTTAACCGACGCAATGGGAATCTTAAATTAGTTCATGGAAGGCACGAAATAGAAAATAATCTATGGTTATTTTTATGTGTTCGTAAATTAGACTCACTGGATGCGA